>CM065591.1:7941254-8321254 GCA_033119425.1 Bufotes viridis | reverse complement strand
CCAGAGGTGAGGTATGTTTATGTGACCCACCCTGCGTGCCCTGGGCAAACTGAAAAGCCAGCTCAGGGCACGAACCCCACCATCCTCCCTGGCCCGGTCTCTGCTGTGGGACCGGTGCGTAGGAGTGGGGAGAAAGACGAGACAAAGATGGCGCAGGACGCCGTCCCTGTTTGCGGTAACAGGGGCGGTGAGGAGACGCAGGAGGGGTCAGACAGGAAGGCTCTCAGGACGGGCGGCGAAGGAGACATGGCTGGTGGTCAGGTGGCTCCGACCACCTCTGCTAGTGCACTGGACAAGTGCCAGGTGGAGGCTGCAAAGACTGCTATAAATGTGTCCAGCATGAAGATGCTGGACAAAACGAATAGTGTTACCTCTGTCCCCTCTGGCCCAGTAGTGTGTGTGGGGGAGGGGAGAGTGTGACAGTGGCCACTGAAGAAGTGGTCACTTCTAGTAGTGTAAATGCTGTTTCTGTTAGTGGTGTTGCTCCGGGCCCTGATGGAGGGGTGAATGTTGGAGGTCGGCCGGCCACTGTACAAGTGGCTGGTGCGCTCATGTAGCCCCTTTAGAGGGGTCTGGAGTGGCACCTGCTGTAGATAGGTCTGGGGGGAGGGGTGGGCCCGGTCCGGCTGCCCCTCCTGCGCCGGTTACGCCTGGCAGAGGTTATGCTGGTGTGGTCGCCGGCGCAGGGGGAGGGGCGGTCCCCATTGTCCTCCCCATTACCAATGTCTGGTGACGGTAACTTGCAGCGGCAACTTCTTGAGGCTCTAAGGAGAGGGGAGAATTCCATTACAGTAGGGGGCAGCAGGTGGATCTATCCTTCTGGATAGACAGGCATGGCGTGCGTGCCTTCCGAGAGCAAGGCGGGGCGAGACCACCTGGTCCTCACCCACAACCGGCCCCGGGTCAACCAGACGGAATGTTGTCTGTCTGAAATGGAGAGGCAATGAAGCGTGCCCTACCAGGAAGAGGGTGGCAGAGCTTCTCTTTCAGATGGGCATCAGGGCATGTGACATCTTTGCCCTGATACATCCGTATGGCACCCGGGAGTTTGATGTCAGTTTTGCCCGGCCAGAGGGTCTTGAACTTTTCTGGTCTGGGTATGAACTGGCAAAAGACCAGCCGGACTGGCAGGGGTTTTTCGTGCAAGCGATAACCCGCCAGAATGAGGTCAAGAAAGTGACCGCTCTGACCCGTAACGAATCACTTTCTTGTGTTGACATCTTGACCTGGTTAAGCAGGTACGGGACGCCCAGGGTCTTCCTAGCAAGAACCTGGATGAGTTTGGCATCTGGTCGGGTGCCTGGACGTTTCAGATTAAGTTGAAACATTCAGGGGGTCGGTTTCCCACATACCATCATCTGCTTTCCTTGGTCGGGATAGGATCATGGTGTTCTACAGGGGGCAGCCTAAGCTGTGTTACAAGTGCGGCAGCCCTTCGCACTTCAGCGCCAGCTGCCAAGTGCAGAGGTGCGCGTGTGCAGGGGTGAAGGTCATCTAGCTGCATCTTGTGGGCAGATTAGATGCAACCTGTGTGGTGAGCTAGGGCACCCGCTCAGTCGTTGCCCACGCTCTGTCGCCAACGTGGCTCGTGCACGCGCGGAGGTGAGCCGGGAGGCCCCCACCGCCGAGGCGAGTGCTGGCGAAGGTGACAGGGCAGTGGGGTCGATGAAGAGAAAGACAGCCCGTCCCAGCAGAGACGGAGGGAGAGGCGTCAAATGGAGAGGGGACAGGTGGAACCCCGTCCTGGGGTGATGCCTGCGCCTCCCAAGAGAATGCCTCTCCTAGAGCTGAGACCCTGGGGGATAACGAGGTGAATGAGGAACTCAGGAGACTAGACCGTCCCGAGGTGACTCTGTCCTCTTGCTACGAGAGTGCAACAGAGGGGAGTGTGACAGAGTCTAAAAGAACAAGAAGGAAACGTCTGACCAAAAAAAAATCAAGCCCGACCAGAGTGGCTGCGGAAGGCGAAGCCAGCTCCCCCTTGGACCTCTCTAATCCTGACTCTCTTCCCTGGATCTTTCCAACCGGTACCTCATCTTGATGAGATCTCCGCCTCCTCTTCTTCTGGGGAGGAGGTCGAAGGTGGGGAGCCGGAGGGGCAAGAGAAGGAGCCTCTGAGGGCCCGCGCCCTCCAGTGAGGATGCAAGGTCCTCGGGAGGTGGGGCGGGTCCAGACACTGCGAATGGGAATGACAAGGGTGGTGCGAAGGGGGAGGCGGTGGTGACTAATGAGATGGACACCACTGTCTCTCTCAAAAGAAATCGTGCCACCTTAGGGGTAGCCCCGGGAGGGGTAAGAAGAAGAATGGGAAGGGAAGGAAGAAGGCCGTCTAACTTAATCACTCTGTATGGCGGCACTCACTGTTGACCCTGGCGACCATTAATGTCGCCAGTATTAAATCGGATGCGGCTAGGTTTGCAGCCTTTGATTTTCTCAGCCGGGTTGAAGCTGATATTTTATTTTTGCAAGAGACCAGGCTGCCAGATTTGGCGGCTGTATATAAAGCAAAAAAGGAGTGGAGGTGTGGTCCATCATATTGGTCTCTTGCGGCTGAGCCGTATAGCGGAGTGGCGGTCCTTTTACCGCACCAGTAGAAAGCCGACGAGTGATTGAGTTAGAAATGGGGAGGTGTTTGATTTTAGATGTCCTCATGAAGGGTCAAGAGCTTCGCCTGATAAACATCTATGGTCCCCAAACCAAGCGGGATCGGAAGCATCTCTTTTGAGGATCAAACCTTTCCTTTTACGAGTCGGCAGGTGGTCTTTGGCGGGGACTTTAATACAGTCACAAGGTCCCAAGACCGGGAGGCGCCAGAGACCGGCTGGCTTATGATAGTGTATCCCTGAATAGCATAGCTAGCGAGGCTCGCCTGGTGGATGTCCACATTAGGCACACCCCAGGCCACGGGGGTTTCACTTATTATAGAGGTAGTCAGATTAGGTCTAGAATAGACAGGTTTTATTTAAAGGAGGAGACTACTTTTTCACCTTTAAAGGTGGTAGAGGTGGAATTCTCCGATCACTGTATGATTATGTTCTCTTTGAATGTTGCAGAATCCCCCAAATGGGAAGAGGCTATTGGAAGCTAAATTCGGCCCTCCTGGAGGAAGCAGAGGTGAGACAATCCTTTGAGGACTTCCTTCAGACTCAGGTAGAGTTGCTGGATCTTTGTGACACTAAGTCGGAGTGGTGGGAGATATTCAAAGATCGGGTGGCAAAATTCTTCCGCCAGCTCTCGAGCCTCAGGTCCCTGGACAAGTATCGCTTGTATCAGGGTCTGAGGAGGAAACTCGAACAACTGGTCTCGACTGGAGGTAGCCGAGAGGATATCTCCAGGGTGAAATCTTTGCTTAAGAGGTGCCAGTACGATAGGCACACATCTTTGGTTTTTGAGAGGGATTTCGGAAGTACCGCTCGCCCGACCCTTACAGAAACTGTAAGATGTCAGTGAAAAGTAAGTTGGTGACGGGACTGGTCGATGGTACGGGATCTCTGGATAGGTCCAGATCAGGGATCTTGGAAATCGTCAAGTCCTTCTACTCGTGCCTCTTGAGGAAGAAGGATCTGAATCGGGACAGAATTTCGGCTTTCCTGGCTGAAACCATCCCTGAGTCAAGAGTAGACCTTTCTCTTGGCGTTTTGATAGAAGAAATCAGAGAAGAGGAAGTCAGCCTGGCGATCGAAGGGCTTGCCCTAAAGAAGTCGCCAGGCCCGGATGGCTTAACATCCGAGTTTTATAAGACCTTTAAGGACTTCTTGGTTCCCTCTTGACTAAGGTATTAAATGAGTGCCTATCCTCGGGTGCTCTGCCGAGGTCAATGAGGAGGTCAGCTCTGATCCTTATATCAAAGGGTAAAGATCCGAGCCGTATTGAGAATTGGCGTCCCATAGCGCTTCTCAGTACGGACAGAAAGATCCTGGCCAAGATACTGTTTAATCGGTTGGTGCAGTTTGCACCCCGGCTCCTTTCGGAGACCCAACATTGCTCAGTTCCAGGCCGAAGCACGTTTAGTGCTGTACTCGGTGTCCGAGAGGCAGTGGAGCAGGGTAGGGCGGGTAACTGGAAGGGGTACATGCTGGCCTTAGATCAGGCAAAGGCTTTTGATCGGGTTAACCACGAGTACCTCTGGTCAGTCCTTCTGAAATATGGCCTGCCGGGGGTTTGTCGATTGGTTAAAGATCTTGTATGCAGGGGCAGAGAGTTTCCCGCTGGTGAACGGTTGGTCTGGCAGCCCTTTGAGGTCGGGTCTGGAGTCCGCCAGGGTTGTCCATTGAGCCCGCTCTTATACGTGTTTGCGATTGATCCTTTTATTAGGAGGATTGATCGTGGGCCGTTAGCGGGAGTCAGGATGAGTCTGGAGGAGCCAGAAGCCACTCTGAGGGTGGTGGCTTATGCCGATGACGTCACTGTTTTCGTGTCCTCGGGAGGGGAGGCGGAATACGTGATGTCGGAGGTAGAACGCTACTCGGAAGTCTCCGGGTCCGTGATTAACCGGGATAAGTGTGAGAGTCTCTGGCTGGGAGGGGTGATCCATCTTTCGGTCTCCCGGACACCCTCCCAGAGCCCCAGTCGTCAGCCAAAGTCCTAGGCGTTCAATTCGGCCATGGGGATTATCCCACCCAAAATTGGGATAGCAGGCTTAAGATCGCTGCTCAGAAGGTTGACCAGTGGAAGGGTTGGTCTTTGACCCTCAGGGAAAGGGTGAGCCTGATCAAGACTTACCTTCTCCCTTTGCTTATCTATTTGGCCAGTGTATGTGTCTTGCCAGAACCTCTCTGGACTCGGGTTTACAGTCTGTTCTTCCAACTGTTATGGGGGAATAGGCTGAACCTAGTCAAGAGAGAGGTGACATACCGCACGAGGAGACTAGGGGGTTGGGTATGGTCAACCCCGTGGTGTTCCTTGTGAACACCTTTGTTAAGATCAACCTGGCAAACCTCTGGAAAGAGAGGGCTCCTCCGTGGGTAGTCTCTTGCAGGGGTTGGTTTCGGCCTTTCTTCCAGGAGTGGGAGACAGGAGGGCAAGTGAAGGATTTGCGTACACCTCATGGATATCTTCCGGCTTATGTCACCCCGATTCTGAAGGTGATCCGCCGGTGGGGTTTGGGAGTGAGGGAGATCAGGACCCAGTCAAGGAGATCCCTTGACGAGAGGGTCTTGTTGACCCACTTCCAAAAGCCCCTGGCCCTTAAGGATTGCCCAAGCCGGGATCTAGACAAGGGGTTACAGTTGTTAAATTCGGCAAGGATCCCCTTGAAGTTTTGGGACTTGGCTTGGCGCTGCTTTCACGGGAAGCTGTATGTAAGGGGCAACTTGAGGTATAGGAACTCTGATGAAAGGGGTTGTCCCCGGGAGGAGTGTGGCGACATACTGGAAAGTATGGAGCACTTCCTGCTTCAGTGTCCCTTTAATACAGAGGTATACAAACGGGTGGGTGCATCCATTGGCTGGCCTAGGCTAGCCAACCTCTCCTATGCGGAGTGGGCTTATGGAGCATTCAAAGGTTTGGGAAGAAGGGACCCATGCACAGCTTTTATAGTTAGCATAGTGGTCAGGTACTTCACATGGAGCGCACGGTGTTTAGTTTCAACCCAGCAGAAAGTCCTCCCTGTGGAAGAGGTGTGTAGGAACATTCTCGGTGACCTGGTGAAGGTTCGCTCTCTCGAGTGCGAAAGGGTGGGTACGGATGGGGTCTCTTACCTCTGGAGAGGCTTCACCTTCGATGTGCCTTAGCCTCAGTAGCACTTTTCCTGGTGTTGGGCTGAGGCTTTCACACTAGGTTTTTGTTTTGTATTTAAGATGAGTTTTTGAAGAAAGGTTTGCAAATGACTGAACTTGGGCCTTCGGGTGTATTTTGATATTGGTTTGTATAGATTTATGTTTGTTTGTATAAGTTGTATATATTGTATGATAGGGTAAGTGGGTGTAGTTAGGTTGGGTGGGATGGGGTGGGGGGTTCATATTTTTGTGTGGGGAGGCCTGCATCCAGCCCTGGACTATGCGGACATAGGAGGACATGAGGCGAGGGGCTGGGTGTGGGTGGTGGAGGAAGGGCTGGCCTCATGGAGGGACAAGAGGCGGAGGTTGGCCCTGGGTGAAGGTGATGGGATAGATAGATTGGTAGGGGTAGTATAGGTTTGTAATTTCTTATAATATGTGTGTGTTTAAAAAAAAAAAAAAAAAAAATTTAAAAATAAATAAAATTAAATTGGAAAAAAATGTATTGTTATATTATGATTGTTTAATTTTTGTTTATTATTATTTATTGTGACAAGTTGTCATTTATTTTCTGTTAGAAACAATTTGTATAAATTTGTATATAGTCGGGGTTCAGCCGGATCGGATGTTTAGGTTCGGCTAGGTTTCATTTTCTCTTTTGTAGTAGGTATGAATGAGAGTCTGCGTGTAGCTGGGCCAGTAGGGTGAGTGTAGATACTTTATTCCTTGTTTTATATCTTGTTTGGAAATTTTTATGGCAAAGTTTTTGTATTTTTGTATAAAATTAATAAAGAGTTCCTCAGTATCTGCTCTTATTCTGTATATATATATACACTGCACAGTACCACTTCTCCTGTCCTGTATACCGGGTGTAATCCTCAGTATCTGCTCTTATTCTGTATATATATACACTGCACAGTACCACTTCTCCTGTCCTGTATACTGGGTGTAATCCTCAGTGTGCTGGAGCCAGTCGACGGGTGTGGTTGTGTTTGGAGGAGCTGCTGATTGCTGACAAGCTACCAGGGATTTTTCCACCTTTCCCAGCCCAGGCCCTGCCTCTCCCCAGGGAGGTGGTGGGGTCCTGGGCAATGAAGCGACTGAAGACCCAGGATCCTACTTCCCGGGGTAGGCCGGCGGGAGGTAGGGGAGGTGAGCTACCGGCCTCAGTTCCATCTTCCGCCCCGGGGGTCAGAAGATCTTCCAGGAGTCGTGGTGTAGCGGCCCCTGCAGCCCCCGGAGGTGAAGCCGTGTCCATCGCCGGCAGTTCCAGGAGGGCGGACGGTAGCCCTCCAAGAGGTACGCAGAGTGCTCCTGGGGGTGGGCCGGGCTCGGTTGAGGCTGACTGTGGCACCATGAAGTCCCAGGAACTAATCACCGTTTACAGCTCCCGGATCACGGCCTACCTCAGGGAGTATGAGGAAGCGAACAGGACCCTCAAGAAGATTAGGGAGAACTTGAAGCTTGAGAGGGCGAAGGTGGACAAAGCGGCGAGAAAAAACAGGCCAGAAATAACAAATAAAATAAAAGGCCTAAAAGCCATAATTAAAGAGCTAAAAGAAAGAATGGCGGCCATTCTGGAAAACAGCGGTCCCTTTAAGGAAAAGCTCAAGAATGACGCAAGGTTTAATGAAATGGCTAAAAGCCAAAAACAGCAAGAAGATGACTCCACTAGTGAGGAGGAAGAGTCGGACATGGGGGGGCAACCTGCTGGAACAGGTATCACCACAGGTATCCCCGCAGAGCAGGTATGCCTGCCCCCCACTAGTTCCGATGAGGAAGGGGAATACTGTGAGAGCAGCGGAGTTGGGGGGCAACTTATAGCTGAAATACGCCACCTGGAGTCCCCCAAAATACGTGATGACATCTGCTTTGGTAATGAATTACCTGAAGATGAGCCGATGGGAAAGAGGAGGAAGAAAAAGCCAGTGAAGCCAGAGGTGAGGTATGTCTATGTGACTCACCCTGCGTGCCCTGGGCAAACTGAAAAGCCAGCTCAGGGCACGAACCCCACCATCCTCCCTGGCCCGGTCTCTGCTGTGGGACCGGTGCGTAGGAGTGGGGAGAAAGACGCGACAAAGATGGCGCAGGACGCCGTCCCTGTTTGCGGTAACAGGGGCGGTGAGGAGACGCAGGAGGGGTCAGACAGGAAGGCTCCCAGGACGGGCGGCGAAGGGGACATGGCTGGTGGTCAGGTGGCTCCGACCACCTCTGCTAGTGCACTGGACAAGTGCCAGGTGGAGGCTGGAAAGACTGTTAAAAATGTGTCCAGCATGAAGATGCCGGACAAAACGAATAGTGTGACCTCTGTCCCTCTGGCCCAGTAGTGTGTGTGGGGAGGGGAGAGTGTGACAGTGGCCACTGAAGAAGTGGTCACTTCTAGTAGTGTAAATACTGTTTCTGTTAGTGGTGTTGCTCCGGGCCCTGATGGAGGGGTGAATGTTGGAGGTCGGCCGGCCACTGTACAAGTGGCTGGTGCGCCTCATGTAGCCCCTTTAGAGGGGTCTGGAGTGGCACCTGCTGTAGATAGGTCTGGGGGTAGGGTGGGCCCGGTCCGGCTGCCCCTCCTGCGCCGGTTACGCCTGGCAGAGGTTATGCTGGTGTGGTCGCCGGCGCAGGGGGAGGGGCGGTCCCCATTGTCCTCCCCATTACCAATGTCTGGTGACGGTAACTTGCAGCGGCAACTTCTAGAGGCTCTAAGGAGAGGGGAGAATTCCATTACAGTAGGGGGCAGCAGGTGGATCTATCCTTCTGGATAGACAGGCATGGCGTGCGTGCCTTCCGAGAGCAAGGCGGGGCGAGACCACCTGGTCCTCACCCACAACCGGCCCCGGGTCAACCAGACGGAATGTTGTCTGTCTGAAATGGAGAGGCAATGAAGCGTGCCCTACCAGGAAGAGGGTGGCAGAGCTTTCTTTCAGATGGGCATCAGGGCATGTGACATCTTTGCCCTGATACATCCGTATGGCACCCGGGAGTTTGATGTCAGTTTTGCCCGGCCAGAGGGTCTTGAACTTTTCTGGTCTGGGTATGAACTGGCAAAAGACCAGCCGGACTGGCAGGGGTTTTTCGTGCAAGCGATAACCCGCCAGAATGAGGTCAAGAAAGTGACCGTTCTGACCCGTAACGAGTCACTTTCTTGTGTTGACATCTTGACCTGGTTGAGCAGGTACGGGGACGTCCAGGGTCTTCCTAGCAAGAACCTGGATGAGTTTGGCATCTGGTCGGGTGCCTGGACGTTTCAGATTAAGTTGAAACATTCAGGGGGTCGGTTTCCCACATACCATCATCTGCTTTCCTTGGTCGGGATAGGATCATGGTGTTCTACAGGGGCAGCCTAAGCTGTGTTACAAGTGCGGCAGCCCTTCGCACTTCAGCGCCAGCTGCCAAGTGCAGAGGTGCGCGCAGCGGGGGTGAAGGCCATCTAGCTGCATCTTGTGGGCAGATTAGATGCAACCTGTGTGGTGAGCTAGGGCACCCGCTCAGTCGTTGCCCACGCTCTGTCGCCAACGTGGCTCGTGCACGCGCGGAGGTGAGCCGGGAGGCCCCCACCGCCGAGGCGAGTGCTGGCGAAGGTGACAGGGCAGTGGGGTCGATGAAGAGAAAGACGGCCCGTCCCAGCAGAGACGGAGGGAGAGGCGTCAAATGGAGAGGGGGCAGGTGGAACCCCGTCCTGGGGTGATGCCTGCGCCTCCCAAGAGAATGCCTCTCCTAGAGCTGAGACCCTGGGGGATAACGAGGTGAATGAGGAACTCAGGAGACTAGACCGTTCCGAGGTGACTCTGTCCTCTTGCTACGAGAGTGCAACAGAGGGGAGTGTGACAGAGTCTAAAAGAACAAGAAGGAAACGTCTGACCAAAAAAATCTAGCCCGACCAGAGTGGCTGCGGAAGGCGAAGCCAGCTCCCCCTGGACCTCTCTAATCCTGACTCTCTTCCCTGGATCTTTCCAACCGGTACCTCACCTTGATGAGATCTCCGCCTCCTCTTCTTCTGGGGAGGAGGTCGAAGGTGGGGAGCCGGAGGGGCAAGAGAAGGAGCCTCTGGAAGGCCCGCGCCTCCCTCCGGTGAGGATGCAAGGTCCTCGGGAGGTGGGGCGGGTCCAGACACTGCGAATGGGAATGACAAGGGTGGTGCGAAGGGGGAGGCGGTGGTGACTAATGAGATGGACACCACTGTCTCTCTCAAAAGAAATCGTGCCACCTTAGGGGTAGCCCTGGGAGGGGTAAGAAGAAGAATGGGAAGGGAAGGAAGAAGGCCGTCTAACTTAATCACTCTGTATGGCGGCACTCACTCCGCTGACCCTGGCGACCATTAATGTCGCCAGTATTAAATCGGATGCGGCTAGGTTTGCAGCCTTTGATTTTCTCAGCCAGGTTGAAGCTGATATTTTATTTTTGCAAGAGACCAGGCTGCCAGATTTGGCGGCTGTATATAAAGCAAAAAAGAGTGGAGGTGTGGTCCATCATATTGGTCTCTTGCGGCTGAGCCGTATAGCGGAGTGGCGGTCCTTTTACCGCACCAGTAGAAAGCCGACGAGTGATTGAGTTAGAAATGGGGAGGTGTTTGATTTTAGATGTCCTCATGAAGGGTCAAGAGCTTCGCCTGATAAACATCTATGGTCCCCAAACCAAGCGGGATCGGAAGCATCTCTTTTGAGGATCAAACCTTTCCTTTTACGAGTCGGCAGGTGGTCTTTGGCGGGGACTTTAATACAGTCACAAGGTCCCAAGACCGGGAGGCGCCAGAGACCGGCTGGCTTATGATAGTGTATCCCTGAATAGCATAGCTAGCGAGGCTCGCCTGGTGGATGTCCACATTCGGCACACCTCAGGCCACGGGGGTTTCACTTATTATAGAGGTAGTCAGATTAGGTCTAGAATAGACAGGTTTTATTTAAAGGAGGAGACTACTTTTTCACCTTTAAAGGTGGTAGAGGTGGAATTCTCCGATCACTGTATGATTATGTTCTCTTTGAATGTTGCAGAATCCCCCAAATGGGAAGAGGCTATTGGAAGCTAAATTCGGCCCTCCTGGAGGAAGCAGAGGTGAGACAATCCTTTGAGGACTTCCTTCAGACTCAGGTAGAGTTGCTGGATCTTTGTGACACTAAGTCGGAGTGGTGGGAGATATTCAAAGATCGGGTGGCAAAATTCTTCCGCCAGCTCTCGAGCCTCAGGTCCCTGGACAAGTATCGCTTGTATCAGGGTCTGAGGAGGAAACTCGAACAACTGGTCTCGACTGGAGGTAGCCGAGAGGATATCTCCAGGGTGAAATCTTTGCTTAAGAGGTGCCAGTACGATAGGCACACATCTTTGGTTTTTGAGAGGGATTTCGGGAAGTACCGCTCGCCCGACCCTTACAGAAACTGTAAGATGTCAGTGAAAAGTAAGTTGGTGACGGGACTGGTCGATGGTACGGGATCTCTGGATAGGTCCAGATCAGGGATCTTGGAAATCGTCAAGTCCTTCTACTCGTGCCTCTTGAGGAAGAAGGATCTGAATCGGGACAGGATTTCGGCTTTCCTGGCTGAAACCATCCCTGAGTCAAGAGTAGACCTTTCTCTTGGCGTTTTGATAGAAGAAATCAGAGAAGAGGAAGTCAGCCTGGCGATCGAAGGGCTTGCCCTAAAGAAGTCGCCAGGCCCGGATGGCTTAACATCCGAGTTTTATAAGACCTTTAAGGACTTCTTGGTTCCCCTCTTGACTAAGGTATTAAATGAGTGCCTATCCTCGGGTGCTCTGCCGAGGTCAATGAGGAGGTCAGCTCTGATCCTTATATCAAAGGGTAAAGATCCGAGCCGTATTGAGAATTGGCGTCCCATAGCGCTTCTCAGTACGGACAGAAAGATCCTGGCCAAGATACTGTTTAATCGGTTGGTGCAGTTTGCACCCGGCTCCTTTCGGAGACCCAACATTGCTCAGTTCCAGGCCGAAGCACGTTTAGTGCTGTACTCGGTGTCCGAGAGGCAGTGGAGCAGGGTAGGGCGGGTAACTGGAAGGGGTACATGCTGGCCTTAGATCAGGCAAAGGCTTTTGATCGGGTTAACCACGAGTACCTCTGGTCAGTCCTTCTGAAATATGGCCTGCCGGGGGTTTGTTGATTGGTTAAAGATCTTGTATGCAGGGGCAGAGAGTTTCCCGCTGGTGAACGGTTGGTCTGGCAGCCCTTTGAGGTCGGGTCTGGAGTCCGCCAGGGTTGTCCATTGAGCCCGCTCTTATACGTGTTTGCGATTGATCCTTTTATTAGGAGGATTGATCGTGGGCCGTTAGCGGGAGTCAGGATGAGTCTGGAGGAGCCAGAAGCCACTCTGAGGGTGGTGGCTTATGCCGATGACGTCACTGTTTTCGTGTCCTCGGGAGGGGAGGCGGAATACGTGATGTCGGAGGTAGAACGCTACTCGGAAGTCTCCGGGTCCGTGATTAACCGGGATAAGTGTGAGAGTCTCTGGCTGGGAGGGGTGATCCATCTTTCGGTCTCCCGGACACCCTCCCAGAGCCCCAGTCGTCAGCCAAAGTCCTAGGCGTTCAATTCGGCCATGGGGATTATCCCACCCAAAATTGGGATAGCAGGCTTAAGATCGCCGCTCAGAAGGTTGACCAGTGGAAGGGTTGGTCTTTGACCCTCAGGGAAAGGGTGAGCCTGATCAAGACTTACCTTCTCCCTTTGCTTATCTATTTGGCCAGTGTATGTGTCTTGCCAGAACCTCTCTGGACTCGGGTTTACAGTCTGTTCTTTCAACTGTTATGGGGGAATAGGCTGAACCTAGTCAAGAGAGAGGTGACATACCGTACGAGGAGACTAGGGGGTTGGGTATGGTCAACCCCGTGGTGTTCCTTGTGAACACCTTTGTTAAGATCAACCTGGCAAACCTCTGGAAAGAGAGGGCTCCTCCGTGGGTAGTCTCTTGCAGGGGTTGGTTTCGGCCTTTCTTCCAGGAGTGGGAGACAGGAGGGCAAGTGAAGGATTTGCGTACACCTCACGGATATCTTCCGGCTTATGTCACCCCGATTCTGAAGGTGATCCGCCGGTGGGGTTTGGGAGTGAGGGAGATCAGGACCCAGTCAAGGAGATCCCTTGACGAGAGGGTCTTGTTGACCCACTTCCAAAAGCCCCTGGCCCTTAAGGATTGCCCAAGCCGGGATCTAGACAAGGGGTTACAGTTGTTAAATTCGGCAAGGATCCCCTTGAAGTTTTGGGACTTGGCTTGGCGCTGCTTTCACGGGAAGCTGTATGTAAGGGGCAACTTGAGGTATAGGAACTCTGATGAAAGGGGTTGTCCCCGGGAGGAGTGTGGCGACATACTGGAAAGTATGGAGCACTTCCTGCTTCAGTGTCCCTTTAATACAGAGGTATACAAACGGGTGGGTGCATCCATTGGCTGGCCTAGGCTAGCCAACCTCTCCTATGTGGAGTGGGCTTATGGAGCATTCAAAGGTTTGGGAAGAAGGGACCCATGCACAGCTTTTATAGTTAGCATAGTGGTCAGGTACTTCACATGGAACGCACGGTGTTTAGTTTCAACCCAGCAGAAAGTCCTCCCTGTGGAAGAGGTGTGTAGGAACATTCTAGGTGACCTGGTGAAGGTTCGCTCTCTCGAGTGTGAAAGGGTGGGTACGGATGGGGTCTCTTACCTCTGGAGAGGCTTCACCTTCGATGTGCCTTAGCCTCAGTAGCACTTTTCCTGGTGTTGGGCTGAGGCTTTCACACTAGGTTTTTGTTTTGTATTTAAGATGAGTTTTTGAAGAAAGGTTTGCAAATGACTGAACTTGGGCCTTCGGGTGGATTTTGATATTGGTTTGTATCGATTGATATGTTTGTATAAGTTGGATATATTGTATGATAGGGTAAGTGGGTGTAGTTAGGTTGGGTGGGATGGGGTGGGGGGGGTTCATATTTTTGTGTGGGGAGGCCTGCATCCAGCCCTGGACTATGCGGACATAGGAGGACATGAGGCGAGGGGCTGGGTGTGGGTGGTGGAGGAAGGGCTGGCCTCATGGAGGGACAAGAGGCGGAGGTTGGCCCTGGGTGAAGGTGATGGGATAGATAGATTGGTAGGGGATTATAGGTTTGTATTTTCTCATAATATGTGTGTGTTAAAAAAAAAAATATATATATATATATATATATATATAAAAAAATAAAATAAAATTTAAATAAAAAATAAAATGTATTGTTATATTATGATTATTTAATTTGTGTTTATTATTATTTATTGTGACAAGCTGTCATTTATTTTCTGTTAGAAACAATTTGTATAAATTTGTATATAGTCGGGGTTCAGCCGGATCGGATGTTTAGGTTCGGCTAGGTTTCATTTTCTCTTTTGTAGTAGGTATGAATGAGAGTCTGCATGTAGCTGGGCCAGTAGGGTGAGTGGATATACTTTATTCCTTGTTTGGAAATTTTTATGGCAAAGTTTTTGTATTTTTGTATAAAATTAATAAAGAGTTTCTCAGTATCTGCTCTTATTCTGTATATACACAGCACAGTACCGCTGTTGTTTTATGCATTGGGTATTGTGTTGTTTTTATGGTTAGGGCTTATGGATGCGGCTGATGCAGTTTTCACTGTCTGCAATATGTAGATCCCTAATACACGGATACCGGGCGAGCGTCTTCTGTATTTTGGTGATCGGAACGTTCTGGCCTCTATAGAACAGTACTTTCCTTCTCTACAAAACAGGTTGATCAAACAGGTATATTTATTTTAAATGTGTATTTTATTTGTGATGACGATATAGTGAACACAGCGCTCCCATGTAGTGCGGTACTCACCTGTTACCACTATACGTTTTCACAGCTATTATCAATAAATTCCTTCTATTTTGATTGCATTTTGTGTCCGCCTGGTTCCAGTTAGCCGAGTGTCCCCTACATTTTCTAAGAACAGGACATGTTCTATTTTTTTTTTTGTGTTGCAGCAGAACGGACATACGGATGCAGACAGTACACAGAGTGCCCACTGCATTTTTTGCGTTACCATTACAGTTAATGGGGCCGCTTTCGACCAAATTAAAATGCGGATCGGATGTCGACCACAAATAAGTTGGTGTGTATGAGCCCCTACTTTGTCCTTAGGGCTCATACACACGAACATTTTTTTTTCCATTTACGTTTTTTTCGTTCCGTATATGTATACTCCGTATGCCTTCTGTTTTTCAATTCCGTTGAGGCTGCATTCACACGTCTGTGGAACACGGACCGTGTAATACCGGACTGGCACCCTGTTTAGTGCAGGACCGCACGGCGTCATTCGTTCCTATGATGCCGTGCGCTTCCTGCTGCCGCCGCAATACAGTAATGCGCTCCTATGATCTATACGAGTGCATTATTGTACTGCGGAGGCAGCAGGAAGCGCACGGCGTCATAGGAACGAATGACGCCATGCGGTCCTGCACTAAACAGGGTGCCAGTCCGGTATCACACGGTCCGTGTTCCACGGACGTGTGAATGCATCCTCAAAGTTAGAACGTGTCTTATTATTGTCGGCATAACGGACAAGGATAGGATTGTTCTATCAGTGGACAGTTGTTCCGTTCCGCAAAAAACGGAATGCACACGGAGATCATCCGTATTTTTTGCGGACCGCAAAATACTTAAAAACCCATATGGTCATGTGCAATAGGCCTTAGGGTCCATTCACACGTCCGTGGTGTATTGCGGATCCGCAATACACCGGCCCACACGTGGCCGGCACTAAATAGGGAAGTCCTATTCTTGTCCGCAGCTGCGGACATGCTCTATTTTCTTGTGGAGCTGCGGACCGAAAGTTTAGGGCCGCGCTACAGAAATGCAGAATTGGAGAGCACATAGTGTGCTTTCCGCATCTATTCCGTCCCCTCAGTGAATGAATAGGTCTGCACCCGTTCCGTAGAATTGCGGAACTGGTGCGGACCACATTCACGGACGTGCAAATGGACCCTTATTGTGTTTTACCTTTTTCCTTCATTGTTCTGCAATCAGCAAATCCTTAATTGGAATTTTTTTTTTCATTTTACGCCCCTTTAACTGTGAGGAATACAATGTAAGTGATTGCTATAACTCTGCGGTCCCTGAGGTAGAGCTGCGTCCATGGTCTCCTGTCTGCTCTGCCCCGCTCCTCCCAGGATCCCGTGCTGCAGATTACACAGCGTCTGGCGGCTTCTGCTCTCATTATCCTAATTGCAGGTTAATTTGCCTTATTAGTCCCTTTGGTTATTAATTATCTTGTAACAAATCATACAGACCGGCATATGCTGTCTGTGCAGTCAGATGAAAGCAGGGATAACAGGGACTAAGATATATAATACACCTGGGACTGGGACCTGTAATGTACTGGATTTAATAGACTGGGACTTATAATACACCAGGGACTGGGACATATAATACACCAGACACCAGGGACTGGGGCTTGTAATATACCAGGGACTGGGACCTGTAATGTACTGGACTTAATAGACTGGGACTTATAATACACCAGGGACTGGGACATATAATACACCAGACACCGGGACATATATTACACCAGGGACTGGGACATGTAATACACCAGGGACTGGGACATATAATACACCAGACACCAGGGACATATAATACACCAGGGACTGGGACATATAATACACCAGGGACTGGGACATATAATACACCAGGGACTGGGACATATAATACACCAGGGACTGGGACATATAATACACCAGGGACTGGGACATATAATACACCAGGGACTGGGACATATAATACACCAGGGACTGGGACATATAATACACCAGACTCCTGGGACTGGGGCATATAATACACCAGACACCAGGGACTGGGACATATAATTCACCAGACACCAGGGACTGGGACATATAATACACCAGACACCAGGGACTGGGGCTTGTAATATACCAGGGACTGGGACCTGAATGTACTGGACTTAATAGACTGGGACTTATAATACACCAGGGACTGGGACATATAATACACCAGGGACTGGGACTGGGGCATATAATACACCAGACTCCTGGGACTGGGGCATATAATACACCAGACACCAGGGACTGGGACATATAATACACCAGACACCAGGGACTGGGACATATAATACACCATGGACTGGGACATATAATACACCAGGGACTGGGACATATAATACACCAGGGACTGGGACATATAATACACCAGGGACTGGGACATATAATTCACCAGACACCAGGGACTGGGACATATAATTCACCAGACACCAGGGACTGGGACATATAATTCACCAGACACCAGGGACTGGGACATATAATTCACCAGACACCAGGGACTGGGGCTTGTAATATACCAGGGACTGGGACCTGTAATGTACTGGACTTAATAGACTGGGACTTATAATACACCAGGGACTGGGACATATAATACACCAGACACCAATACTATCAGCACAGTTTCACACATGCTAGGATTAGATATAAAGCTGACCAGACAGTATCACGCCTGACAGGATTAGATACACTGTCTCATTACAACAGTATAACACATCATAGGATTAGATACACCATCTCATCAGCACAGAATCACACATGATATGATTAGATACACCCTCTCACTCTCTCATTAGCATAGTATCGCACATGACAGGATTAGATACAGTGTCTCATTACAACAGTATCACACATGACAGGATTAGATACACTTGCTCATTAGCACAGTATCACACATGACAGGATTAGATACACTTGCTCATTAGCACAGTATCGCACATGACAGGATTAGATACACTTGCTCATTAGCACAGTATCACACATGACAGGATTAGATACACTTGCTCATTAGCACAGCATCACACATGACAGGATTAGATACACTTGCTCATTAGCACAGTATCACACATGACAGGATTAGATACACTTGCTCATTAGCACAGCATCACACATGACAGGATTAGATACACTTGCTCATTAGCACAGTATCGCACATGACAGGATTAGATACACTTGCTCATTAGCACAGCATCACACATGACAGGATTAGATACACTTGCTCATTAGCACAGTATCACACATGACAGGATTAGATACACTTGCTCATTAGCACAGTATCGCACATGACAGGATTAGATACACTTGCTCATTAGCACAGTATCGCACATGACAGGATTAGATACATTTGCTCATTAGCACAGTATCGCACATGACAGGATTGGATACACTTGCTCATTAGCACAGTATCACACATGACAGGATTAGATACACTTGCTCATTAGCACAGTATCGCACATTACAGGATTAGATACACTTGCTCATTGGCACAGTATCGCACATGACAGGATTAGATACACTTGCTCATTAGCACAGTATCGCACATGACAGGATTAGATACACTTGCTCATTAGCACAGTATCGCACATGACAGGATTAGATACACTTGCTCATTAGCACAGTATCGCACATGACAGGATTAGATACACTTGCTCATTAGCACAGTATCGCACATGACAGGATTAGATACACTTGCTCATTAGCACAGTATCACACATGACAGGATTAGATACACTTGCTCATTAGCACAGTATCGCACATGACAGGATTAGATACACTTGCTCATTAGCACAGTATCGCACATGACAGGATTAGATACACTTGCTCATTAGCACAGTATCGCACATGACAGGATTAGATACACTTGCTCATTAGCACAGTATCGCACATGACAGGATTAGATACACTTGCTCATTAGCACAGTATCACACATGACAGGATTAGATACACTTGCTCATTAGCACAGTATCGCACATGACAGGATTAGATACACTTGCTCATTAGCACAGTATCGCACATGACAGGATTAGATACACTTGCTCATTAGCACAGTATCGCACATGACAGGATTAGATACAGTGTCTCATCCATGTGGTCCTGCCACCCAGGCAGCGTCTCCATGTATAGATGTATGACCGTATTACGTGCCGGTTATTATAGCCTCGCTCTCCGCTCTGCCGGGCACAGATTAGAGCAGTAATCAGCCAGAATATGATGTGCGGCTCCAGAACGAAACGTTTTCTCCTTTTATGGATCTTTGTGTCTCTCACTGTCATTAATATCAGCCGCTGGCAGCGCTGGGACCTCCGTGCTGTCTGCAAGTATCATTATCTGGAAGTTATGTCTGTCTCTGGGAAAGCTGGGTGACAGCCATCATGGCTGCCAGCTCCCCCATGTGTAGTCGTCCCCGACTCCTGCCCAGACATATGTAATGACACGAGGCAGGGGATGTAGATGTGCCCCTCACGGATCCCGCCTGACTAATTCCCACCATGAAGCCTCGGTAACGCAGATTGTCTTCTCGTCCCTGACAGATAAACCAATGTCTTTCACTGTAATCCTGTCATTGATCTTCCATGTGTCACTGACAGCTGGGGTGTTATGTGAGGCTCTGTCCAGACACGTTACCTGTCAGTGACTGTAATACCCCCGGGACCTCGAGATCATAACTCTGCTCCATGGACAAAACAGTACACTGCAATACTCCTCAACCCCCGCAATCCAGTACAGTGTCCTTACTACAGCATATAGTCTCAGAGTGTCACTGTGTGCCTTTATACGATGCTCAGACCAAACCAGTAACAGTGCTATAAAGTGCTGAAGTAGTAAACCCATACAGTGCCAATATAGCAATGTTATATAGTGCTGAAGTAATAACCCCATACAGTGCAAATATAGCAATGTTATATAGTGCTGAAGTAATAACCCCATACAGTGCCAGTATAGCAATGTTATATAGAACTGAAGTAATAACCCCGTACAGTGCACATATATAGCAATGTTATATAGTGCTGAAGTAATAACCCCATACAGTGCCAATATAGCAATGTTATATAGTGCTGAAGTAATAACCCTATACAGTGCCAATATAGCAATGTTATAAAGTGCTGAAGTAATAACCCCATACAGTGCCAATATAGCAATGTTATATAGTGCTGAAGTAATAACCCTATACAGTGCCAATATAGCAGTGTTATATAGTGCTGAAGTAATAACCCCATACAGTGCACATATAGCAATGTTATATAGTGCTGAAGTAATAACCCCATACAGTGCACATATAGCAATGTTATATAGTGCTGAAGTAATAAACCCATACAGTGCCAATATAGCAATGTTATATAGTGCTGAATAATAACCCCATACAGTGCCAATATAGCAATGTTATATAGTGCTGTAGTAATAACCCCATACAGGGCACATATATAGCAATGTTATATAGTGCTGTAGTAATAACCCCATACAGTGCCAATATAGCAATGTTATATAGTGCTGAAGTAATAACCCCACACAGTGCACATATAGCAATGTTATATAGTGCTGAAGTAATAACCCCACACAGTGCCTATATAGCAATGTTATATAGTGCTGAAGTAATAACCCCATACAGTGCCAATATAGCAATGTTATATAGTGCTGAATAATAACCCCATACAGTGCCAATATAGCAATGTTATATAGTGCTGAAGTAATAACCCCATACAGTGCACATATAGCAATGTTATATAGTGCTGAAGTAATACCCCACACAGTGCCTATATAGCAATGTTATATAGTGCTGAAGTAATAACCCCATACAGTGCCAATATAGCAATGTTATACAGTGCTGAAGTAATAACCCCATACAGTGCCAATATAGCAATGTTATACAGTGCTGAAGTAATAACCCTATACAGTGCCAGTATAGCAATGTTATATAGTGCTGAAGTAATAACCCCATACAGTGCCAGTATAGCAATGTTATATAGTGCTTAAGTAATAACCCCATACAGTGCCTATATAGCAATGTTATATAGTGCTGAAGTAATAACCCCGTACAGTGCCAGTATAGCAATGTTATATAGTGCTGAAGTAATAACCCTATACAGTGCCAGTATAGCAATGTTATATAGTGCTGAAGTAATAACCCCGTACAGTGCCAATATAGCAATGTTGTATAGTGCTGAAGTACTAACCCCGTATAGTGCCAGTATAGCAATGTTATATAGTGCTGAAGTAATAACCCCATACAGTGCACATACAGCAATGTTATATAGTGCTGAAGTAATAACCCTATACAGTGCCAATATAGCAATGTTGTATAGTGCTGAAGTACTAACCCTGTATAGTGCCAGTATAGCAATGTTATATAGTACTGCAGTAATAACCCCATACAGTGCCTATATAGCAATGTTATATAGTGCTGAAGTAATAACCCCATACAGTGCACATATAGCAATGTTATATAGTGCTGAAGTAATAACCCCATACAGTGCACATATAGCAATGTTATATAGTGCTGAAGTAATAACCCCATACAATGCCAGTATAGCAATGTTATATAGTGCTGAAGTAATAACCCCATACAGTGCACATATATAGCAATGTTATATAGTGCTGAAGTAATAACCCCATACAGTGCACATATATAGCAATGTTATAAAGTGCTGAAGTAATAACCCCATACAGTGCCAATATAGCAATGTTATATAGTGCTGAAGTAATAACCCTATACAGTGCCAGTATAGCAATGTTATATAGTGCTGAAGTAATAACCCTATACAGTGCCAGTATAGCAATGTTATATAGTGCTGAAGTAATAACCCCATACAGTGCACATACAGCAATGTTATATAGTGTTAAAGTAATAACCCCATACAGTGCCAGTATAGCAATGTTATATAGTGCTGAAGTAATAACCCCATACAGTGCCAATATAGCAGTGTTATATAGTGCTGAAGTAATAACCCCATACAGTGCCAATATAGCAGTGTTATATAGTGCTGAAGTAATAACCCCATACAGTGCCAATATAGCAATGTTATACTGTATAGTGCTGAAGTAATAACCCTATACAGTGCCAATATAGCAATGTTATATAGTGCTAAAGTAATAACCCTATGCAGTGCACATATAGCAATGTTATATAGTACTGAAGTAATAACCCCATACAGTGCCAATATAGCAATGTTATATAGTGCTGAAGTAATAACCCCATACAGTGCCAGTATAGCAATGTTATATAGTGCTGAAGTAATAACCCCATACAGTGCACTTATATAGCAATGCTATATAGTGCTGAAGTAATAACCCCATACAGTGCCAGTATAGCAATGTTATATAGTGCTGAATAATAACCCCATACAGTGCCAATATAGCAATGTTATATAGTGCTGAAGTAATAACCCCATACAGTGCCAGTATAGCAATGTCATATAGTGCTGAAGTAATAACCCTATGCAGTGCACATATAGAAATGTTATATAGTACTGCAGTAATAACCCCATACAGTGCCAATATAGCAATGTTATATAGTGCTGAAGTAATAAACCCATACAGTGCCAATATAGCAATGTTATATAGTGCTGAAGTAATAACCCCATACAGTGCCAATATAGCAATGTTATATAGTGCTGTAGTAATAACCCCATACAGGGCACATATATAGCAATGTTATATAGTGCTGTAGTAATAACCCCATACAGTGCCAATATAGCAATGTTATATAGTGCTGAAGTAATAACCCCATACAGTGCCAGTATAGCAATGTTATATAGTGCTGAAGTAATAACCCCATACAGTGCCAGTATAGCAATGTTATATAGTGCTGAAGTAATAACCCCATACATTGTTAGAATAACAATCCTATACGGTATCCATAATGCAGCATATAGTTTAACCAATACCATCATACCCAAATAATATGACCCTATAGTTCCAAAATAAGAGTGCTACAGGGTCCACAAATGATACTGACATACATAACAGTGCTATACATTACCCAAAATAATACCAGCATAAAGGGCTCACAGGGCCATATGGTACCCAAATAGCAGTTATCTAGTTACTGAAATAATATGAGCCTATATTGCCCACAAAGTAGTGCTACATATTCCCCATATAATACTAGCATTACCTAAGTAATACCACCATAAAATGCCCAAATACCATGGCTTTATAGCGTACAAATAGCAATATATAGTGTTAAAATAATACTGCAACATATGGCCAAAATACCACCATAAAGTGCTAAAATAACACTGCTACATAGTGCTGAAATAATACCATTATACCATTCCTAAAGAATAATTATATACAGTCCTAAATAATACCAAACACCCAGTACCTTAATAGTACCACCAAATAACTGCATATAAGAGCATTACACAGTCCCTACATAATATTGCTAAATAGTCCTCATATAATAGCACCATATATTATCCACATAGTAATGTCTGACAAAGAACTCAGCTCATTAACAGGTGGGGTGCAGGTCCCCGGCATGGGCACGAAGCAATAACTCCAGAGGTTTGCGGTAATAAGTCGGGGCTGGCAGCCTATTTGCAGTGGGTCAAGGACCTGCAGATACATCAAGGTCACGTAACTATTAGTGCACAGGTCCTGCATCCAGGGATTGGTCCTACTGGGCAGTCTGACCTGTACAACTGCAGAGGAGATAAGAGAGAAACCTGAAAAGCTCTCCTGACACCTGTGCTCCTACCATTCTGGGAGGGGTGAAATGGAGGATACTGCTGCTGTCAGTGGGGGAAAGGTGGGAAGGAAGGGGGCAATGCTGCTGTCAGTGGGGGAGAGGTGAGAAAAGAGATAATGCTGCTGTCAGTGATGGAGAGGTAGAAAGGGGGACATTGCTGCTGTCAATGATGGAGAAGTGGCTAGAGGGATATTGCTGCTGTCAGTAGAAGAGAGGTGGGAAGGAGATAATACTGCTGCCAGTGAATGAGGAGTGAGAGGGGGGACAGTGCTGCTGTCAGTGAGCAAGAGGTAGGAGGGGTAAATGCTATTAGTGGTTGAGAGATGGAAAGGAAGACAGTGCTGCTGTCCATGGAGGAAAGGTGGGAACGGAGACAATCCTGCTGTCAGGGAGAGGTGGATAAGGGGACAATGCTGCTATTAGTGGGAATGGGGACAATGCTGCTGTCAGTGAGGCAGAGATGGAAAGAGGGACGATGCTGCTGTCAGTGGGCAAGAAGTGGGAATAGGAAAGCACCCAAATCATAGTGCGATGCAGTGCTTAAATAACTAAGCTAAGCAACTCTCAAATACTATTCCTGTAGAGCTCACATCTAATGCCACCATACAACGTCAAATAGCAATATCATACAGAGTCCACATAATAGTGCCATCCACTGAACCATACAGGTTGCTGTGCCCAAATAACATTGCCGTAAGACAAATTCATGATAAGGAGCACGTTCTCACCAGAGGCGGATTCCTTTTCGCTATACGGATTTAAAGGCTACAACGTGCTCAATAAAGAATCTCCTTTGCTCCTAATCTTAGAATCTGCCTGAAAAACAACTGACGAGAGCTAGTCAAGCTCCTCAGGGGCGGGGCTAAAAATGTTCCACAAATGGGGATTCAGATGTTGGGAGGTCTGATTAGTAGTGCATCTATCTGGCCACACCCATTATGAGCAGGGTATGTAAAGTATGCATCGAGGACGCCATATCTGATGTGTTTAATGTATCCCTGTGAGGTCACATGGCATCCTGTGTGCACAATGGTGAACAAATGGTTAAAAAACCATAAGGTCAAAAAAAAACAAAAAAACGTCCACTCCCCATCCCCCCCTTCCCCCATGTGGTTTGGGACAACTGGTGGACTCTGTGCCTGGAGGTGATTTGCTAATTAGTGCTGTCCTTTGTTTTGTTAAGATAATTATGACTTCAATGCTAAAGTAATAGCAGAAGACACCCCCCCCCCTCCTTCCTGGGCCCCAGGGGCCCCCCCACTGATAACATTTACCTTGTGGCATTTGCATTTTTATACAGAAGAGAAAAGGTGACAAAGATTATGGGCTCAATGAGTGTGTTTAGATTGCAAGCTCTTGGTCTGTAAAGATGTTAAAGATTGGCTCCAGCAGGGGGTGTCGCACAGATTTCCTAGGGAGAGGTCCTACATCAGGGCTCTGGAAAGCTGGGTGATATCAAGAGGTTTTTATAGTAATA
The DNA here is from genome assembly GCA_033119425.1 of Bufotes viridis. Classification (NCBI taxonomy): domain Eukaryota; kingdom Metazoa; phylum Chordata; class Amphibia; order Anura; family Bufonidae; genus Bufotes; species Bufotes viridis. The sequence continues at coordinate 8,296,603 of CM065591.1, read as the reverse complement.
AAGGCCTCGTTACCCAGGAGCGCTTTATATGTAATGGGCCCCTGGTCTGAGTCTCTTCCGTACAGTGACTGCATGAGGGGCTTCATGGATTGTCTCCAGTTACATCCAAAGCTACTGTACTTCCAGTCCTGCAAGAAGCTGTTGGAAAAAGAAAATAGTGAATAGTGAGTGCAGCTCTGGAGTATAATACAGCATGTAAGTCAGGATCAGTACAGGAAAAGTAATGTATGTACACAGTGACTGTACCAGCAGAATAGTGAGTGCAGCTCTGGAGTATAATACAGGATGTAACTCAGGATCAGTACAGGATAAGTAATGTATGTACACAGTGACTGCACCAGCAGAATAGTGAGTGCAGCTCTGGAGTATAATACAGGATGTAACTCAGGATCAGTACAGGATAAGTATCTGTATGTACACAGTGACTGCACCAGCAGAATAGTGAGTGCAGCTCTGGAGTATAATACAGGATGTAACTCAGGATCAGTACAGGATAAGCATCTGTATGTACACAGTGACTGCACCAGCAGAATAGTGAGTGCAGCTCTGGAGTATAATACAGGATGTAACTCAGGATCAGTACAGGATAAGTAATGTATGTACACAGTGACTGCACCAGCAGAATAGTGAGTGCAGCTCTGGAGTATAATACAGGATGTAACTCAGGATCAGTACAGGATAAGTAGTGTATGTACACAGTGACTGCACCAGCAGAATAGTGAGTGCAGCTCTGGAGTATAATACAGGATGTAACTTAGGATCAGTACAGGATAAGTAATATATGTACACTAGTGACTCCACCAGCAGAATAGTGAGTGCAGCTCTGGAGTATAATACAGGATGTAACTCAGGATCAGTACAGGATAAGTAATGTATGTACACAGTGACTGCACCAGCAGAATAGTGAGTGCAGCTCTGGAGTATAATACAGGATGTAACCTCAGGATCAGTACAGGATAAGTAATGTATGTAAATAGTGACTCCACCAGCAGAATAGTGAGCGCAGCTCTGGAGTATAATACAGGATGTAACTCAGGATCAGTACAGGATAAGTAATGTATGTACACAGTGACTGCACCAGCAGAATAGTGAGTGCAGCTCTGGAGTATAATACAGGATGTAACTCAGGATCAGTACAGGATAAGTAATGTATGTACACAGTGACTGCAACCAGCAGAATAGTGAGTGCAGCTCTGGAGTATAATACAGGATGTAACTCAGGATCAGTACAGGATAAGTAGTGTATGTACACAGTGACTGCACCAGCAGAATAGTGAGCGCAGCTCTGGAGTATAATACAGCATGTAACTCAGGATCAGTACAGGATAAGTAATGTATGTACACAGTGACTGCACCAGCAGAATAGTGAGTGCAGCTCTGGAGTATAATACAGGATGTAACCCAGGATCAGTACAGGATAAGTAATGTATGTACACAGTGACTGCACCAGCAGAATAGTGAGTGCAGCTCTGGAGTATAATACAGGATGTAACTCAGGATCAGTACAGGATAAGTAATGTATGTACACAGTGACTGCACCAGCAGAATAGTGAGTGCAGCTCTGGAGTATAATACAGGATGTAACTCAGGATCAGTACAGGATAAGTAATGTATGTACACAGTGACTGCACCAGCAGAATAGTGAGTGCAGCTCTGGAGTATAATACAGGATGTAACTCAGGATCAGTAGAGGATAAGTACTGTATGTACTACAGTGACTGCACCAGCAGAATAGTGAGTGCAGCTCTGGAGTATAATACAGGATGTAACTCAGGATCAGTACAGGATAAGTAATGTATGTACACAGTGACTGCACCAGCAGAATAGTGAGTGCAGCTCTGGAGTATAATACAGGATGTAACTCAGATCAGTACAGGATAAGTAGTGTATGTACACAGTGACTGCACCAGCAGAATAGTGAGTGCAGCTCTGGAGTATAATACAGGATGTAACTTAGGATCAGTACAGGATAAGTAATATATGTACATAGTGACTCCACCAGCAGAATAGTGAGTGCAGCTCTGGAGCATAATACAGGATGTAACTCAGATCAGTACAGGATAAGTAATGTATGTACACAGTGACTGCACCAGCAGAATAGTGAGTGCAGCTCTGGAGTATAATACAGTGATGTAACTCAGGATCAGTATAGGAAAAGTAATGTACGTAAATAGTGACTCCACCAGCAGAATAGTGAGCGCAGCTCTGGAGTATAATACAGGATGTAACTCAGATCAGTATAGAAAAGTAATGTACGTAAATGGTGACTCCACTCAGCAGAATAGTGAGTGCAGCTCTGGAGTATAATACAGGATGTAACTCAGGATCAGTACAGGATAAGTAATGTATGTCACATAGTGACTGCACCAGCAGAATAGTGAGTGCAGCTCTGGAGTATGACATACAGGATGTAACTCAGATCAGTACAGGATAAGTAATGTATGTACACAGTGACTCCACCAGCAGAATAGTGAGTGCAGCTCTGGAGTATAATACAGGATGTAACTCAGGATCAGTACAGGATAAGTAATGTATGTACACAGTGACTGCACCAGCAGAATAGTGAGTGCAGCTCTGGAGTATAATACAGGATGTAAGTCAGGATCAGTACAGGATAAGTAGTGTATGTACACAGTGACTGCACCAGCAGAATAGTGAGTGCAGCTCTGGAGTATAATACAGCATGTAAGCTCAGGATCAGTACAGGATAAGTAATGTATGTACACAGTGACTGCACCAGCAGAATAGTGAGTGCAGCTCTGGAGTATAATACAGGATGTAACTCAGGATCAGTACAGGATAAGTAATGTATGTACACAGTGACTGCACCAGCAGAATAGTGAGTGCAGCTCTGGAGTATGATACAGGATGTAACTCAGGATCAGTACAGGATAAGTAATGTATGTACACAGTGACTGCACCAGCAGAATAGTGAGTGCAGCTCTGGAGTATAATACAGGATGTAACTCAGGATCAGTACAGGATAAGTAATGTATGTACACAGTGACTGCACCAGCAGAATAGTGAGTGCAGCTCTGGAGTATAATACAGGATGTAACTCAGGATCAGTACAGGATAAGTAATGTATGTACACAGTGACTGCACCAGCAGAATAGTGAGTGCAGCTCCAGAGTATAATACAAGATGTAACTCAGGATCAGTACAGGATAAGTAATGTATGTACACAGTGACTGCACCAGCAGAATAGTGAGTGCAGCTCTGGAGTATAATACAGGATGTAACTCAGGATCAGTACAGGATAAGTAATGTACGTACACTGTGACTCCACCAGCAGAATAGTGAGTGCAGTTCTGGGGTATAATACAGGATGTAACTCAGGATCAGTACAGGATAAGTAATGTATGTACACAGTGAATGCACCAGCAGAATAGTGAGTGCAGCTCTGGAGTATAATACAGGATGTAACTCAGGATCGGTACAGGATAAGTAATGTATGTACACAGTAACTCCACCAGCAGAATAGTGAGTGCAGCTCCAGAGTATAATACAAGATGTAACTCAGGATCAGTACAGGATAAGTAATGTATGTACACAGTGAATGCACCAGCAGAATAGTGAGTGCAGCTCTGGAGTATAATACAGGATGTAACTCAGGATCAGTACAGGATAAGTAATGTATGTACACAGTGACTGCACCAGCAGAATAGTGAGTACAGCTCTGGAGTATAATACAGGATGTAACTCAGGATCAGTACAGGATAAGTAGTGTATGTACACAGTGACTGCACCAGCAGAATAGTGAGTGCAGCTCTGGAGTATAATACAGGATGTAACTCAGGATCAGTACAGGATAAGTAATATAGTGTACACAGTGACTCCACCAGCAGAATAGTGAGTGCAGCTCTGGAGTATAATACAGGATGTAACTCAGGATCAGTACAGGATAAGTAATGTACTGCACACAGTGACTGCACCAGCAGAATAGTGAGTGCAGCTCTGGAGTATAATACAGGATGTAACTCAGGATCAGTACAGGATAAGTAGTGTACGTACACAGTGACTCCACCAGCAGAATAGTGAGTGCAGCTCTGGAGTATAATACAGGATGTAACTCAGGATCAGTACAGGATAAGTAATGTATGTACACAGTGACTGCACCAGCAGAATAGTGAGTGCAGCTCTGGAGTATAATACAGGATGTAACTCAGGATCAGTACAGGATAAGTATCTGTATGTACACAGTGACTGCACCAGCAGAATAGTGAGTGCAGCTCTGGAGTATAATACAGGATGTAACTCAGGATCAGTACAGGATAAGTAATGTATGTACACAGTGAGTGCACCAGGCAGAATAGTGAGTGCAGCTCTGGAGTATAATACAGGATGTAACTCAGGATCAGTACAGGATAAGTAGTGTATGTACACAGTGACTGCACCAGCAGAATAGTGAGTGCAGCTCTGGAGTATAATACAGGATGTAACTTAGGATCAGTACAGGATAAGTAATGTATGTACACAGTGACTCCACCAGCAGAATAGTGAGTGCAGCTCTGGAGTATAATACAGGATGTAACTCAGGATCAGTACAGGATAAGTAATGAATGTACACAGTGACTGCACCAGCAGAATAGTGAGTGCAGCTCTGGAGTATAATACAGGATGTAACTCAGGATCAGTACAGGATAAGTAATGTATGTACACAGTGACTGCACCAGCAGAATAGTGAGTGCAGCTCTGGATTATAATACAGGATGTAACCCAGGATCAGTACAGGAAAAGTAATGTACGTAAATAGTGACTCCAGAAGCAGAATAGTTAGTGCAGCTCTGGGGTATAATACAGGATGTAACTCAGGATCAGTACAGGATAAGTAATGTATGTACATAGTGACTGCACCAGCAGAATAGTGAGTGCAGCTCTGAGTATAATACAGGATGTAACTGAGGATCAGTACAGGATAAGTAATGTATGTACACAGTGACTCCACCAGCAGAATAGTGAGTGCAGCTCTGGAGTATAATACAGGATGTAACTCAGGATCAGTACAGGATAAGTAATGTATGTACACAGTGACTGCACCAGCAGAATAGTGAGTGCAGCTCTGGAGTATAATACAGGATGTAACTCAGACTCAGTACAGGATAAGTAGTGTATGTACACAGTGACTGCACCAGCAGAATAGTGAGTGCAGCTCTGGAGTATAATACAGGATGTAACTCAGGATCAGTACAGGATAAGTAATATATGTACACAGTGACTCCACCAGCAGAATAGTGAGTGCAGCTCTGGAGTATAATACAGGATGTAACCTCAGGATCAGTACAGGATAAGTAATGTATGTAAACAGTGACTGCACCAGCAGAATAGTGAGTGCAGCTCTGGAGTATGATACAGGATGTAACTCAGGATCAGTACAGGATAAGTATCTGTATGTACACAGTGACTGCACCAGCAGAATAGTGAGTGCAGCTCTGGAGTATAATACAGGATGTAACTCAGGATCAGTACAGGATAAGTAATGTATGTACACAGTGACTCCACCAAGCAGAATAGTGAGTGCAGCTCTGGAGTATAATACAGGATGTAACTCAGGATCAGTACAGGATAAGTAATGTATGTACACAGTGACTGCACCAGCAGAATAGTGAGTGCAGCTCTGGAGTCTTAAAAGCACAAATTTCTCCACAAATATCATCAGCAAAATAAATTCCCAGGAGCCATCATAGATCACTGCCACAGATGACACATCTTATTATGAATTTTTCTCCATCTGTCTCTTATAATTCCATGTACTGCAGCATTCATCCTGAGCTCCCCACTGGTGAATATAATTTCAGAAGTGCAGTGAAGACTGACATGTAGGCCGAGAAATACGAGAGCACAAGCAGTGAAGACACCTACAGATCAATGCAGAGCTGGGTGACTACTCCTATGGGCTCACCCCCTGGTGTAGCAGAGCTCAGCGTCCTCAGCCGGCTCTCATACAATGTCTGCACTCACTTGCTGCTGTGACCAATGAGTAAATGTAATGTTTTTGTCCCAAGCAGCTGCACCGACCCCTCATGAATAGTGGGCGGATTACAAGGTCTTTCAACTACCCCACAAAACACTGCTGGGGAGGGTCCGGCCTTCCATCTCCCCCAACACCACCACAGGCTGCAGAACATCACCATCATTACTTCTCCTCCACCTCAGACCCTTCATGTGGCTTCATCTGCAATTTCGCAGAAACCATAATTTCAAGTCTTGGGAGTAAAGTGGCCACTTGCTGGATTTCTGCTCTCCTCCTCTGATGCAGGAGAAGAAGGAGAAGTTGTGTGTTTTGGTACAAGCCTCCTCTCCTGCGCCTTCCCTTCCCCCTCTACCCCCTTCTCTCAGAGGGGAGGCCCTATCCTGCTAAAGAAGGGGATTGTTTTAGGAGCCAGTCATCCAAAAGAGGCGAGATCCCATACACAGAGCAAAGCCCAGAACATGCTCACTGCTAACTTCCGAGAAACTTCCCTCTAACCCAAGCAGCTCCAGAACCAAACTCCAGGAGGGCCCTTTAAATCTGCAAAATTCCTGCAACCTAAATGTATCCCGAGGAGAGACGGATTGTTACATTGTAAGGAATCCGGCTGTAGCTTCCTCCGGTAAGTGCGCGCTCCTCTACTCTTCTTCAAGTTTCCTTAGGGAAGAATTTTCTGTCTTGGAAGACAGAACCCTTAAGGGCCTTCCAGGCATTCCCTAGGACACTGGACTCCTTAATGTTTGGCCCGGTTCTTGGGGTCTGAGGAGACTTTAGTCCCTGAGGTTTTCCAGGCCGGGCCTAGTTGGCTGTGGCTGATCCCGGTGTCCGGGGCTTCTTCCTAATCCTGGATCCAGAAGGTTTTCCTTCAAGCAGAAAAATGTGAACAATGTAAGCGAAGAATAAGAAGACATTGTATCCAAGTGTTCTTTATGTTGTGACATGATTTTATGGGGTACAGCGGGGGGCTCAGTGCGCCTGCGGATCTTGATTTGGGAGATGTTGTGTGTATGTCGCCTCCTGTCATAGATTATACAAAACATTTTAATTATTATATTTATTATTATATTATATGTTTATTTATAATTCATTTTTTGTTTCATTTTAACCCACTTTATTAAGAATGTCAAAAACAATAATCTGTCAAAGCCGCAGCCGTCTACTGCATGACATGCTTTATTCCGGGAGGTTTATAGGACACATCAATTTGTAAAATGTAGCAGAAAAGGTAAAGCAAAAATATAGAAATATTAACTAAAAAAAATAATCGGTAAAATCATTAAAATATTTTATAGAGTTTTCTAGTAATGAAATCTTTACCATTTATTTCACTTAATCAAAAATTATAATTTTAGAATTTGACCTGATTTTATTTTTTATTTTTTTTTTATTTTTTTGAGTGTCAAATTTTAAGCTTAAAGTGAAAAAAAATAAAAATAAAAAATCAAAAACAGTTCTCAGTAAACACAACAAACAGAAACATAAATTGGAATACGAATTCCTGATCACAGTGTAATAATTCTAATCTGGTGACGTGTAGTGCGTGCGGTATAGGGGATTGCGTTACGTCAATATGCAAAAAATATTCAAAAAACTTAAAGTGAAAAAATCAGAATCACTTGTTGAAGTGATTAATAATATTAATAAAATGACATTATGTAAAAAAGATCTAACAATTTCCTTCTATAGGGACGTAAATTCTGGATTTTGGTAGATTGTTTTTGGCGTTTTCAGAACTTTTCGGTCACGTTGATGATGTTCCCTTTCCTCGGGGTGCCCCCTGTTTATGTGTCGCCCCACAGTTAGGTGCTGCACCCTGAGATGTCATGCAGCACTCCGCTTTGGGGGATGTATGGGAGTTTTTGGATGTTTTTGTGCTATCAGTGTGTGACGTTTGCACCGGATCTTAGTCATTACGAATTCTTGATTCTTCTTGGGTTTAGTTTGGGGGTCCGCTCTGATTCCAGTATTGGGGGTCCGGCCCTTCGGTATTTAGGGGGATCTGACTGTCTTGCCCTTTTTTAAGTGTTACAATATCTAGGCCGCACTGTGACTCGTGTATGGAAGTTTTCTTCTGGCAGCCATGTTTTATGGTCTGAGAAAGTGGCGCAAAGTTTCTCTGCTCCATGTGACGTCTGTCCATAAAATATCCAGTGTGTTATAAACGTTGTTCATGTCATTGAATCTGCTGAACTACAAGTCCCAGCCAGAACCTCCAGCAGCCACAGGTTGTAGGCCTGGAGTGTCCAGATAAGAAGGTGGCGTTATCTTCTACATAAGTGTCCTTAATGGGTTCAAGAGCGACGACAGCGCCTTAGGAGCAGAGATGCACTTCTCTGATGAAGCAGAGCTTAGTTTGTTTGTTGGATCGGAATTGAGCTTTTCTAAAAGAGCAGAGCCGAGTGTGTTCAAGACGATTTTGTCTTGGTTGGCCATGTTTGTCCAGTGGTGCAGAAATGAGTTTGTCCAGTGGTGCAGAAGTAAGTTTGCTGGTTGGTGAAGACCTGATTACCAAATGAAGCAGACCTAGGGTTGTCGGATGGGGCAGAGCTGGGTTTATCGGATGGGGCAGAGCTGGGTTTGTCGGATGGGGCAGAGCTGGGTTTGTCGGATGGGGCAGAGCTGGGTTTGTCGGATGGGGCAGAGCTCGCTTTGTCGGATGGGGCAGAGCTCGCTTTGTCGGATGGGGCAGAGTTCGCTTTGTCGGATGGGGCAGAGCTCGGTTTTTGTCGGATGGGGCAGAGCTCGGTTTTTGTCGGATGGGGCAGAGCTCGCTTTGTCGGATGGGGCAGAGCTCGCTTTGTCGGATGGGGCAGAGCTCGCTTTGTCGGATGGGGCAGAGCGCAGTTTTTCCGATGGGGCACAGCTAGGTTATTTGGATTGTGCAATTCTAAGTTTGTCGAGTGGAGAAGAGCTATTTAACAGATGTAGCAGAGCTAGGTTTATTAGACTAGAGTTCAGTTTGTCAGATGGCGCAGATGAGTTTTTCACATTTCATACGGAAATCCCTGCAGGTACAAATACGATCGTATCCATACTTAGAGCAATATCACGATGTATCTCCTTAAAAGGTTAAAAGGCGACTCCAGCTCTACTACATCTGCGCTTTCTGTATAGGCCCTGAATGTATTACACAACCCCAGAGGCTGCCCAGACAGCACAACATATGGATATCCTCCATTAGAGATGCAGCGGTGACAATATATCATTGACAGGACGGGTCCCATCTGATGAAACTATCCTCTAACCAAAGCCGCAAAGGATGGAATTGTAAGAGGGGAGGGGCTAGAAGAGTGACAACCGCTTTGTTAATTTATGGCTTCCATAGTAGTTGTCGCAGCCCGTCCCCAAATCAGGTCAGAAATTGAACCATGTGAAATCAATCTGGGGGTCATTTACTTTATGTTATAAATATATATCTATATCCATCAGTTTTGGGTGGAGTTGCCCTTTAAGCCCCTTGTGGCCCCCTATACCCTCCCATCTAGTGCTCCAGCAGCAGGGTCCTGTCAACCATGGAGGTGTTAGTCATAGGACCATGCCACATGCTGCTCGCTGGTGGAGCAGACCTTGGATGCGGGACCTGCTCTGTGTCATGGGTTTATGGGGGATTCCGAGGTGTGAGATCAGACTACAAAGCGGACAAGGTGTACGTGTGTGACCGCAGGATATCGGGGGGGGTAATGGGCTGTAAAATGCAAGGGGTTCAGGGCGAGGGTCTGCAGATTGTCCCTGACGTAAAGGCCCCAATCCCAGAGTAGATTACAGCCCGAGTGTAAGGCACCCGGTGCCTCGTGCCTCGGCAGTGCGCCGGTGATTTCATCATCACTGGGTGAAGCTATAGGCAGGGCCCATTAGATAATCTATAAGGGGAGACACCTTGGGTGATCTTATGGGCAGTGCCTGGCACCTTCAAGAGGGTGAATTTGTACCCACTACCCACCCATTACAGGTGACTGGCCCTTTAATTTTCACTATTTATTAACGATTTGGCATCCAGAGCCATGTAGAGTGGAAAGCCAAATGAAAGCTGTGCTGGGATTGGTTGTTGGGCGCAACAAAAGGCAATTTTTCCCTACAGATTACTATAGTGTGGTACGGATTACTATAGTGTGGTACGGATTACTATAGTGTGGTACGGATTACTATAGTGTGGTACGGATTACTATAGTGTGGTACGGATTACTATAGTGTGGTACGGATTACTATAGTGTGGTACGGATTACTATAGTGTGGTACAGATTACTACAGTGTGTGGTACAGATTACTATAGTGTGTGGTACAGATTACTATAGTGTGGTGCAGATCACTATAGTGTGGTACAGATTACTATAGTGTGTGGTACAGATTACTATAGTGTGTGGTACAGATTACTATAGTGTGGTACGGATTACTATAGTGTGGTACAGATTACTATAGTGTGGTACGGATTACTATAGTGTGGTACAGATCACTATAGTGTGGTACAGATCACTATAGTGTGGTACAGATTACTATAGTGTGGTACAGATTACTATAGTGTGGTGCAGATCACTATAGTGTGGTACAGATTACTATAGTGTGGTGTAGATTACTATAGTGTGGTACGGATTACTATAGTGTGGTACGGATTACTATAGTGTGGTACGGATCACTATAGTGTGGTACAGATTACTATAGTGTGTGGTACAGATTACTATAGTGTGTGGTACAGATTACTATAGTGTGAGTACGGATTACTATAGTGTGTGGTACAGATTACTATAGTGTGGTACAGATTATTATAGTGTGGTAGAGATTATTATAGTGTGGTACAGATTACTATAGTGTGTGGTACAGATTACTATAGTGTGGTACGGATTACTATAGTGTGGTACGGATTACTATAGTGTGGTACGGATTACTATAGTGTGGTACGGATTACTATAGTGTGGTACGGATTACTATAGTGTGGTACAGATTACTATAGAGTGGTACAGATTACTATAGTGTGGTACAGATTACTATAGTGTGGTACAGATTACTATAGTGTGGTACGGATTACTATAGTGTGGTACGGATTACTATAGTGTGGTACGGATTACTATAGTGTGGTACGGATTACTATAGTGTGGTACGGATTACTATAGTGTGGTACGGATTACTATAGTGTGTGGTAGAGATTACTATAGTGTGGTACGGATTACTATAGTGTGGTACGGATCACTATAGTGTGGTACAGATTACTATAGTGTGGTACGGATCACTATAGTGTGGTACGGATCACTATAGTGTGGTACGGATCACTATAGTGTGGTACGGATTACTATAGTGTGGTACGGATCACTATAGTGTGGTACGGATTACTATAGTGTGGTAGAAATCACTATAGTGTGGTGCAGATCGGTGACCGGTCTTTATGGCGCGGAGGTTCAGGTGGGTCCCAGTTCTGGTGATGGAGAACTTTCCTGTCTCCCATCAGAAATTATGCGATGATTTCAGCCAGAAGTCAAATGAGGACAGACGTGCGATTAACTCTTCATGTGCCGGCAGCCAGCCAGGGCGCACACACAGCGCACACGCCCCGTCTTCCTCCCTGCGGACTGAAATCTGACCCTTTCCCCTTCGTATGTGAAAAGTGCATTACTGTAATTTGGGGGTCATTCACTAGAGAGAGCCCAGTTATTGTGGAAGATACAGCAGGGCTGTCGCAGAGCAGCGCACATTACCGCCACGTAGCGCTGCACCCTTGTACAGATAGAGTGACACCATAATACTACCGTCAACCTTCGGAGGTAGCGTCCAGCAGCTGCCCCTGCTCTGCAACGCATTTGTGGATTGTTCAACAGGGGGCAGCAGTGAGCAAGGAACCTGACCAATGATTCATATTACTGCCTGCTACCAGCGCTAATGGCATTGGCGCAATATGCAAATGAGGGGGTGGAGCCAATTGCAGCTCTATTTGCCCCTGAGGTCCAGTATTTTTGCCAAATGCTTGAATCCCGCCTGGGAATGTCTCTACAGTGGCATAGGAGTTCCCTTTTATTGCAAATCTGACTAGGCTCCACCCTTTTGCAAATCTGCCTAAGCCCCACCCTTTGCAAATCTGCCTAAGCCCCACCCTTTTGCAAATCTGCCTAAGCCCCACCCTTTTGCAAATCTGACTAAGCCCCACCCTTTTGCAAATCTGACTAAGCCCCACCCTTTTGCAAATCTGACTAAGCCCCACCCTTTTGCAAATCTGCCTAAGCCCCACCCTTTTGCAAATCTGCCTAAGCCCCACCCTTTTGCAAATCTGCCTAAGCCCCACCCTTTTGCAAATCTGCCTAAGCCCCACCCTTTTGCAAATCTGCCTAAGCCCCACCCTTTGCAAATCTGCCTAAGCCCCACCCTTTTGCAAATCTGCCTAAGCCCCACCCTTTTGCAAATCTGCCTAAGCCCCACCCTTTTGCAAATCTGCCTAAGCCCCACCCTTTTGCAAATCTGCCTAAGCCCCACCCTTTTGCAAATCTGCCTAAGCCCCACCCATTTGCAAATCTGCCTAAGCCCCACCTTTTTGCAAATCTGCCTAAGCCCCACCCTTTAAAAAAATTCCTAAGCCCCACCCTTTAAAAAAATTACCTAAGCCCCACCCTTTAAAAAAATTACCTAAGCCCCACCCTTTAAAAAAATTACCTAAGCCCCACCCTTTGGCAATCTGCGTAAACTCCACCCTTCGAAAAATTTCCATAAGCTCCGCTCTTTGCAGTCTCACAGTCTCCACTGAAAAAAACTTGTCCCCATCAAAAAATATTTTACATTTTTTACTATAACGAAGCCTTCGTAAAAGTATTTACGCCTCCACCCCCTCATCTTGATGATTTTTTTAAATTTTTGCGCTACAGTATAGTGACAAGTTACAGCCGAGGGGTGTGAATACTTTTCACGGACATACGCCGGCGGTATTTTTGTGCCATTTGAAGACTAATGAGTCACGTTGCCAAATAATTCCAGTGATCAGTGGGTGAGGGGGGCGGTTTTATTGCGCCCGTTGCGTTCACATCAGGCGGCATTATAGGGTTTCCTGTAAGTTTCACTGCACTCCGCTTTAATAATGGGACGGAGTCATTTACTGCGGCCTCCAGCTGTGGTTAATTAGAAGCCGGTGCGGCCGAGGGATAAAGGACGCGATTGTCTGCGGCGGCGGGTTATAATGTGTCGCCCAGAAGTGGCTCATATAATATCGCCATTACACGTCCACCATAGGACGCCCTATAAATGTAAAGTTCCAGAATAGAAGGGCCCGCATTCCTCCGCTCGCCCCCTCCCCCTCCTCCTCCCACCTGGTGACAGCCTTGGAGTTTTACAGGCTGATTTGCCTCAAGGGCTGAGATGCCACAAACCTTAAGAAAACACGACCTCGGGTCGTTAATACCAGCCCCCGGTCACCTGAAACCTCAAACCCCAAACCCCAGCGCCTCAAACCACTCAGGAGGAAAGTCAGCGGCTCGAGGCTTCCAGCCTCTGCTCTATACAGCACAGGGTTCCATGAAATTCCTGTACTCCGGAATCTGATGATTTGCCGCCGCGGAGCAGAACTCCTGATAGTCCGGTGCCGCGGAGCAGAACTCCTGACAGTCCGGTGCCGCGGAGCACAACTCCTGACAGTCCGGTGCCGCGGAGCAGAACTCCTGATAGTCCGGTGCCGCGGAGCACAACTCCTGACAGTCCGGTGCCGCGGAGCAGAACTCCTGATAGTCCGGTGCCGCGGAGCAGAACTCCCGATAGGCCGGTGCCGCGGAGCAGAACTCCCGATAGTCCGGTGCCGCGGAGCAGAACTCCCGATAGGCCGGTGCCGCGGAGCAGAACTCCCGATAGGCCGGTGCCGCGGAGCAGAACTCCCGATAGGCCGGTGCCGCGGAGCAGAACTCCCGATAGGCCGGTGCCGCGGAGCAGAACTCCCGATAGGCGGTGCCGCGAGCAGAACTCCGATAGGCGGTGCCGCGGAGCAGAACTCCCGATAGGCCGGTGCCGCGGAGCAGAACTCCCGATAGGCCGGTGCCGTGGAGCAGAACTCCCGATAGGCCGGTGCCGCGAGCAGAACTCCCGATAGGCCGGTGTCGCTGAGCAGAACTCCCGATAGGCCGGTGTCGCGGAGCAGAACTCCTGATAGGCCGGTGTCGCTGAGCAGAACTCCCGATAGGCCGGTGCCGCGGAGCAGAACTCCCGATAGGCCGGTGCCGCGGAGCAGAACTCCCGATAGGCCGGTGCCGCGGAGCAGAACTCCCGATAGGCCGGTGCCGCTGGAGCAGAACTCCCGATAGGCCGGTGCCGCGGAGCAGAACTCCCGATAGGCCGGTGCCGCTGAGCAGAACTCCCGATAGGCCGGTGCCGCGGAGCAGAACTCCCGATAGGCCGGTGCCGCGGAGCAGAACTCCCGATAGGCCGGTGCCGCGGAGCAGAACTCCCGATAGGCCGGTGCCGCGGAGCAGAACTCCCGATAGGCCGGTGCCGCGGAGCAGAACTCCCGATAGGCCGGTGCCGCGGAGCAGAACTACTGGTGGATTATCTGTCAGTCTGCTGTATTTTCCTTACCATGATGAGCGTTGGCGAGGTTGACGTAGGCGATGCCATCGGATCGGGCAAATGACTGGCCCCTGTGACTATAGTGCGGTCGGTTGGGTTTCCATAATGGTTTCTGACATTCTGCCAGGACAGGATTCTGCTGTGTGCTGCCATATTCTGCCAGAATCTGCAATGGAGACTCCTCTTGGTTTTGAATGTAGCCTTATATAAGCTCTGCATAGCAGCATCCGGGCAGTGTATTATAGCGGTATTATTTGGCCACTATATGGGAGCATTGTTTGGGCACTGCATAGTGGTATTATTTGGGCACTGTATAGGTACATTGTTTGGGCACTGCATAGTGGTATTATTTGGGCACTGTATAGGTACATTGTTTGGGCACTGCATAGTGGTATTATTTGGGCACTGTATAGGTACATTGTTTGGGCACTGCATAGTGGTATTATTTGGGCACTGTATAGGTACATTGTTTGGGCACTGCATAGTGGTAATATTTGGGCACTGTATAGGTACATTGTTTGGGCACTGCATAGTGGTATTATTTGGGCACTGTATAGGTACATTGTTTGGGCACTGCATAGTGGTATTATTTGGGCACTGTATAGGTACATTGTTTGGGCACTGCATAGTGGTATTATTTGGGCACTGTATAGGTACATTGTTTGGGCACTGCATAGTGGTATTATTTGGGCACTGTATAGGTACATTGTTTGGGCACTGCATAGTGGTATTATTTGGGCACTGTATAGGTACATTGTTTGGGCACTGCATAGTGGTATTATTTGGGCACTGTATAGGTACATTGTTTGGGCACTGCATAGTGGTATTATTTGGGCACTGTATAGGTACATTGTTTGGGCACTGCATAGTGGTAATATTTGGGCACTGTATAGGTACATTGTTTGGGCACTGCATAGTGGTATTATTTGGGCACTGTATAGGTACATTGTTTGGGCACTGCATAGTGGTATTATTTGGGCACTGTATAGGTACATTGTTTGGGCACTGCATAGTGGTATTGTTTGGGCACTGCATAGTGGTATTATTTGGGCACTGTATAGGTACATTGTTTGGGCACTGCATAGTGGTATTATTTGGGCACTGTATAGGTACATTGTTTGGGCACTGCATAGTGGTATTATTTGGGCACTGTATAGGTACATTGTTTGGGCACTGCATAGTGGTATTATTTGGGCACTGTATAGGTACATTGTTTGGGCACTGCATAGTGGTATTATTTGGGCACTGTATAGGTACATTGTTTGGGCACTGCATAGTGGTATTATTTGGGCACTGTATAGGTACATTGTTTGGGCACTGCATAGTGGTATTATTTGGGCACTGTATAGGTACATTGTTTGGGCACTGCATAGTGGTATTATTTGGGCACTGTATAGGTACATTGTTTGGGCACTGCATAGTGGTATTATTTGGGCACTGTATAGGTACATTGTTTGGGCACTGCATAGTGGTATTATTTGGGCACTGTATGGGGACATTATTTGGTGCTGTATAAGAGCATTATTTGGGCACTGTATGGGATTTTTATATGGTCAATTTAAGGGAGCATTATATGGGCTTTGTATAGAAGGATTATATGGGCATTGTATAGGGGTATTACTTGGTTAATGCAAGTACGGATTATTTGGGCACTGTATGAGAACATTATTTGGGCACCGTATGGGAGCATTATGTAGGCACCGTATAGTGGTATTACTTCTGCAGTAAGGGAAGCATTATTTGGGCACTGGATGGTGGTATTATCATCTGTAAGGTGGTATTATTTATCAGCTGTGATGTGGATCTATTTGGATATTGTAAGGCACATACACAAGCACTGATAAATGTATGTGGGGATTAGTTAGGAACACTTATTGAAGCAGTCTGTATACAGTATATATGTCACACTGTGTGGTGATATTATATGAGCACTGTATATAATGTCACACTATGTGGTGGTATTGTATGAGCACTGTATGTATATGTCACACTGTGTGGTGGTATTATATGAGCACTGTATATATATATATATGTCACACTGTGTGGTGGTATTACATGAGCACTGTATATATATATATATATGTCACACTGTGTGGTGGTATTATATGAGCCCTGAATGTATATGTCACACATTGTGGTGGTATTATATGAGCACTGTATATATATTTCACAATGTATGATGGTATTATATGAGCACTGTATGTATATGTCACACTGTGTGATGGTATTATATGAGCACTGTATGTATATGTCACACTGTGTGATGGTATTATATGAGCACTGTATATATATATGTCACACTGTGTGACAGTGGTATTATATGAGCACTGTATGTGTATGTCACACTGTGTGATGGTATTATATGAGCACTGTATATATATGTCACACTGTGTGATGGTATTATATGAGCACTGTATATATATGTCACACTGTATGATGGTATTATATGAGCACTGTATGTACATGTCACACTGTGGTGATATTATATGAGCACTGTATGTACATGTCACACTGTGTGGTGGTATTATATGAGCACTGTATGTATATGTCACACTGTGTGATGGTATTATATGAGCACTGTATATATATATGTCACACTGTGTGACAGTGGTATTATATGAGCACTGTATGTATATGTCACACTGTGTGATGGTATTATATGAGCACTGTATATATATGTCACACTGTGTGATGGTATTATATGAGCACTGTATATATATGTCACACTGTATGATGGTATTATATGAGCACTGTATGTACATGTCACACTGTGGTGATATTATATGAGCACTGTATGTATATGTCACACTGTGCGGTATATGAGCACTGTATGTATATGTCACACTGTGTGGTGGCATTATATGAGCACTGTATGTATATGTCATACTGTGCGGTATATGAGCACTGTATGTATATGTCACACTGTGTGGTGGTATTATATGTGCACTGTATGTATATGTCATACTGTGTGGTGGTATTATATGAGCACTGTATGTATATGTCACACTGTGTGGTGGTATTGTATGAGCACTGTATGTATATGTCACACTGTGGTGGTATTATATGTGCACTGTATGTATATGTCATACTGTGTGGTGGTATTATATGAGCACTGTATGTTTATGTCACACTGTGTGGTGGTATTATATGAGCACTGTATGTATATGTCACACTGTGTGGTGGTATTGTATGAGCACTGTATATATATATGTCACACTGTGTGGTGGTATTATATGAGCACTGTATGTATATGTCACACTGTGTGGTGGTATTATATGTGCACTGTATGTATAAGTCATACTGTGTGGTGGTATATAAGCACTGTATGTACATGTCACACTGTGTGGTGGTATTATATGAGCACTATATGTATATGTCACACTGTGTGGTGGTATTATATGTGCACTGTATGTATATGTCACACTGTGTGGTGGTATTATATGAGCACTATATGTATATGTCACACTGTGTGGTGGTATTATATGAGCACTGTATATATATGTCATACTGTGCGGTATATGAGCACTGTATGTATATGTCACACTGTGTGGTGGTATTATATGAGCACTGTATGTATATGTCACACTGTGTGGTGGTATTATATGAGCACTGTATGTATATGTCACACTGTGTGGTGGTATTATATGAGCACTCTATGTATATGTCACACTGTGTGGTGGTATTATATGAGCACTGTATGTATATGTCATACTGTGTGGTGTTATTATATGAGCACTGTATGTACATGTCACACTGTGTGGTGGTATTATATGAGCACTGTATGTATATGTCACACTGTGGTGGTATTATTTGAGCACTGTATGTACATGTCACACTGTGTGGTGATATTATATGAGCACTGTATATATATATATATATGTCACACTGTGTGGTGGTATTATATGAGCACTGTATGTACATGTCACACTGTGTGGTGGTATTATATGAGCACTGTATATATATGTCACACTGTGTGGTGGTATTATATGAGCACTGTATATATGTGTCACACTGTGTGGTGGTATTATATGAGCACTGTATGTATATGTCACACTGTGTGGTGGTATTATATGAGCACTGTATATATATGTCACACTGTATGATGGTATTATATGAGCACTGTATGTATATGTCACACTGTGTGGTGGTATTATATGAGCACTGTATGTATATGTCACACTGTGTGGTGGTATTATATAAGCACTATATGTACATATCACACTGTGTGGTGGTATTATATGAGCACTGTATGTATATGTCACACTGTGGTGGTATTATATGAGCACTGTATATATATATGTCACACTGTGTGGTGGTATTATATGAGCACTGTATGTACATGTCACACTGTGTGGTGGTATTATATGAGCACTGTATATATATGTCACACTGTGTAGTGGTATTATATAAGCACTATATGTACATGTCACACTGTGTGGTGGTATTATATGAGCACTGTATGTATATGTCACACTGTGTGGTGATATTATATGAGCACTGTAAATATATGTCACACTGTGTGGTGGTATTATATGAGCACTGTATGTATATGTCACACTGTGTGGTGGTATTATATGAGCACTGTATATATGTGTCACACTGTGTGGTGGTATTATATGAGCACTGTATATATAAATGTCACTGTGTGGTATTATATGAGCACTGTATATATATATGTCACACTGTGTGGTGATATTATATGAGCACTGTATATATATGTCACACTGTGTGGTGGTATTATATGAGCACTATATATATAAATGTCACTGTGTGGTATTATATGAGCACTGTATATATATGTCACACTGTGTGGTGGTATTGTATGAGCACTGTATGTATGTGTCACACTGTGTGGTGGTATTATATGAGCACTGTATGTATATGTCACACTGTGTGGTGGTATTGTATGAGCACTGTATATATGTGTCACACTGTGTGGTGGTATTATATGAGCACTGTATATATGTGTCACACTGTGTGGTGGTATTATATGAGCACTGGATATATATATGTCACACTGTGTGGTGGTATTATATGAGCACTGTAAATATATGTCACACTGTGTGGTGGTATTATATGAGCACTGTATATATGTGTCACACTGTGTGGTGGTATTATATGAGCACTGTATGTATATGTCACACTGTGTGGTGGTATTATATGAGCACTGTATATATGTGTCACACTGTGTGGTGGTATTATATGAGCACTGTATATATAAATGTCACTGTGTGGTATTATATGAGCACTGTATATATATATGTCACACTGTGTGGTGGTATTATATGAGCACTGTATATATATGTCACACTGTGTGGTGGTATTATATGAGCACTATATATATAAATGTCACTGTGTGGTATTATATGAGCACTGTATATATATGTCACACTGTGTGGTGGTATTGTATGAGCACTGTATGTATGTGTCACACTGTGTGGTGGTATTATATGAGCACTGTATGTATATGTCACACTGTGTGGTGGTATTGTATGAGCACTGTATATATGTGTCACACTGTGTGGTGGTATTATATGAGCACTGTATATATGTGTCACACTGTGTGGTGGTATTATATGAGCACTGGATATATATATGTCACACTGTGTGGTGGTATTATATGAGCACTGTATGTATATGTCACACTGTGTGGTGGTATTATATGAGCACTGTATGTATATGTGCCTTTAGAGGCATTCCGTTATCCATTCCATCATAATAGAAGTCTATGGCCTGCATAACGGGTCCATCCCGTTTCCGTTATGCAGGGGAGTCCTCTGCACTGTGCACAAGAGCTTACAATCTATACACATATGTACCTCCTCACTGGGCAGAATCCAGCCCCGAGCTGTGACCGGAGCAGTGACAGGCCACGGCCCGTGTAGGCGACATGTTATATCAGTATACTGTGTATTATAGGCCTCCCGCTGGGGAGTATTAATAGCGCTGCTCGTCCTATCGATCTTCCAGGAAGGAGAACGTCGATCAATTCTTCTTTCTTCCTGAATTTAATCTCCGGCTCGTAGTGAACAAGGTATATTGAGCCGGAGAAGTGTCGCCGCCGGCCTCACACACAGTTTCCAAGGACAAACACTAAGACTTTGCTTCGTCTTCAGTTACATTAGATTTTCTCCTCCATTCACATCCAAAGCTGCATCCACAGTCCTGCTGGTTTCCTTCTTTCTGCAGAGTTGTTGCAGTTCTGTTTGAGGACTGTGCAGAATCCTTGCTGCGCAGTGCTGTTTGAGGACTGTGCAGAGTCGTTGCTGCGCAGTGCTGTTTAAGGACTATGCAGAGTCGTTGCTGCGCAGTGCTGTTTGAGGACTGTGCAGAGTCGTTGCTGCACAGTGCTTTTTGAGGACTGTGCAGAGTCGTTGCTGCACAGTGCTTTTTGAGGACTGTGCAGAGTCGTTGCTGCGCAGTGCTGTTTGAGGACTGTGCAGAGTCATAGTTGCGCTGTGCTGTTTGAGGACTGTGCAGAGTCGTTGCTGCGCAGTGCTGTTTAAGGACTGTGCAGAGTCGTTGCTGCGCAGTGCTGTTTGAGGACTGTGCAGAGTCGTTGCTGCGCAGTGCTGTTTGAGGACTGTGCAGAGTCGTTGCTGCGCAGTGCTGTTTAAGGACTATGCAGAGTCATTGCTGCGCAGTGCTGTTTGAGGACTGTACAGAATCGTTGCTGCGCAGTGCTGTTTGAGGACTGTGCAGAGTCGTTGCTGCGCAGTGCTGTTTGAGGACTGTGCAGAGTCGTTGCTGCGCTGTGCTGTTTGAGGACTGTGCAGAGTCGTTGCTGCGCTGTGCTGTTTGAGGACTGTGCAGAGTCGTTGCTGCGCAGTGCTGTTTGAGGACTGTGCAGAGTCGTTGCTGCGCTGTGCTGTTTGAGGACTGTGCAGAGTCGTTGCTGCGCTGTGCTGTTTGAGGACTGTGCAGAGTCGTTGCTGCGCAGTGCTGTTTGAGGACTGTGCTGGCGGCCTCAGGGCACAGAGCTGGCACATCTGCTGTAATCCTAGAACCCCCGGGAGGTTCGGTAACTGGAGACTCCCCGGGGTTCACCCTTCTCCTCCGGGGCCCCTCTTATTTCTCTGGGTCAGAAAATTCTACTTCTTTCCAGTTTGTGGAGCCGAGAGTCACCCACATAATGCATAGCACCGCCATATTGTGCTCAGTAACCCCTTCACAGCCAGCGTTCCCACATGCTGCATCAGACTAGATACACAGCTCAGCAGGCAGTATCACACAGCATACGATTAGATACACAGCTCAGCAGATAGTATCACACAGGATTAGATATACAGCTCAGCAGACAGTATCACACAGGATTAGATACACAGCTCAGCAGACAGTATCACACAGGATTAGATACACAGCTCAGCAGACAGTATCACACATGATAGGATTAGATACACAGCTCAGCAGACAGTATCACACAGAATAGGATTAGATACATAGCTCAGCAGACAGTATCACATAGGAGAGGATTAGATACACAGCTCAGCAGGCAGTATCACACAGAAAAGGATTAGATACACAGCTCAGCAGGCAGTATCACACAGCATAGTATTAGATACACAGCTCAGCAGACTGTATCACACAGGATAGGATTAGATACATAGCTAAGCAGACATGATCACACAGGATAGGATTAGATACACAGCTCAGCAGACAGTATCACACACGATAGGATTAGATACACAGCTCAGCAGATAGTATCACACATGACAGGATTAGATACACAGCTCAGCAGACAGTATCACACAGGATAGGATTAGATACACAGCTCAGCAGATAGTATCATATGATAGGATTAGATACATAGCTCAGCAGACAGTATCACACAGGATAGGATTAGATACACAGCTCAGCAGATAGTATCATATGATAGGATTAGATACATAGCTCAGCAGACAGTATCACACAGGATAGGATATTAGATACACAGGTCAGCAGATAATCTCACACATGATAGGATTAGATACACAGCTCAGCAGACAGTATCACACATGACAGGATTAGATACACAGCTCAGCAGACAGTATCACACAGGATAGGATTAGATACACAGCTCAGCAGATAGTATCATATGATAGGATTAGATACATAGCTCAGCAGACAGTATCACACAGGATAGGATTAGATACACAGCTCAGCAGATAGTATCATATGATAGGATTAGATACATAGCTCAGCAGACAGTATCACACAGGATAGGATATTAGATACACAGGTCAGCAGATAATCTCACACATGATAGGATTAGATACACAGCTCAGCAGACAGTATTACACAGGATAGGATTAGATACACAGCTCAGCAGACTGTATCACTCAGGATAGGATTAGATACACAGCTCAGCAGACAGTATCACACAGGATAGGATTAGATACACAGCTCAGCAGACAGTATCACACAGTATAGGATTAGATACACAGCTCAGCAGACAGTATCACACAGGATAGGATTAGATACACAGCTCAGCAGACAGTATCACACAGGATAGGATTAGATACACAGCTCAGCAGGCAGTATCACACAGGATAGGATTAGATACACAGTTTAGCAGACAGTATCACACAGGATAGGATTAGATACACAGCTCAGCAGACAGTATCACACAGGATAGGATTAGATACACAGCTCAGCAGACCGTATCACACAGGATAGGATTAGATACACAGCTCAGCAGACAGTATCACACATGACAGGATTAGATACACAGCTCAGCAGACAGTATCACATAGGGTAGGATTAGATACACAGCTCAGAAGACAGTATCACACAAGATAGGATTAGATACACAGCTCAGTAGACAGTATTACACAGGATAGGATTAGATACACAGCTCAGAAGACAGTATCACACAGGACATGATTAGATACACAGCTCAGCAGACAGTATTGCACAGGGTGGGATTAGATACGTGTAATCTGGGATGGGTCCAGTATAGTGTGTGGGGGAGGGGAGAAGACATTGTCCTAAACATCTAATTGTTTGGAGGTCCTCCGGCCCCCGCTGGGCAGTGGGATAAGTGCACTTGACTAGAACAAACTTCCAGATTATCGGAGCTTTTCTTTACATTGTTTTTACAAGGGATTTAAAGGGTTTATTTAAAGAGCCCTGAGTGGTCACCATATCCCGGGGCTGTGTGCGCCCTGTGGGGGGAGCCCTCACTATACACAGTGCGGTCAGTGAGGGAGTGATGTCACAATAGTGATGTCACCGCTGATCTCTAGTGATGGATAGGCGGCATTCTCAGTGATGTCACCGCTGATCTCTAGTGATGGATAGGCTGCATTCTCAGTGATGTCACCGCTGATCTCTAGTGATGGATAGGCGGCATTCTCAGTGATGTCACCGCTGATCTCTAGTGATGGATAGGCTGCATTCTCAGTGATGTCACCGCTGATCTCTAGTGATGGATAGGCTGCATTCTCAGTGATGTCACCGCTGATCTCCAGTGATTGATAGGCTGCATTCTCTGTGATGTCACCGCTGATCTCTAGTGATGGATAGGCGGCATTCTCAGTGATGTCACCGCTGATCTCTAGTGATGGATAGACGGCATTCTCAGTGATGTCACCGCTGATCTCTAGTGATGGATAGGCTGCATTCTCAGTGATGTCACCGCTGATCTCTAGTGAGGGATAGGCTATATTCTCAGTAATGTCACCGCTGATCTCTAGTGATGGATAGACGGCATTCTCAGTGATGTCACCGCTGATCTCTAGTGATGGATAGGCGGCATTCTCAGTGATGTCACCGCTGATCTCTAGTGATGGATAGGCGGCATTCTCAGTGATGTCACCGCTGATCTCTAGTGATGGATAGGCTGCATTCTCAGTGATGTCACAGCTGATCTCTAGTGATGGATAGGCGGCATTCTAAGTGATATCACCGCTGATCTCTAGTAATGGGTAGGCTGCATTTTCAGTGATGTAACCGCTGATCTCTAGTGATGGATAAGCTGCATTCTCAGTGATGTCACCGCTGATCTCTAGTGATGGATAGGCTGCATTCTCAGTGATGTCACCGCTGATCTCTAGTGATGGATAGGTGGCATTCTCAGTGATGTCACCGCTGATCTCTAGTGATGGATAGGCTGCATTCTCAGTGATGTCACCGCTGATCTCTAGTGATTGGATAGGCTGCATTCTCAGTGATGTCACCGCTGATCTCTAGTGATTGGATAGGCGGTAGTCTGACTTATAGGTCTGAATCTGTTCTTTGGTTCTGCGGTTTTTCTCACGTTCTTTAGATCATTTATTTATTTAGTCGCACAAAAGGAAAAAAAAAAGTCAACAAGTTGCGGCGCGGAGCGGCCTCCGATAGCGGCATCACACAGAGCCGGAGATTAGCTAAATCCACATCGACCTTTTCTCTGGCCGGGCTCTCATGTTTGCTCTGAACACAGTGGGAAGTGTGAAGTGGCTGCTGGAAGCAGGTGACACAAAGTACCAAAAGCAAACACGTGTAGGGATGCGGTAATCCCAAAGGAAAATTAAAGGGATTGTCCACTTTTTAGTACAAACCTGATGTAAGGGCCTATTTACATAATGATGATGGGGGGGGGGGCGTGCACAGACACAAGACTGTAGACCGAAATAGGACTGAAAAACATTCTACAGGATGGCTCCACCCACCGCGACAAAGATCATCATGGCCGCGCATGTTGACCGAGAACTATTTAGACTGGTGCAAAGTTTTCCATGTCTGCCCTTGAAGTAATGCAATCTGAGAGGTTAGAGAGCAGCGCCACCCAGTGGTCCAGTACTCATCCTGTTATCGGTGGAGATAGGCTGGGTCTACACAGTGCAGTCTCAACGGGGGTCTCCGTCAGCTGTCTGCCATGTGTTACCTGTGGCAGGCGGAATATGTGAACCGAACCTTAAGATGTTCATGGTTCTAGATGATGAATTTCAGGTGTCCATGATTTTAGATGTATATGATTCTAGTAGCTGAAGTTAAGAAGTTCTTGGTTCTAGGAGCTGAAGTTCATGAATACATGGCCTAGGAGCTGACGTTGAGGAGTTTGTGGTGCTAGGAGCTGACGTTGAGGAGTTTGTGATGCTAGGAGCTGACGTTGAGGAGTTTGTGGTGTTGGGTGCTGACGTTGAGGAGTTTGTGGTGCTAGGAGCTGACGTTGAGGAGTTTGTGGTGCTAGGAGCTGACATTGAGGAGTTTGTGGTGCTAGGAGCTGACATTGAGGAGTTTGTGGTGCTAGGAGCTGATGTTGAGGAGTTTGTGGTGCTAGGAGCTGACGTTGAGGAGTTTGTGGTGCTAGGAGCTGATGTTGAAGAGTTTGTGGTGCTAGGAGCTGACGTTGAAGAGTTTGTGGTGCTAGGAGCTGACGTTGAGGAGTTTGTGGTGTTGGGTGCTGACGTTGAGGAGTTTGTGGTGTTGGGTGCTGACGTTAAGGAGTTTGTGGTTCTAGGAGCTGACGTTGAAGAGTTTGTGGTTCTAGGAGCTGACGTTGAGGAGTTTGTGGTGCTAGGAGCTGACGTTGAGGAGTTTGTGGTTCTAGGAGCTGACGTTGAGGAGTTTGTGGTGCTAGGAGCTGACGTTGAGGAGTTTGTGGCTCCAGGAGCTGACGTTGAGGAGTTTGTGGTGCTAGGAGCTGACGTTGAGGAGTTTGTGGTGCTAGGAGCTGACGTTGAGGAGTTTGTGGTGCTAGGAGCTGACGTTGAGGAGTTTGTGGTGCTAGGAGCTGACGTTGAGGAGTTTGTGGTGCTAGGAGCTGACGTTGAGGAGTTTATGGTCCTAGGAGCTAACGTTGAGGAGTTTGTGGTGCTAGGAGCTGACGTTGAGGAGTTCATGGTTCTAGGAGCTAATACTGAGGAGTTCTTGGTTCTAGATGCTGATGTTGAGGAGTTTGTGGTTGTAGGAGCTAAAGTTGAGGAGTTCCTTGTTTTAGGAGTTAATGTTGAGGAGTTCGTGGTTCTAGGAGCTGATGTTGAGGAGTTCATGGTTCTAAGAACTGAAGTCAGGAGTTCATAGTTCTTGGAGCTGAAGTTGAGCAGTTTATGGTTCTAGGAGCTGAAGTCAGAAGTTCATGGTTCTAGAGACTCTTGTAGTTTAAGGTGGTCATTGTTCTGGTTGCTAATGTTAAAGTGTTCATGGTTCAGGTATTTATGATTCTAAAGTTTAAGGTTCTTAAATCTATCCTCTGTAGTACAGGTGTTGATGGTTGTAGGTATGGTAGACACTGAACCTCTTGCTAACAGCTGAAGTTCAAGTCTTCATGGTTCTTGAAGCTAAAGTTCTGGTCTTTATGGTTCTAAGAGCCGATGACACTGAATTTCAGGTGCACATGCTTCTAGACTCTGAGAGAAAAATCCTAAAACTGAGGATTACTGCTACACCTAGGTACAACTTCTGTCACAAAGTACTTTAACCGTCTGTTCCCATTTTTTGTTTTAATATGGTGACCTAAAGAGCAGAACTCAAATAAATGAACCCATACAATGACCATCTACTCCACAAACTCCAGGCAGATAAAGAAGAGGGAGCAGAATTGTTTTTGGACCTTTATAATAGATGAAGTGCTCTGGACACTCCATTAAATTTCAAGGACTCTGAGCTGTGTGTGCAGGGACTTGTCGCCATTGCACGGTTGGCAGGAGTTTTTTTGGCCTAGGCCACGTCTTCGAGGCGGGTGGTCAGACATCACTCTCGTCTTAAGCAGCTGTTTTTTCTATTTACGCGTTAACCTTTCTCTATGCCAAGCCTTTGTATCTTTGAAAGCCTCCTTCCCTCCAGCTATTGCAGGTTTTCTGCGGACAGCTGGCACCTCTGCTTGCTTTTTAACTTTTTAGATTTTTTTTTTATTTAGTCTCCTATTTTTTGAAACCTTACCCCTCCTCAGCACTCCTAAACTGCAGCAAAGTCTTTTCTCCGAGACCCCCGATCCTCTCCAGATTGGGACCCTTAAGCAACCTTGGTCTTTTGTCTCTTTTCAATAAAAGGAGAAAAAAACTGAAAGGAAGGAGGGGGGTAGAGAAATAAAGAAAAATGACCCACGGGGCAATAGTCTCTTGAGCCAGCTTGCTGCATTACAATGAATACGGACTCTATTAAGCCTCGTTCTGCCTGTTAGTGTTTCCACGGGCAACGCAGCCCCCATATGGAAAGCATGCAATATATTAGTGGGTCTCATTGTGGGCCCGATCCATGACTGGCAGTTGTAGTCCCTCCTCACACTTGACACTGCCTGTGTTTATCTAATGCGTAGAGGGGGGGCTGTTAGCTAATGTATTGTCCTGTGCTATGAGAGGGCTAGAGGGAGGGGGACCCGAGGTGGAAGAGAGAAGTCTTCATGAATATTCAAGAAGCGTCGTCAATGGTCGTGAGGGGAAAAAAAAAGCAGATGGAATTCATGTTGAGAGGCATCCCCCCTACTATTAAACCAATGATCCCCCAAAAAAAACCTCTCCCACCCCTACCCCATCCAGTTCTCTGGCATCCCAAGAGTGTGGGATCTGCACTTATCCAATTAGCAAGCTTGTCAAGTTGAGTTGATAGTGAGCAAAGGGACGTAAATTAAAGAGAATTGGGGGAAAAGGGGGAAAGTAAAGACCACTCCGTTCTTCTTCTTCTTCCCCCTCCAGGTCTTTTGTACTTTTGCTCTTTATTCGGCCTTGAATGAGATTGAGCTAAAATAATTGTAGGCTTTAAGAAGCGAAGTCTATGAGAAATTCCTCCTGTGCTGAGTGTGCGAGGGTAGAACGCCAGGTCCTCTTGGACGAGACCTGAGATGTTTGGACTGGGCGTCCTTCTGCAAGGAATTTGTTTAGTTTCTGTGGACTCTTCCCAATTCATATTTGAGATGATCCCACGTCCACCGTTTCTAGGTGGTCTGAGTATTCTTGATTGTTGCGGTGCAAGTTGGCACGCCAGTGCGTGTATCCCTTTCAGGTCAAACGTCTGGAGCTTCATCTGCCAAGATGGAGTTGGCAGGTCCTTCTTGATACCCATCCGGTCGCACCTTATTTAATCTGTCCTCCACTGCTTTTTCCACCTCTCGACTTTCTATGATCTTAGCAGTCCTGGTCCATCTGGTCCTACTCATGTTCTCTCTCATTTTTTTAGGGTCTTGTCTTCTGTAGTGACCCAGTTACCCTATGTCTTTCTCTTCGAGAGTCTCAGGCTGTCGGTAGCAGGATGTATTGCATTCCAGAAGATGTGTCCAACCTATAATCCCACTGATAGAAAACAGAACCGGGACAGATGAGGAAGAATTCTTCTCTTTGGTGGTCAATTCTATAAATCTCCTAGGAATTTACTTTATGATGCACAGTAATTTATTTTGTATGGACGCCCAGGCAGAGATTAGATGCAGGTCTAAAAACCTAAGACCGGCAATGCACATTCTTAAAGGGGCTCATCTATCGGATTCTCATTTGGACGATGTAAGTTTGTCATTGCCCAATGCTACCCCAGAAAATCATAAGAGGTGTGCATAGAGAATGTGGGCCCATGGCAGAAGTCCCTACAGCCCCCAACCTGGCTAATGTTCCAGCACTGGCCCATTTGTCCTTCCGGGCAGCCCTTTTTGTAGATGTAGTCTACCTTCGGCCTCTGGGTCTTTTGACCTTTGACTGGTTCCCAGTTAAGGTGTGAATTAATTGTACCAGTTAGAATTAACGCCTCCATGGGGAGAGTCAAATGGCAAAAACATTCTCTTTATGGCCCTTCTTCACTTTGGTGACAAAGGAGTTACTAGGCGTTTGGGTGTCGTAATGTCCGCAATAATATTTCTCTATCGCCTGTTTAGGCTGAACTGCCAAGTATAAGAAGGAAAAATCAAGAAAAATGAAATAATAAAAGACGTCTCACAAGACGCAGACTTGTAAGGCCAAGTTTCCACGCAGTCATAAGCGTACAACCTCCCACTAGCAAACCCCCATACTCCTGCGGGTGCCAGAAATAGCCAGGCTGAGATAAAACAGAGCCCAGAATGAGGAGGATCTGGCCTTGCTTTTTGGGGATCTGTGCCAGGACTCTCTCTGGTGGGTATGAAGTAAGGCGGAGATCGGAGGGGGGGGCTATGACTTGACTTGGTGTGCGTCCATAGACAAAAAGTTTATTTATATGAAGTGATCATCATCTTAGGTGTGGAAAGTAAATGGGAAAAGTCTTACATTCGCCCCAGTTCACCTTCTCGGCTCATGTCCTTAGAAGCCAGGCTGGAGGATTGATGCCTTTACAACAGATTCTTTTTGATCATTATTTTTCTATAGGGAGACAGATTCAGGCTGGAGGCTGCTTTCAGATCTTATTGAAAAGCCCAGTTACAGTTATCACCTGCAGTACCATTTTCTGCCACAAAAAAATGTAGTAGACACCAATGCAACAGCGCCCCCACCTGGAGTCCAATAGCAAACTTTACGGTATGGAGCTTTAGAGAAATTACAATGAGGCGCGCCACAAACAGACGATATAGCTAGGGAACTACAAGTCCCAGCAGCACGTGTACTGCTGCTTATCCTGAGCCTCATTGGTAGGAAAGAGGGTACTAATAATATTCAGGAACCACAACTCATTTTCTGACCTGGGTTGGCTGACCAATATGTATATTTTCTCAGCAAATAGAGACTTCCGTGACGTATTGGATGTTATGTTATGTAGTGCACGGGGCGTCTCTGCTTCTATAGTGGAAATATCTACATATTGTTCCGATTCCGATGGGTGGCGTTCTAAACTTTGCCATAATGCCTGCAATTTATAGTATCAACAACATGCGGCCGTCTTCTATTTGGTCACAGGTGACTTTTTTTCCCTTAATTATGTTGAAAATTGTTTCCGTCCCTGTGGCGGGTATCATGGAACCGGTGTCCTGCCAAAAAACCACATATAACATTGAGATGAACTAATAGGACATTAACCCTCAATCCTCCGAATCCCTCAACTTTGAGTAATGAACCCATCTATCTATGATGACACCTCCTCAGCTCCCCCAAGGCTCACGGGTGCTTTATCTCAGCTCTCCTATGATCCACAGGTGAAACTGACCCGGTTTGCCGTTACCCACTCCAAGGGATCTCAGCTTTTCTTCTATATTTACAACATATGACTTACAGGTGGATCAATAAAAAGGGGCGTTCAAGTGTGATGTCATCTTGTGGTATTACTTTACTGCAGAGAGATATTCTATGACATTTCATGGGAACATCGTCAATATATCCTCCTCTTTGATGGGGCTAGGAAGTGGTTAATTTCGGCTGGAGAGGAGGACATGTTCCTGGCTGTCCACTCTGGAGTGGTGAAATGTGAGCCTCTATCTCCCCCCCCGATCCCCCATAGCAGAAGGAGTTGGAGTTGTGTCTTTTATACAGTTCCAGCCCTTGTTAATTTCACTCCACTAATGACTCCCCCCTGGGGTATGATTTACATGCCTATCTGAGGCCAGAGGAGGAGGGAGGGGTGTAAAGAGAAGGGGTCTGCGGGTCAGGGGTCATCTAAACCCCCACTCACAGGAAATTGTTATTTTAACCTGGTGGGAAGAGTATTAAGATTTCCAAACAGCTGCTATTGCCTTCATTATGAAGAGGGCACGGCCAGGACGTAATCCTCAGCAAGTAAGTCTAGTGGCCCCTGGAATGCCCCATGCATATAGAGGGGTAGCTGCTCGGACTCCAGTGCCTGTTGGGACCTGTAGACCCCCATCTCCCCCCCACAGGTTGCTCCTAGATCAGTTTTGGAACTTTGTGGGTTAAAATGTTGCAGCAATGTTTATTGTATTTCCTTTGTTTTGACGTCTTTTTTTCCGAGTAGTGTTTATTCCTCGCACTCGGAGGTTCTGTTTAGGCTGGGGCTGTTCGCAGTCTTCAGTAGTGCTGCCGTTGTCGCAGTCATGTGACTTGGGCTTAACGTGCGTGCAAATTTATTTAGCGCAGCACGAGAAAGCTGAATGTACGTGTCGTCCTCATGTGATTTCATCTGTTCCTAAGGAACGATGCTGACTGAGGCTGGAGAACTACAGAGCCCAGCAGGGACTTCCTGGGCTTGCGGATTGGAAAACATCATTTTTTCTTAATCTGTGAACCGCCTGCATCAGATATATGACAAGTGCGCAGTGTGATGTATGGAGTGTGATATGGCATGCGCAGTGTTATGTGCGCAGTATGATTTGATGTTCGCAGCGTGATTTGGCATTCGCAGCGTAATTTGACGTGCGCAGCGTAATTTGACATGCGCAGCGTGATTTGACGTGCGCAGCGTGATTTGACGTTCGCAGCGTGACTTGGCGTTCGCAGTGTGATATGACATGCTCAGCGTGATTTGGCGTTCGCAGCGTGATTTGACGTGCGCAGCGTGATTTGACGTGCGCAGCGTGATTTGAGGTGCGCAGCGTGATTTGAGGTGCACAGTGTGATTTGACGTGCGAGACGTGATTTGAGGTGCGCAGCGTGATTTGAGGTGTGCAGCGTTATTTGAGGTGCGCAGCGTGATTTGACGTTCGCAGCGTGATTTGGCGTTCGCAGTGTGATTTGACGTGCTCAGCGTGATTTGACGTGCGCAGCGCGATTTGACGTGCGCAGCGAGATTTGACGTGCGCAGCGCGATTTGACGTTCGCAGCGCGATTTGACGTTCGCAGCGCGATTTGACGTGCGCAGCGCGATTTGACGTGCGCAGCCTGATTTGACGTGCGCAGCCTGATTTGACGTGCGCAGCCTGATTTGACGTGCGCAGCCTGATTTGACGTGCGCAGTGTGATTGTGATGTGTGCCTCACATGTAGCAGAAGTTACACACTACATGTACGTTCTCTGGCAGATATTTAATTGTGGTTTCCAGCGAGTCTATGATAGTTCTTGTTGTTCCGTGGTCTCATGATCTGTTCATAATACAGCTAGAAAGCCTGCGCATCTGCAGAGAAGGGAGTTCTTTACTGTAAGAGCGGTCACACTGCGGAGGTCTGTACTGTAAGAGCGGTCACACTGCGGAGGTCTCTACTGTAAGAGCGGTCACACTGCGGAGGTCTGTACTGTAAGAGCGGTCACACTGCGGAGGTCTGTACTGTAAGAGCGGTCACACTGCGGAGGTCTGTACTGTAAGAGCGGTCACGCTGCGGAGGTCTCAACTGTAAGAGTGGTCACACTGCGGAGGTCTGTACAGTAAGAGCGCTCACACTGCGGGGGTCTGTACTGTAAGAGCGCTCACACTGCGGAGGTCTGTACTGTAAGAGCGGTCACACTGCGGAGGTCTGTACAGTAAGAGCGGTCACACTGCGGAGGTCTGTACAGTAAGAGCGGTCACACTGCGGAGGTCTGCACTGTAAGAGAGCTCACACTGCGGAGGTCTCTCCTGTAAGAGCGCTCACACTGCGGAGGTCTGTACTGTAAGAGCGCTCACACTGCAGAGGTCTGTACTGTAAGAGCGCTCACACTGAGGAGGTCTCTAATGTAAGAGCGGTCACACTGCGGAGGTCTGTACTGTAAGAGCGCTCACACTGCAGATGTCTGTACTGTAAGAGCGCTCACACTGCGGAGGTCTGTACTGTAAGAGTGATCACACTGAGGAGGTCTGTACAGTAAGAGCGCTCACACTGCGGAGGTCTGTACTGTAAGAGCGCTCACACTGCAGAGGTCTGTACTGTAAGAGCGCTCACACTGCGGAGGTCAGTACTGTAAGAGCGCTCACACTGCAGAGGTCTGTACTGTAAGAGCGCTCACACTGCAGAGGTCTGTACTGTAAGAGCGCTCACACTGCAGAGGTCTGTACTGTAAGAGCGCTCACACTGCGGAGGTCTGTACTGTAAGAGCGCTCACACTGCGGAGGTCTGTACTGTAAGAGCGCTCACACTGCGGAGGTCTGTACTGTAAGAGCGCTCACACTGCGGAGGTCTGTACTGTAAGAGCGCTCACACTGCGGAGGTCTGTACTGTAAGAGCGCTCACACTGAGGAGGTCTGTACTGTAAGAGCGCTCACACTGAGGAGGTCTGTACTGTAAGAGCGCTCACACTGCGGAGGTCTGTACTGTAAGAGCGCTCACACTGAGGAGGTCTGTACTGTAAGAGCGCCACACTGCGGAGGTCTGTACTGCAAGAGCGCCACACTGCGGAGGTCTGTACTGTAAGAGCGCTCACACTGCGGAGGTCTGTACTGTAAGAGCGCTCACACTGCGGAGGTCTGTACTGTAAGAGCGCTCACACTGCGGAGGTCTGTACTGTAAGAGCGCTCACACTGCGGAGGTCTGTACTGTAAGAGCGCTCACACTGCGGAGGTCTGTACTGTAAGAGCGCTCACACTGAGGAGGTCTGTACTGTAAGAGCGCTCACACTGCGGAGGTCTGTACTGTAAGAGCGCTCACACTGAGGAGGTCTGTACTGTAAGAGCGCTCACACTGCGGAGGTCTGTACTGTAAGAGCGCTCACACTGAGGAGGTCTGTACTGTAAGAGCGCTCACACTGCGGAGGTCTGTACTGTAAGAGCGGTCACACTGCGGAGGTCTGTACTGTAAGAGAGCTTACACTGCGGAGGTCTCTCCTGTAAGAGCGCTCACACTGCGGAGGTCTGTACTGTAAGAGCGCTCACACTGAGGAGGTCTGTACTGTAAGAGCGCTCACACTCACTGCGGAGGTCTGTACTGTAAGAGCGCTCACACTGTGGAGGTCTGTACTGTAAGAGCGGTCACACTGCAGAGGTCTGTACTGTAAGAGCGCTCACACTGCGGAGGTCTGTACTGTAAGAGCGCTCACACTGCGGAGGTCTGTACTGTAAGAGCGCTCACACTGAGGAGGTCTGTACTGTAAGAGCGGTCACACTGAGGAGGTCTGTACTGTAAGAGCGCTCACACTGCGGAGGTCTGTACTGTAAGAGCGCTCACACTGAGGAGGTCTGTACTGTAAGAGCGCTCACACTGCGGAGGTCTGTACTGTAAGAGCGCTCACACTGAGGAGGTCTGTACTGTAAGAGCGCTCACACTGCGGAGGTCTGTACTGTAAGAGCGCTCACACTGCAGAGGTCTGTACTGTAAGAGCGCTCACACTGCGGAGGTCTGTACTGTAAGAGCACTCACACTGAGGAGGTCTGTACTGTAAGAGCGCTCACACTGCGGAGGTCTCTACTGTAAGAGCGGTCACACTGCCGAGGTCTCTGGTTAGTTGTTTAGAGTTGGGTACTAGTTGTGACTAGTTATCTGTAACCAGCTGACCACAGATGTGACTGTGACTGTAGGAGATATCTGACAACCTATGGGACCGACATTGGAGTCAGCCAAGCAGTTTGGGGTCTCAGAACCATGTGGATCTCCTATGGTCCTAGTAGAGGTTCTCTTCCTCCGTCTACCGGTATGGGTGATGTCGGCGCGGTTCCTTCTGTATATTCACTGTCTCTTTTGTCTCTCCAGGTGTCAGCGGCTGAGGTGGAGGGACGTGGAGCGCCGTGAATGTGCCCAGAGTCCCCGACTGCTGTATATGGAATCACAATGATACTCCGGATCACTGCGGTCACCGCCATCTGCTGCTGCCTCCTCTCCGATGTCCGCTGCCAGGACCAGTCCAGTAAGTCTCTTCCTCAGGCAGCCCTACTCCCACCGTGTCCTCTTACTGAGGACACCTTCTTTGCAGTTCACATACTGGACCGAAGAGCTTACAATCTAATCTTGCCAGAGAGACATTGGCCAGGATAATGATGCTGCGGGCGTTGGTTCACTTGTGGCTGGATTAGTGCCAGCCTGTGCCCGGGTGATGGCTGCCACTGTTGTTTTTGGACAGGTGTGAATATATCACTTGCCGCTGATGCGTTTCACGTCACGTAGACTCCCGATCTCAGGATTGGAAGGGACAGGCGAGAGCAGGAACGGCAAAAACAAGTTTTTCTGACCATTTTCAGGATCTCTGCTTGCTGTTAGTAAATAGAAAGTCCCTTGCTTACATCCAGATGTTTGCACCTAGTGTTTCTCACAGTTGAGGGTTTGTTACAGTTGTATACATGTTACCTGCGCTGATACATTGTAGCAAACCGTCAGTGCTTAAGAAAGCCATGTGCTGCGGATGCATCTAGAGGTATTTCTCTAACCTCAGGCTGTGAGAGGTATTAGATCTGTTCAAAGCTTCAGCCTCTGATCAGTAAATCAGAATGTTCCACTTCACTGACAGCAAGCAGAGATCTTGAAAACGATGAAGAATTCTTTGCATGTTATATTCCGCATTAGCCGATGCATCTGAGAAGTCTCTGTCACCGCGCTCTCTCATGCAGCGTGATGTCACAGACACGAAGCAGACATGATGTCATACTATAAAGGTCCCGACCCCCGAAGTACGCGGGGGATGAGCGGCTCCATGCTGCCGGTAACAGGAGTCCTCCTCGCCACATGTGGAAGGCATTGTGGGTTTAAGAGGATAGGAAATGGAGTCCAGCGGACAAAGGCGGCTCAGTGCTGGCTGCACAGGGGGCGCCTAATGACATCACAGGGTCACGGGGAAGTAAATGCGGGTTATAGTCAGAGATGCCCAGCAGCGACGCCCAGGATTACCGTTAATGGGAGCTCCGCAGTTGATTACCGTCCTATATGGAAAGTCTCTGCTGCATCATAAGGCAGCGGCTCATGGGCTGATTGTGAGGAAGAAGAGGGTCTCATAAAGATGGAAGCCCCGGGCGAAACATCCCCCCTTCCGCCTACATACCAATGAATGGAGAAGTATACTCATAGTACTCCCCGCATAATGGTGTCATGTTGTACCTAAATAGTACCACCATTCTGTGAAGAATAAAATTACCATATAGTGTCCGTGTAATGCTGCCAGATAGTGCCATACTGGGCTCACATCATTCTAGAATATAATGCCCTAATAAAACCCTAATACTGCTGGAATAAAGTGTCCACATAGTACTGCCATACAGTGGACCCATGGAAGTGCCTTTCAGTGCCCAGATAATATTGCCATATAGTATTGTCATATTGTGCATATTATAATCCTACCATATAATACCCTAATACGACTGCTCATATAATACTGTCATAATGTTAATCCGTGAAAGTGCCTTTAATTGCCCTGATAATATTGCTTTATGGTGCTCGCACGGTACTGTCATATTGTGCTCACATAGTAATGTCATATTGAGCTCAGATAATAATAATATAATACCCTAATACTACGAAAACACAATACATATAGTACTGCCATACAGTGCTCTCATAATACTGTCATACAGCTCCTACAATATACTGCCTTAAGGTACTCATACACATTAGACGTCTGAACCCACTGATGTTGTACGCCATTTCAATGTGTATAGTGGAAGATGTTGGTAGAAAGGATTGGGCATGACAGATTTCATCATGTCCAATCCTTTGATCCCACTGGGGCTAAGCCTTTACCAGATTAGCAGATCTGATTGCACATGTTTATGGTGGAAGTCAGAGAAATCCGCTTGTTCAGCCAGCCACTATCACTATCGACAGCCATATCGCCATACAGTGCTTAAATAATACTGCTATATGCTGACCGTAGGATACCATTGCTGGTGCCAGGATATAGACTCGAGAGGGGGGCAGTTTGGAGTGGGCCATGTATAGTGGGCAAGATAATCATGGCGAAATTACTTATCTATCCAGCACTACCAAGGCAAAAAAAAAGCTTAAAGGGGTTCTCCAAGATTAGATAAACATGACTTTCTTCCAAAAACAGCACCACACCTGTGCGGGGTTATGTCTGGTATTGCAGCTCTATTGAGGTGAGTGGGATTGAGCTGTAATACCACATACAACAGGTGGGGTGCCCTCTTTTTCTAGTCATGGAAACTCCCTTTAAGAGACAAAGCCAGGCATGTATGACCACCACAGTCTACATTATAGCTGTGCCTCGGAGCAATGTCCACCAGTCATTATAGTGAAGCGTCTGCTTTCTGGAGTAAAAATATGAATAAAACATTCAGTGACACAGTATTCACCACTGATTTTATACTAATATCTTGACCTTCTTTTTTTTCAGTCCAAGTCCCGCAATTCCTGGTCCAGCCGTTGTCTACGTTCCAGAAATACGGTGGATCGGTCACTCTTAGTTGCGTGGTGGAACCAGCCAGTGCAGCCATCTCCTGGAGGTTGAATGGAGACGAGCTGGGAGAATTCCCTGGGATTCTGATCTCAGGAGGAACCTTGGTGATTACCGGGCTGAACAATGATACCGCAGGAAGATATCAGTGCATCGCTCGCTCCCCGGCTGGAGCCATGGCCAGCGTTCCAGCCATTGTCACCCTAGCTAGTGAGTATGAAAATGATTCCTGATATAATCAGTCTCATAAAGCTGCAGCATTGCAATGGGAAGCGACTGTAGATACAAAACAGGACAGTAATGGGGTCCAACTCAGCCTCTTGACTCCTGTGTCTCTGTTTCTCAGTCCTGAAACTGCCACAGTGGCACTGCATTGTCTTATTTGAAGATATGACCAGTGCCTTTAATTCTAAATCAAAGGTAGAGGAGCAATCTACAATCTATAATAGTAAAACAAGGGGTGAGATTTGACCCCATTACAGTCCCCTCGGGACAACGCTGAATTCAGAGATTCTTGGCACTTGTAGTATCGGTATCACCTATGTTATCACTGCTATTGTACCAGAGCCCTTCTAAGCACCAGATTTCTATTGCACTGGTTCAACTAGTACTGTTTTCCAATGAACTCAACCTTCCTGTCCTATAAGAAGTGAGGTCCAAATAGGAAAATCTTGAAAACCTGATGAACCTCCTTTGTATTTTCAGTCATGATTAAATCACCATGCAGATGTCAGGAGCACAGTAAGGGATCAGGGGGTCAGGAGCCTGCATGAAGCATGTTTTGACGTCAGAACTTCCTTGGAATGCAGATCAGTCTGTGGTTTTTCCCCTCCGGCAGGGAATGGGTTAGACAAGGTGATTGAATTTTGACAATTTCATGGATTGCAGCTGTGAGACCCTTTCTCAGAGCTCAGGATCAGTAACAATGCATTATGCAGGTGAACATACCAAGAACTATATCC
The DNA here is from genome assembly GCA_033119425.1 of Bufotes viridis. Taxonomy (NCBI): domain Eukaryota; kingdom Metazoa; phylum Chordata; class Amphibia; order Anura; family Bufonidae; genus Bufotes; species Bufotes viridis. Next base: position 8,258,165 of record CM065591.1, on the reverse strand, counting down.
CCTTGAGATGGAAGTTCATAGGGGTGGGGGGTAAAGAGCCCCCTCTGTCATTAATCCCTGAGAGTTTTGGGACTTGGCCCAGGCCAGGAGAGTGGGATAGAGTTTCTGAAAACACATTCCTGAGCAGAATAGGGGTAGTGTTTTTGCTTGAGAGTTGATAAATGAGCATGCAGAGGACGGGTGGGGTGGTGGGGGACATAGTTTTAATGAGAGATATGATTACACAAGAATGGAGGCCTAGTTTTCTTAACCCCTTCACTACCAAGGGTCTACGTGACTCTTGCACAGGTTACTAATATATACTCTATATATGCTGCTGATATAATGGCTGTGTAAGAATCCCTTTAAAATGGACATGTCTTGTCTAGATTCAGATGGCACTTTAGTAGTGTTGCTGTTCGTATCTCTGCGTTATAGTTTCCGCTGATCTCTACAATGCAAGGTGTCTTGATTTGGTACCAGTTCAATGTCCCAGCTCACTACTAAGATCGATTAAAGTTAGATAGCACCAGAGGACCCCTTTAAATGATTTCATTATGGTCTCTTTTTGACCTACAATGTTGATCCTTGCATTCATCTTCATAAAGAGAGCCCCTTGTAAGGTAGAATAAATGGTCCATGACGACAACCCTGATGGCAGCTCCTTCTCTTGCATTGTGTACGTCCCCATGGCGGTCCCTCATAATGACTTGCAAGCTCTGTTTTTCTTTGCTGTGTGCATGGCCACCGCAGAAGAGATGGAGTCTGAAGGAAACACAAAGGGCCATTCTTCGCAGAGCAGGGGCCATCAGCTTACACACCTATCACGTTTTCGGGGCTCCGTCTCCAGAGCCCTTAATTGAGATGAATTTGCTTAGGGTATAGTCCAATGTAAATAGCAGTTACGATGACTTTCTTCCTGGCGGCCTGGAATGCAGAACCGTGCTGGGGTAACGTCCCGCTCTCCAAGGGGTTCAGCTTCTCTACAGCTAAAATATGTGCATTTATTTAAAAAAAACTCCAGCTTATGGCAGTGATTAGTCCAGGGGTTTTCTTGGCATGAAACATCTCACCTAAACGAAGCAACTAATGCGCTTCGAGTGAAGGAACCTTCTGGTTTTCACTGCATTGTAGAAATCAAGAGCTTTCACTGCATTGTAGAAATCAAGAGCTTGTCTGTGCAGCAGTTTTCCCCTTCGGCTGATGGCGGACGAGTCCAGTGGTGGGTGCTCCCGCTCTGTCACATTTACTTGTTATTATACGTCTTCCCTTTTATATTGTCCCACAAAGGTCACATCATTTCTTCATCATTGTGTAGTATAAGGACCAGAACGGAAAGGATTCATCTCAGTAAAGCTCATGCTGAGCATAGCCCCCACCCTCCCGAGTAACCCCCCCCAGCAATGACAATAAGGGAAATTCTGCTCCACGATCTGTTTACTGAGAAATGTACGGCCGCCTCAAATTGGACACGGGATGAGAGAAGACGGGGCGAAGGGAGAGGAAATATAGGGGACAGAATATACAGAGAGGCACTGAGTCTTGGGGTACAGGATAATGACACTGACACTTGGGGTACAGGATAATGACACTGACACTTGGGGTACAGGATAATGACACTGACACTTGGGGTACAGGATAATGACACCGACACTTGAGGTACAGGATAATGACACTGACACTTGGGGTACAGGATAATGACACTGACACTCGGGGTACAGGATAATGACACTGACACTTGGGGTACAGGATAATGACACTGACACTCGGGGTACAGGACAATGACACTGACACTCGGGGTACAGGATAATGACGCTGACACTTGGGGTACAGGATAATGACGCTGACACTTGGGGTACAGGATAATGACACTGACACTTGGGGTACAGGATAATGACACTGACACTTGGGGTACAGGATAATGACACTGACACTTGGGGTACAGGATAATGACACTGACACTTGGGGTACAGGATAATGACGCTGACACTTGGGGTACAGGATAATGACGCTGACACTTGGGGTACAGGATAATGACACTGACACTTGGGGTACAGGATAATGACACTGACACTTGGGGTACAGGATAATGACACTGACACTTGGGGTACAGGATAATGACACTGACACTTGGGGTACAGGATAATGACACTGACACTCGGGGTACAGGATAATGACACTGACACTCGGGGTACAGGATAATGACACTGACACTCGGGGTACAGGATAATGACACTGACACTCGGGGTACAGGATAATGACACTGACACTTGGGGTACAGGATAATGACACTGACACTTGGGGTACAGGATAATGACACTGACACTTGGGGTACAGGATAATGACACTGACACTTGGGGTACAGGATAATGACACTGACACTCGGGGTACAGGATACTGACACTGACACTTGGGTACAGGATAATGACACTGACACTCGGGGTACAGGATAATGACACTGACACTCGGGGTACAGGATAATGACACTGACACTTGGGGGTACAGGATAATGACACTGACACTTGGGGTACAGGATAATGACACTGACACTCGGGGTACAGGATAATAACACTGACACTCGGGGTACAGGATAATGACACTGACACTCGGGGTACAGGATAATGACACTGACACTCGGGGTACAGGATAATGACACTGACACTCGGGGTACAGGATAATGACACTGACACTCGGGGTACAGGATAATGACACTGACACTCGGGGTACAGAATAATAACATTTGGCGTACAGCACAATGACGGGTGCAGAGACAGGCCTTGGGTACACCTATAGAGTAGAGCGCAGTGCCGCGATCTTCTTTTGCGCCGTCTCTTATTACTCGTCTTTGGGTTGTTTATACAGAGAAGAATCTCAGCGATGAATGAAGTGAAAGCCAAAGATTAACTTAAAAATTCTTTGTCCGCTCAGAAATCTTTTTCATTTCCTGTGTCCTGGAGCCCCGGACTCCTCTGTGTCTCTCCTGAAATACTCAGGACATAATCTCCTCCAAAATGTTGCCTTCAAAACCTCCATTTGTCTATTTTTGAACTGCCCCATCTCGTGTGACATTCGGACCCATTAACCCTACGACTCGTCGTTCTTCTAGAACACCAAGCGTTAACTTCTCCTGGCGTTACATGGCTGGGTCCACCCTGTCTTAAAGGATTAGTTCATTTTATTTTCTTCAGTTTTTGGCGCAGGTGTTAAAAATTCCATTAGCATTAAACATAATTGGAAATCTTTTCCAGATGTGGTATACTGACTTGGTCGCCATTTTTGATGCAAATTTTTGAAAGAAAAAAATTCCAATTTTCCTGATTCTTAAAACTCCTTCCATCCAGAAATATCTGAATGCTCAAAAGCCGAGTTTGTTCTGGGAAAGTAAGGAGACGAGGGGGGAGGATAATTGCCTCCATCAGAAGGTTTGAGGCAACGAGAGATTATCATTAGGAACAAAAATGCAAAAACCTTCTGTACATTGAAGCCTCCTGGTATAATGAGCAGAACAGGTTCACGTTAATCGCCCTCTCATTAAAGTCATTTCCTGGCCCGTCCTCGTAATTCACCAATAAGTGGCTCTATTGATTGGTCTTATTGAGGTCGTAATCACGCTACATCTTGTTCCTGACTGCAGAAATTCCACCGAGTAATGTAGAGTCTGAATAATGAGCTACTCAGAAGAATATTTTTGTAACTTTCCATAAGTTATGCCCATGGAAAGGCAAAGTCATAAATTCTATTGTACGTGAGCTGCTCAACCAGAAATTCCAACCTAATGGGTGGAGAAGGCATTGTAGACTTTAGGTCCCATAGGACCTTGGAACCAGTTGGATGTTTTTAGAGGCTCACTAATGTGATTCTTCATGGGCATCAATAGAAAACCATCTAAAATCTTCATAGTTACATCGGTGACATGGTTCCAAGGGTTTGTAGGGACCTCCAACAGACTCGGACCAAGTAGTCTTTTTCCACCATAATTCTTAAGACTCCAAATCTTAAGCTAGTCATACACTTTAGATGTGTATGAAGCTTCCCAACGCTCGCCCGGCACCTGAAGAATCGGGCACAGTAGATTTCAACCTCCCGATCCTTTTGTTTTCTCTCCTCCCATCCACTAAATAAGCACAATTGGTTGAGTAAAGTTTGCATGTATATAGGCGAATCATGAGAGATTGCTGTATCGGTGTTCGGCCATCAACTGTCTAATGTGTATGGCCAGGCTTAGTGGGATTCCCACCAATGTCCTCTTCCGACGTCTCTGTGACCCATCAGAAGATTAATCAGGGTGGAACTATCCTTTAAGCATCTTTCAGTTGATAATTTCAGAGCTAGGTTTGTGTCTCACTTCTTGTTTTCTTTGCTATGACGATGGAAGTTCTTCTTGAAAAGGAACTGTCTCCTGGAGGAGTCTAAATGCCTCCTAAAAATTACCGATATTTTTGAATTTTTTCTGATAGAAGAACTTCTGGTTGGGACTTTCCCGTGTATTGGCCATTCATGGGCTTGCTGGAGAATACATTTTTGAAATTTACCATATACAGTGCTTTAGTAAATTTATTCAAAGAACCTCCATTTGGTGGTGTAATCCCATTTGGACATACAGTCCTAGATGCGATGGTGGGTTTGACAGTTGGCCTACTCCTTTAAGGTAGCCCAGCTTTAATTTTTTATGGTGTTTTGACTCACTACACTCCTTTGTCAACTATGGTAGATCACAGACGAGGCTTCCTTTTTTCCTCCACGTTCTAGAGAACATTGCTGAGGTTTTCGTTAATACCAGACTCTTAGACAAGAAGCCAAATACCCCGAATAAACTTTTTTTCTTTCACATTTTTCCTTTTCATGTGTCAGGAGATTCATCTGGGTTTGTTTTCCTCCCTCAGAAGAGAAAATTAAAGCAAAAAAATTTAGGAGAGAAAAATGAGAACTATTATTTTTTATTTGCTTGATTGGAAATTCAGAAAGCTCTTACATTCCTGCCTGATGATTAACGGTGAAGCCTGATTGCCCTCGAAAAGGGCTTTTATTTTTCCATAGATGCCTGGATTAAAGGGATACACTCCCAATTTATGTCAATTGTGTTGATTTCTGAGCCGAATATTTGCTTTTTAATATTTGTCTTGAATATTTACAAAAATGCTTTTGGATTTTTGTGTTTTTGATATATTTGTGATTTTATATGTGATGCTAATCATAACTGGTCACCAAGGGAGTGAGTTGCAGAGATGACATGGCTCTTGGCCAGAGTCGTATTATGGACTTGTGTTTTATAACCCCCTGGGGGTCCATACTGTACTATTTGTACTTTTTGTGGCTGGAAATGGCTGTCACCATAGGCACTCATGTTTTTGCTTGGCTGTTTTAGCTTTGTCGGGTAGGCTGCGTGTTAATCTTGCTTAAGTTTTCTTCACTAGATAACCGGCCCGACAATCCTCATTCTCTTTTTGCTGCAATTTCTTGACTGTTTTTGAGTTTGGGTCTTTTCTTGGTGACGTTGTTGTAGAGCGATGAGTTTTGGGTGATCCGCGGCTTCACTGCCTTCCAGGAATAACACCACATCACAGAATCTATAGCAGACAGTTCACAGCTGAACTTTGTTTAATAACCTCAAAAAACAGGCTTGAGTTGCAAAAACTTCCGAGCCCCGTAAAGACCATCGAGAGGAGGAAATGTTGAAGGCAGATCCAAAAAGTTGCTCAATATACAGCAATAAAAAGTATTTTCAAATGATCAATCCAACCCTTAGTGACCGGATGAATAGTTTCTCTAGAATGTTCCTTTTTTTCGGTCTTATGATTTCTTCATGGTTTCTCAGATTGTCTCCTGCCATGTTTTTATTGTCTTCTTTCCCTTTTACTCTTCTTAGCATAATAGTCTTTTTATAGTCTGGTTCTTCTGGTGGACACTTGGCTTGAATCTTGTCAAGGAACCACTGGGTTGTTTTGTCAGGTTCATCTAGGAAGATCATGAAGGACCTTTAACGTGGTTCTTCAGTCTTTATCCTTATGAGACTCCGGTGTTAAGGTAACTATCCACAGGGTTTCGAGATGAGCGCGTTTTTATGAGATGACCCAATGATGCAAAACTGGTCAAGACGATGACCTAGAACAAGGCGGATGGAGGTTATGAAAACTTGATGTCTGAAGACCCAAAGACAAAACGGAATCATGTGGATAACCACTGTGGTCACCTTCTTGAAGGAGTAAAGCAATAACAAGCTGGTCGGAGCGGATCCCAAATCTTCTCTGCCACCCAAGGACTACCCAAATTGTGAAGATCTTGCTCTGTTTTTGCTCGGAACACGAGTGCAATGTGCTGTTTAGTGGCGGATGTAATATGTTTGTTATAATTGACACTGTTCTGCTGTCAGACTAGTAAACACCGGCTTAGTGACATTCCACTCGGAGCACGATCCCAATGTTTATATCTGATGGGCGGCTCTAGAAGCCTTGGAGATCTTCCAGATTACTGTCTATCTGTGTCTTTTCTAGACCTCCAAATCTTCTTCTAAGGCCACTTATACCAGGTAGTCCTAAATAACCCAACGTGTTTTACGACCCAGTCCACATCTTATGAGTATTCTGTAACCCCCTCTGCTCCTCCTTTACAAAGAGAATTTCAGATTTTTTTGTATTTTCTTTTTTTCTTTTTACATTTAATTAAAAGCAGAAAGTTTTGTTGCTCATGTCAGGTCATGGAGCGATGTGTGTCTAGAATTGAGATCTCACTAGGGATGTAAGAACCGTATGTTGGCCGGGAGTGTTGGCCTCTCTCGAGCTCCTTGGCCTTACTTCTTGCCTACTTTCCATCCAGGCGCAGAAAGGAGAAAAAAAATAAAAACTCGGCTGCCAGTTCTAGGGAGGGAGGAAAAGAGGGGGGAATTGTAACTGGAAGGGGAGACTGTTAAATTGGGGACCCGGCCAATGATGACAGAAAAAAACGGAGTGTCTGAGATGTGTATTGGAGCGGTGGAGAACAGGCCTGTGATTGATGGGAGCTGGCTGATAGGCCCTGAGCTTGGAATGTGCGCTGAGAGATTGCTAGAAAAACAGTTCCTAATGGATTTCTCAAATGTACCAGTGTGCAGGCCGGGCCAGAAACCAGAGCCAGCTTACCCCCAATTTTCCATTCTACAGAAACACAAGCCCTGCTCGCCCCCCCCCTGCGCACATTAACCATTTGTTGACCAAGTCGTCTTCCAGGAGGCCCCAGAGATCAGAGCCACAGCATGTTGTCTTTATGTAACGTGTTCAATGTCTCCTGGTGCCTGAATATAATTCCAGGTCTGCAGTGAAGACTGACACACAGGAGAGAAGGCGCAGGTAGCATTACATGTAAGCTCTAACTGGAGTAGAAAAAACTCTCCATGTGGCCCTGAACTTCAGTGACTCTGATATAACTTATTATGTCCAGCCTTCGAGTTCTACAAGAACAGTCATGTTAATGAGGCAGGAGGCTCTTTGTACCTCGTGCCTCAGTGCCGTACACAATCATAGACTCTCATCTGCAGATGTAATAATTGGATTAACGGTGATTTTTATTTTTACAGATCTGCAGGATTTCAAGTTTGACACCCAGCACGTCATCGAGGTAGATGAAGGGAACACGGCCGTCATCGCCTGTAACTTACCGGAGAGTCACCCCAAGGCGCAAGTGCGATACAGCGTCAAGCAAGAATGGCTGGAGACGTCCAGAGGTGAGAAACAAGGCCAACGTTTGCTGTATTTAATCCTATCCTGTGTGATACTGTCTGCTGAGCTTTGTATCTGATCCTATCATGTGCGATACTGTCTGCTGAGCTGTGTATCTAATCCTATCATGTGTGATACTGTCTGCTGAGCTTTGTATCTGATCCTATCATGTGTGATACTGTCTGCTGAGCTGTATCTAATCCTATCCTGTGTAATTCTGTCTGCTGAGCTGTGTATCTAATCCTATAATGTGTGATACTGTCTGCTGAGCTGTGTATCTGATCCTATCATGTGCGATACTGTCTGCTGAGCCGTGTATCTAATCCTATCCTGTGTAATTCTGTCTGCTGAGCTTTGTATCTGATCCTATCGTGTGTGATACTGTCTGCTGAGCTGTGTATCTAATACTATCATGTGTGATACTGTCTGCTGAGCTGTGTATCTAATCCTATCATGTGCGATACTGTCTGCTGAGCTGTGTATCTAATCCATCATGTGCGATACTGTCTGCTGAGCTGTGTATCTAATCATATCATGTGTAATACTGCCTTCTGAGCTGTGTATCTAATCCTATCATGTGTGATACTGTCTGCTGAGCTGTGTATCTAATCATATCATGTGTGATACTGCCTTCTGAGCTGTGTATCTAATCCTATCCTGTGTGATACTGTCTGCTGAGCTGTGTATCTTATCCTATCATGTGCGATACTGTCTGCTGAGCTGTGTATCTAATCCTATCATGAGTAATTCTGTCCGCTGAGCTGTGTATCTAATCCTATCATGTGCGATACTGTCTGCTGAGCTTTGTATCTAATCCTATGATGTCTGATACTGTCTGCTGAGCTGTGTATCTAATCCTATCCTGTGTAATTCTGTCTGCTGAGCTTTGTATCTAATCCTATGATGTCTGATACTGTCTGCTGAGCTGCGTATCTAATCCTACCCTGTATGATACTGTCTGCTGAGCTGTGTATCTAATCCTATCCTGTGTGATACTGTCTGCTGAGCTGTGTATCTAATCCTATCCTGTGTGATACTGTCTGCTGAGCTGTGTATCTAATCCTATCATGTGTGATACTGTCTGCTGAGCTGTGTATCTAATCCTAGCATGTGCGATACTGTCTGCTGAGCTGTGTATCTAATCCTATCATGAGTAATTCTGTCCGCTGAGCTGTGTATCTAATCCTATCATGTGCGATACTGTCTGCTGAGCTTTGTATCTAATCCTATGATGTCTGATACTGTCTGCTGAGCTGTGTATCTAATCCTACCCTGTATGATACTGTCTGCTGAGCTGTGTATCTAATCCTATCCTGTGTGATACTGTCTGCTGAGCTGTGTATCTAATCCTGTCCTGTGTGATACTGTCTGCTGAGCTGTGTATCTAATCATATCATGTGTGATACTGCCTGCTGAGCTGTGTATCTAATCATATCATGTGTGATACTGTCTGCTGAGCTGTGTATCTAATCCTATCCTGTGGAATTCTGTCTGCGGAGCTGTGTATCTAATCCTATCATGTGTGATACTGTCTGCTGAGCTGTGTATCTAATCCTATCCTGTGTAATTCTGTCTGCTGAGCTGTGTATCTACTCCTATCATGTGTGATACTGTCTGCTGAGCTGTGTATCTAATCCTATCATGTGTGATACTGTCTGCTGAGCTGTGTATCTAATCCTAGCATGTGCGATACTGTCTGCTGAGCTGTGTATCTAATCCTATCCTGTGTAATTCTGTCTGCTGAGCTGTGTATCTAATCCTATCATGTGTGATACTGCCTGCTGAGCTGTGTATCTAATCCTATCCTGTGTGATACTGTCTGCTGAGCTGTGTATCTAATCCTATCATGTGCGATACTGTCTGCTGAGCTGTGTATCTAATCCTATTGTGAGTAATTCTGTCTGCTGAGCTGTGTATCTAATCCTATGATGTGTGATACTGTCTGCCGAGCTCCTGTATCTAATCATACCATGTGTGATTTTGTCTGCTGAGCTGTATATCTAATCCTATCCTGTGTGATACCATGTCGAGTTGCTGCATGCTGTATCTAAGTCTCCCACGTGTGATTCGTGCACTTGGCTCTCTGCCTGTCCCAGGCCTGGAGCACAGGCCACACCTCATCGGCGTTGAACATGTCCAGAGCTGCACCCGTTGAGGGCCCGACAATCCTGGTTTGGAGTCATAATACTGAGGAGCAGTTTGTCTCCAGGTGACAGAGACGCCCGAGGCTGCAGCGCGCTCTGCTCCACCTACAGCACTTGAGAGTGTCACCTGTCAAATCCTCCCCACTCCCCCTTTAACCCTTACACCACCACATGCACACAGCCCCCAGTAGTGTATGGCTTAAGTATGGGCTGGCACAGGCATTAAGGGGTTACCGTGCCGCACCCTTTGCTGGGATTAGGAGGGCACGGACTGGTGGTGTCAGGTCTCTGGGTGTCAGGTCTTGTTAAGCAGCCGGTGTCAAATAAAAATTAAATAATAATCCTCGGGGCGGCGCAGACAATGCGATCCTTACCGGCTGTCACTATAGGCCAACGCCAACCAGGGGTGGGGAAAATGCTGCAGAAGATGGAGGGGCTAAAGGGGCACAGTACACTTCACACGAGGGAACTGGTTATAGAGCAATTCCCAAGTGTAATAGCACCTGGCCTTGTAATGATGGCGTTCAGGGCAGTCCAGTGTATGGCCGCAAGTGCCAAGGAATGGACCAGTAGACCAGAACCATACTGGAAGAAGTATGTCTTGGGACTCATTGCAGCTCTTTCAAATGACTATGGCTCCTAGTGGGTGGGGCTTATATTTTCCAATCCCTCAATTGGATGTCTCCACTACCTCAGCTTTGAAGGATATTGGGCTAATGTCACCGGTTACCTTTTGGTATGAGCCTGGTCTTGGATGTTGAGTTGACTTGTTCCTCCCTTGTACCCGCAGATAATTACCTCATTATGCCCTCTGGGAACCTTCAGATAGTGAACGCCACGCAGGAAGATGAAGGAACTTATAAGTGTGCGGCATACAACCCAGTGACCCAGGAGGTGAAGACGTCGGTGTCTAGTGACCGACTTCGTGTTCGACGTAAGTGGAGATGATGAGTCCAACAAGAAATATCACAACACAGATCATGCCAACCTGTAGACCATATGTGAAGTTCTAGTATCATTGATGACCATTATCTTCTGTGTCTAGGGTCCACGGCAGAGGCCGCCCGTATCATCTACCCACCAGTGGCCCAAACCATTATTGTCACCAAAGGCCAAAGCCTCATCCTAGAGTGCGTGGCGAGTGGCATGCCACCTCCTAGAGTCTCCTGGGCGAAAGATGGGGCTGATGTGAGTGACCACAACAAAACACGCTTCTTACTCACCAACCTCCTGATAGAGTCCACGAGTGATGAGGATTCTGGGATGTACACCTGTACGGCCACCAATGGAATTGGGGACAGTGGATCAGCCTTCATCTTCTATAATGTACAAGTTTTTGGTAAGTTTCTTGTTAGTTTTCTAGAAGGTCGGTGGAGCTAGTCTCTTAAAGTACTCCATGATTAATTCATTCTGTACCATTATTCTTCTCACTCTAGAACCTCCAGAAGTCAACATGGAGAGCTCCCAGCAGATCATCACCTGGGGCCAAAGTGCAAAGTTCACTTGCAACGTTAAGGGAAATCCTCAGCCCTCTGTGGTGTGGTTGAAGAATGCGGTGGCCCTTCTACCCAGCTCAAGGCACAAGATTTCCAGGAGAATTCTTCGGGTCAACAGTGTGGGGCCCGAGGATGATGGCATCTACCAGTGCGTAGCCGAGAATGAGGTTGGGAGTGCACAAGCGTTGACTTTCCTAATGACCACAAGGACCGGTAAGGAACATAGACCCAAAGTTGCCCCTAGAAATATTGTATATAGTCGAAGGTTTGTGATGGTTCTTTCTGTGTCGTAACCTTCTCACCGTGTTTTATATTCAGGAACATTTCCAAACTTGGCATCAGAGAGGGATGCTCTTCCTCCAACTGCACCTCTGATCCCAGATGACAAACAGCTGCTCTTAAAGGCTCAGTTGAAACCGAGACCTCCCACCCCAGGACTACCTGCCCCATGTCCGCCTGACAACGCTAATATCCTACAGTCTGAGGCTCCGATAATACTCAGCTCTCCTCGGACCTCAAAGACTGATTTCTATGAACTGACTTGGAAACCGCGACGCAATGGTGGAGCCCCGATTCTGTTTTATACTGTCAAACATCGCAAGGTAATTAGAGAAGAGCAAATTCAGCCACCCGATTCACCCAGTCTGACACCTTGCCCGTCTATAGAATACAGTGGGTGAATGGACTTACCAAATTATTATAGCTATATTATATTATATATCCCATCACATTCATTCATGGTGGACCTACATCCATAGCCGTGGGGCAGAGCCTAGTATTGCCATTCTTCATGATTGGTGGGGGGTTGTAACGTGTCTTCTCATTTCCCATCTCTCCTTTGCAGCAGGTGGTAAATGCCACAGATGATTGGACAGTGTCACGTGTCCCGGGAACACAACATCGCCAAATATTAACCAAACTAGACCCTGGCAGCTTGTACGAAGTGGAGATGGCGGCCTATAACTGTGGCGGGGAAGGACAGACAGCCATGATGACCTTCCGGACCGGTAAATTCCCGAATTTCCTCTGTTTAGTCTACTTTTTACTGTCCCCCTAGATTTTGGGTAATCGTTCCATTTCATCCCCTCGTAGGACGGCGTCCAAAACCAGAAATCATTGCCAGTAAAGAGGTTCAAATCCAGAAAGATGATCCCGGGACGAGCACCGTAAGCAGCATCCAGTCCGACAACAACCGCCTATCTCGTAAGTCAACGGGCGAGTAACGATTAGTCCGGCCTGATGAGGATCCAGTGTAGTGATCTTCATTCTGATTACAGCTCCAGAGGCTCCCGACCGACCAACCATCTCCATGGCTTCAGAGACGTCCGTGTTTGTGACGTGGATCCCGAGAGGTAACGGCGGATTCCCCATCCAGTCCTTCCGTGTAGAGTACAAGAAGATGAAGCAGCCTGGAGATTGGATACTGGCCACCAGTGACATCCCACCATCTCGACTGTCTGTGGAGATCTCGGAGCTCGAGAAAGGTAAAGGTGCGCTTATATTTCATACTGGGAGAGTCTTGAAGATGTTGACTCTCCATTTTGTGGTCACAATTATTTTGAAATCGTAACTTTGCCTGAAATCAGCTGCTCGGTACTAAAAAAACATACTGCTAGACATTTCCTATAGATGGATCATCCTCATGGACATGTGGACAGTAGCTCCTCTAGTCTGGTGGAGATGACTGACTTGTCCATGGCTACAGATATAATAGAGATGATAACGGTATGATTCAGGGTTACGAGCAGGCGATTTCTAGCTGGTTGCATGTTTTACCATTCATAGTCATGCCTCAGATTATCATGCTACATGATGGAGACGTTAGACATCCTATCTTTATGTTCCCTCTTCAGGAACAGCCTACAAATTCCGGGTGAGAGCCCTGAACATCTTAGGAGAAAGTCAACCCAGCGCCCCCTCCAGACCGTACATGGTGTCAGGATACAGCAACCGCAACTATGAGCGTCCGGTCACAGGGCCCTATATCACCTTCACTGAAGCCATCAACGAGACCACCATTATGCTGAAGTGGATGGTAAGATGCCTCCTGCCCTACAATGTGGTGATTGACGGGCTATAGGACCCAGGTGGGCTGGAGTTTTCTGACCTCAAGTATGACATTCTGTGCTGCCCCCTGGTGGTTATAAAAAAGCATTGACACTCTCATCCCATCAACATACCTTATGGGAGCCCTATTGGGGCAGGAGACAAGACGACTTATTCCTTACGTCTTCCTTCCATAGTACACCCCAGCGAGTAACAACAACACCCCCATCCATGGCTTCTACATCTACTATCGCCCCACCGACAGCGACAATGACAGCGATTACAAGAAAGACATGGTGGAAGGTCAGTCTCTAGGTTCACCATGTATAATACAGTAATGTGAGGAGTGCGTTCTCCACTAGGGGCGCTGGTTTCTTGCTCCTGTGGTTTTACAGCTTTGAATGTACATGGTTACCCATCTCTTATGTCCTTCCTTCCATCCAGGCGACCGTTACTGGCACTTCCTTACCGATCTTCAGCCGGAAACCTCCTACGATATTAAGATGCAATGTTATAACAAGGGTGGGGAGAGCGAGTTCAGTAATGTCATGATCTGTGAAACCAAAGGTAATTATGGCCTAACGTGTGGTTCTAAATGAAGGTTTATAAAAATTTAGGCACTGTGTGCCTCATGCCTCATTGACATTACACTATATATATTTAGTGGGGTCCATCCTGTTGAGATGGCCGAGGTACCAGGGAAGTAGTAGTCATCATCATCATTGTTTGTCTGTCTCTCCTTACTTGCAGCTCGAAAGTCAGGTCGCCAGCCCCTACCCGCCGCGCCATCACCGCAGCCGCCACCCAACAGAAACGGACCTTTGGGAACAGCGACACTGGCGCGATCCAGTGACCTACCATATCTGATAGTGGGTGTGGTTCTGGGGTCCATTGTTCTCCTGATTGTCGCTTTCACCCCCATCTGCCTTTGGAGGGCGCTGTCCAAGCAGAGTAAGTATCCACAGGGTCGCTTCCAACCTGCTGCATTTCTCGAATGTTGTTTCTGTTGGTGTACCTAGTGTTGGGGGTTCTTGAGCTTGTTGTGTAGATATAAATGTTCTACAGTAGGTGTATCTATAACTATTACTATGTTCTAGATCATGATGAACTTTCTAGATCATATTGTGTTGATATGAAAGGATAGATCATGCTATGTAGACATATATGTTCTAGAGCATGTTAGGTAGATGGGAACAGTTTGAATTATATTGTATATATAAACATTCTAGAGCAGGCATGTCCAAACTGTGGCCCTCCTGCTGTTGCAAAACTACAACTCCCAGCATGCCTGGATAGCCTACAGCTATTAAGGCATGCTGGGAGTTGTAGTTTTACAACAGCTGGAGGGCCGTAGTTTGGACATGCCTGTTCTAGAGCATGAGGGGTCGACATGAATGTTCTAGATTGTGATGAGTAGATATAAATATTCTAGATCACGTTGTGTTGATATGAACATACTAGAGCATGAGGGGTCGACATGAATGTTCTAGATTGTGATGAGTAGATATGAATATTCTAGATCACGTTGTGTTGATATGAACATACTAGAGCATGTTCTGTCCATATAAACTTTCTAGAGCATGCCACGTCAATCTAAATGATAGGTAATAGGAACATTCTAGAGCAAATTATATTGATATGAACAGGCTAGAGCATGATGGGTAGATATGAACATTCTAGCACATATTATATTGACATAAATGTTGTAGGAGATGTTAGACAGGTAGGGACATTCTAGATTATACTGGGTGGATATAAGCAATCTGGAGCATGTTATATTGACATAAATGGTCTAGAGCATATTAGGTAGATAGATAGGTAATTTCTAGATTATATTGTGCAGATATGAACATTCTAGAGCATGATGGGTAGATGTAACCATTCTAGAGTGTGTTGGCACATCATCTCCATTTTTATTTTGCAGAGCAAACAGACGTGACTTTTCCCAGTACAGGACTCCTTAACCCCTCCTCCTGCCAGTACACCATGGTGCCGCTCCGCGGGGCCCCGGTCATCAGCACCATCCCTTACTCTAACAGCTCTGTGGTGAATGGAAACTGTCCTTCAGCCAAACTGGTGTACCCCGGGGACAAGCAAACAGAGTACTGCACCGAGACCCTGCACAAGGTGACGGCACCCACAAATTACCGCGGGTTACACTGTGTTTGATTCTCTAGTCACATCCAGAGCTGCATTCACAACATGCACAGACAAGCTGCGAGGAATGTGTCTGTCTGACAGATATCAGTGACAGTCGGCATAGGTTTTTTAATGCAGCTTTGGATGTGACTAGTGCATAACACAACAATGTAATAATATAGGATGCATTGTATCACCTGGTTGTAGGATCTGGGGGTGAGCTGATTTGTAGCTGATAAAAGCTACATCTGATGAGAGTAGTAGTGCCCTGCAGTTTGTGGAATGTACTGATTGTATTCTGTTCTGTATACACAGGATGAGGCTAATACCCTGCTAGAGAATGACTGCGGACCCCCCGAGCACATGGACCTTCAACCCGCAGAGTAAGTGTAACCCTCCTGTACCAGTCTGTCCAATCTGATCTGTCCAATCCGTCTGCCCTCCGGGGTGTTATAATCTTGGTATTATAGCTGCACATTGTATTTACTATATACGGTATTCACTACAGGTCATATGAACGGCAGATCAGCGACGTGACCATAAAGTGTGACTTGTGTGATCAGGACACCCCCGATAGAACTAATTCTTATGTAGAGATCTCCCCACTGGAGGACCAGGGGTCACCCCGAATACCAGACGACAACCAGACGTTTCCCATCCTGGCTGTGCCTACAGAACACTCCGTATGCCAAGGTACAATCCACATAACACATATCTTCCACATACTTCAACCCAGACCCACTGCTTCATATATGATCAGTCATCCTCTCCCCTGGAATGGCTGATAACAGGGGGCAATAGACTGTATTCTCCTGTCCTACAGTCATCCTCTCCCCTGAAATGGCTGATAACAGGGGGCAATAGACTGTATTCTCCTGTCCTACAGTCATCCTCTCCCCTGAAATGGCTGATAACAGGGGGCAATAGACTGTATTCTCCTGTCCTACAGTCATCCTCTCCCCTGAAATGGCTGATAACAGGGGGCAATAGACTGTATTCTCCTGTCCTACAGTCATCCTCTCCCCTGAAATGGCTGATAACAGGGGGCAATAGACTGTATTCTCCTGTCCTACAGTCATCCTCTCCTCTGAAATGGCTGATAACAGGGGGCAATAGACTGTATTCTCCTGTCCTACAGTCATCCTCTCCCCTGAAATGGCTGATAACAGGGAGCAATAGACTGTATTCTCCTGTCCTACAGTCATCCTCTCCCCTGAAATGGCTGATAACAGGGGCAATAGACTGTATTCTCCTGTCCTACAGTCATCCTCTCTCCTGAAATGGCTGATAACAGGGGCAATAGACTGTATTCTCCTGTCCTACAGTCATCCTCCCCTGAAATGGCTGATAACAGGGGCAATAGACTGTATTCTCCTGTCCTACAGTCATCCTCTCCCCTGAAATGGCTGATAACAGGGGCAATAGACTGTATTCTCCTGTCCTACAGTCATCCTCTCCCTGAAATGGCTGATAACAGGGGGCAGTAGACTGTATTCTCCTGTCCTACAGTCATCCTCTCCCTGAAATGGCTGATAACAGGGGCAATAGACTATATTCTCCTGTCCTACAGTCATCCTCTCCCCTGAAATGGCTGATAACAGGGGCAATAGACTGTATTCTCCTGTCCTACAGTCATCCTCTCACCTGAAATGGCTGATAACAGGGGGCAATAGACTGTATTCTCCTGTCCTACAGTCATCCTCTCCCCCTGAAATGGCTGATAACAGGGGCAATAGACTGTATTCTCCTGTCCTACAGTCATCCCCTCCCCTGAAATGGCTGATAACAGGGAGCAATAGACTGTATTCTCCTGTCCTACAGTCATCCTCTCCCCTGAAATGGCTGATAACAGGGGGCAATAGACTGTATTCTCCTGTCCTACAGTCATCCTCTCCCCTGAAATGGCTGATAACAGGGAGCAATAGACTGTATTCTCCTGTCCTACAGTCATCCTCTCCCCTGAAATGGCTGATAACAGGGGCAATAGACTGTATTCTCCTGTCCTACAGTCATCCTCTCCCCTGAAATGGCTGATAACAGGGGGCAATAGACTGTATTCTCCTGTCCTACAGTCATCCTCTCCCTGAAATGGCTGATAACAGGGGCAATAGACTGTATTCTCCTGTCCTACAGTCATCTTCTCCCCTGAAATGGCTGATAACAGGGGCAATAGACTGTATTCTCCTGTCCTACAGTCATCCTCTCCCCTGAAATGGCTGATAACAGGGAGCAATAGACTGTATTCTCCTGTCCTACAGTCATCCTCTCCCCTGAAATGGCTGATAACAGGGGCAATAGACTGTATTCTCCTGTCCTACAGTCATCCTCTCCCCTGAAATGGCTGATAACAGGGGGCAATAGATTGTATTCTCCTGTCCTACAGTCATCCTCTCCCCTGAAATGGCTGATAACAGGGGGCAATAGACTGTATTCTCCTGTCCTACAGTCATCCTCTCCCCTGAAATGGCTGATAACAGGGGCAATAGACTGTATTCTCCTGTCCTACAGTCATCCTCTCCCTGAAATGGCTGATAACAGGGGCAATAGACTGTATTCTCCTGTCCTACAGTCATCCTCTCCCCTGAAATGGCTGATAACAGGGGCAATAGACTGTATTCTCCTGTCCTACAGTCATCCTCTCTCCTGAAATGGCTGATAACAGGGGGCAATAGACTGTATTCTCCTGTCCTACAGTCATCCTCTCCCCTGAAATGGCTGATAACAGGGAGCAATAGACTGTATTCTCCTGTCCTACAGTCATCCTCTCCCCTGAAATGGCTGATAACAGGGGCAATAGACTGTATTCTCCTGTCCTACAGTCATCCTCTCCCCTGAAATGGCTGATAACAGGGGGCAATAGACTGTATTCTCCTGTCCTACAGTCATCCTCTCCCCTGAAATGGCTGATAACAGGGGCAATAGACTGTATTCTCCTGTCCTACAGTCATCCTCTCCCCTGAAATGGCTGATAACAGGGGCAATAGACTGTATTCTCCTGTCCTACAGTCATCCTCTCCCCTGAAATGGCTGATAACAGGGAGCAATAGACTGTATTCTCCTGTCCTACAGTCATCCTCTCCCCTGAAATGGCTGATAACAGGGGCAATAGACTGTATTCTCCTGTCCTACAGTCATCCTCTCCCCTGAAATGGCTGATAACAGGGGCAATAGACTGTATTCTCCTGTCCTACAGTCATCCTCTCCCCTGAAATGGCTGATAACAGGGGCAATAGACTGTATTCTCCTGTCCTACAGTCATCCTCTCTCCTGAAATGGCTGATAACAGGGGCAATAGACTGTATTCTCCTGTCCTACAGTCATCCTCTCCCTGAAATGGCTGATAACAGGGAGCAATAGACTGTATTCTCCTGTCCTACAGTCATCCTCTCCCCTGAAATGGCTGATAACAGGGAGCAATAGACTGTATTCTCCTGTCCTACAGTCATCCTCTCCCCTGAAATGGCTGATAACAGGGGCAATAGACTGTATTCTCCTGTCCTACAGTCATCCTCTCTCCTGAAATGGCTGATAACAGGGAGCAATAGACTGTATTCTCCTGTCCTACAGTCATCCTCTCCCTGAAATGGCTGATAACAGGGGCAATAGACTGTATTCTCCTGTCCTACAGTCATCCTCTCCCCTGAAATGGCTGATAACAGGGGCAATAGACTGTATTCTCCTGTCCTACAGTCATCCTCTCCCCTGAAATGGCTGATAACAGGGGGCAATAGACTGTATTCTCCTGTCCTACAGTCATCCTCTCCCTGAAATGGCTGATAACAGGGAGCAATAGACTGTATTCTCCTGTCCTACAGTCATCCTCTCCCCTGAAATGGCTGATAACAGGGGCAATAGACTGTATTCTCCTGTCCTACAGTCATCCTCTCCCCTGAAATGGCTGATAACAGGGGCAATAGACTGTATTCTCCTGTCCTACAGTCATCCTCTCCCCTGAAATGGCTGATAACAGGGGGCAATAGACTGTATTCTCCTGTCCTACAGTCATCCTCTCCCCTGAAATGGCTGATAACAGGGGCAATAGACTGTATTCTCCTGTCCTACAGTCATCCTCTCCCCTGAAATGGCTGATAACAGGGGCAATAGACTGTATTCTCCTGTCCTACAGTCATCCTCTCCCCTGAAATGGCTGATAACAGGGGCAATAGACTGTATTCTCCTGTCCTACAGTCATCCTCTCCCCTGAAATGGCTGATAACAGGGGGCAATAGACTGTATTCTCCTGTCCTACAGTCATCCTCTCCCTGAAATGGCTGATAACAGGGGCAATAGACTGTATTCTCCTGTCCTACAGTCATCCTCTCCCTGAAATGGCTGATAACAGGGGGCAATAGACTGTATTCTCCTGTCCTACAGTCATCCTCTCCCCTGAAATGGCTGATAACAGGGGGCAATAGACTGTATTCTCCTGTCCTACAGTCATCCTCTCCCTGAAATGGCTGATAACAGGGGCAATAGACTGTATTCTCCTGTCCTACAGTCATCCTCTCCCCTGAAATGGCTGATAACAGGGGGCAATAGACTGTATTCTCCTGTCCTACAGTCATCCTCTCCCCTGAAATGGCTGATAACAGGGGGCAATAGACTGTATTCTCCTGTCCTACAGTCATCCTCTCCCCTGAAATGGCTGATAACAGGGGCAATAGACTGTATTCTCCTGTCCTACAGTCATCCTCTCCCCTGAAATGGCTGATAACAGGGGCAATAGACTGTATTCTCCTGTCCTACAGTCATCCTCTCCCTGAAATGGCTGATAACAGGGGCAATAGACTGTATTCTCCTGTCCTACAGTCATCCTCTCCCCTGAAATGGCTGATAACAGGGAGCAATAGACTGTATTCTCCTGTCCTACAGTCATCCTCTCCCCTGAAATGGCTGATAACAGGGGGCAATAGACTGTATTCTCCTGTCCTACAGTCATCCTCTCCCCTGAAATGGCTGATAACAGGGAGCAATAGATTGTATTCTCCTGTCCTACAGTCATCCTCTCCCCTGAAATGGCTGATAACAGGGGCAATAGACTGTATTCTCCTGTCCTACAGTCATCCTCTCCCTGAAATGGCTGATAACAGGGGCAATAGACTGTATTCTCCTGTCCTACAGTCATCCTCTCCCCTGAAATGGCTGATAACAGGGAGCAATAGACTGTATTCTCCTGTCCTACAGTCATCCTCTCCCCTGAAATGGCTGATAACAGGGGCAATAGACTGTATTCTCCTGTCCTACAGTCATCCTCTCCCCTGAAATGGCTGATAACAGGGAGCAATAGATTGTATTCTCCTGTCCTACAGTCATCCTCTCCCTGAAATGGCTGATAACAGGGGCAATAGACTGTATTCTCCTGTCCTACAGTCATCCTCTCTCCTGAAATGGCTGATAACAGGGGCAATAGACTGTATTCTCCTGTCCTACAGTCATCCTCTCCCCTGAAATGGCTGATAACAGGGGCAATAGACTGTATTCTCCTGTCCTACAGTCATCCTCTCCCCTGAAATGGCTGATAACAGGGACCAATAGACTGTATTCTCCTGTCCTACAGTCATCCTCTCCCCTGAAATGGCTGATAACAGGGAGCAATAGACTGTATTCTCCTGTCCTACAGTCATCCTCTCCCCTGAAATGGCTGATAACAGGGGGCAATAGACTGTATTCTCCTGTCCTACAGTCATCCTCTCCCCTGAAATGGCTGATAACAGGGGGCAGTAGACTGTATTCTCCTGTCCTACAGTCATCCTCTCTCTCTGAAATGGCTGATAACAGGGGGCAATAGACTGTATTCTCCTGTCCTACAGTCATCCTCTCCCTGAAATGGCTGATAACAGGGGCAATAGGCTGTATTCTCCTGTCCTACAGTCATCCTCTCCCCTGAAATGGCTGATAACAGGGGCAATAGACTGTATTCTCCTGTCCTACAGTCATCCTCTCCCCTGAAATGGCTGATAACAGGGGGCAATAGACTGTATTCTCCTGTCCTACAGTCATCCTCTCCCCTGAAATGGCTGATAACAGGGGGCAATAGACTGTATTCTCCTGTCCTACAGTCATCCTCTCCCCTGAAATGGCTGATAACAGGAGCAATAGACTGTATTCTCCTGTCCTACACTCATCCTCTCCCCTGAAATGGCTGATAACAGGGGGCAATAGACTGTATTCTACTGTCCTACAGTCATCCTTTCCCCTGAAATGGCTGATAACAGGGAGCAATAGATTGTATTCTCCTGTCCTACAGTCACCCTCTCCCCTGAAATGGCTGATAACAGGGAGCAATAGACTGTATTCTCCTGTCCTACAGTCATCCTCTCCCCTGAAATGGCTGATAACAGCGGGCAATAGACTGTATTCGCCTGTCCTACAGTCATCCTCTCTCCTGAAATGTCTGATAACAGGGAGCAATAGACTGTATTCTCCTGTCTTACAGTCATCCTCTCCCCTGAAATGACTGATAACAGGGGGCAATAGACTGTATTCTCCTGTCCTACAGTCATCCTCTCCCCTGAAATGGCTGATAACAGGGGGCAATAGATTGTATTCTCCTGTCCTACAGTCATCCTCTCCCCTGAAATGGCTGATAACAGGGAGCAATAGACTGTATTCTCCTGTCCTACAGTCATCCTCTCCCTGAAATGGCTGATAACAGGGGGCAATAGACTGTATTCTCCTGTCCTACAGTCATCCTCTCCCCTGAAATGGCCGATAACAGGGGGCAATAGGACTGTATTCTCCTGTCCTACAGTCATCCTCTCCCCTGAAATGGCTGATAACAGGGGCAATAGACTGTATTCTCCTGTCCTACAGTCATCCTCTCCCCTGAAATGGCTGATAACAGGGAGCAATAGACTGTATTCTCCTGTCCTACAGGCATCCTCTCCCCTGAAATGGCTGATAACAGGGGGCAATAGACTGTATTCTCCTGTCCTACAGTCATCCTCTCCCCTGAAATGGCTGATAACAGGGAGCAATAGACTGTATTCTCCTGTCCTACAGTCATCCTCTCCCTGAAATGGCTGATAACAGGGGGCAATAGACTGTATTCTCCTGTCCTACAGTCATCCTCTCCCCTGAAATGGCTGATAACAGGGGCAATAGACTGTATTCTCCTGTCCTACAGTCATCCTCTCCCCTGAAATGGCTGATAACAGGGAGCAATAGATTGTATTCTCCTGTCCTACAGTCATCCTCTCCCTGAAATGGCTGATAACAGGGAGCAATAGACTGTATTCTCCTGTCCTACAGTCATCCCCTCCCCTGAAATGGCTGATAACAGGGAGCAATAGACTGTATTCTCCTGTCCTACAGTCATCCTCTCCCTGAAATGGCTGATAACAGGGGGCAATAGATTGTATTCTCCTGTCCTACAGTCATCCTCTCCCCTGAAATGGCTGATAACAGGGGCAATAGATTGTATTCTCCTGTCCTACAGTCATCCTCTCCCCTGAAATGGCTGATAACAGGGGGCAATGGACTGTATTCTCCTGTCCTACAGTCATCCTCTCCCCTGAATATGGCTGATAACAGGGGCAATAGACTGTATTCTCCTGTCCTACAGTCATCCTCTCCCCCTGAAATGGCTGATAACAGGGGCAATAGACTGTATTCTCCTGTCCTACAGTCATCCTCTCCCCTGAAATGGCTGATAACAGGGAGCAATAGACTGTATTCTCCTGTCCTACAGTCATCCTCTCCCCTGAAATGGCTGATAACAGGGGCAATAGACTGTATTCTCCTGTCCTACAGTCATCCTCTCCACTGAAATGGCTGATAACAGGGGGCAATAGACTGTATTCTCCTGTCCTACAGTCATCCTCTCCCCTGAAATGGCTGATAACAGGGGGCAATAGACTGTATTCTCCTGTCCTACAGTCATCCTCTCCCTGAAATGGCTGATAACAGGGGGCAATAGACTGTATTCTCCTGTCCTACAGTCATCCTCTCCCCTGAAATGGCTGATAACAGGGGGCAATAGACTGTATTCTCCTGTCCTACAGTCATCCTCTCCTCTGAAATGGCTGATAACAGGGGGCAATAGACTGTATTCTCCTGTCCTACAGTCATCCTCTCCCCTGAAATGGCTGATAACAGGGGCAATAGACTGTATTCTCCTGTCCTACAGTCATCCTCTCCCCTGAAATGGCTGATAACAGGGGGCAATAGACTGTATTCTCCTGTCCTACAGTCATCCTCTCCGGCCAGTAGATGGAGGTCTTCAGGTGCAGTGCCCCTTTATCTCTGCCTGTCGTTACAGTGTGTTGACGCGGTTTCTGCTCTCTTCCTGCAGAGTGCTCGTGCTTCCTTCCCCCGATGGAGATGGCGGACAGTCTGGTGAAGCTGAATCCGCTTTTGGACCCCAGTTCCATCTCACCCCAGTACAGACCGGCGATCCAGAGGACTGTTCCTCCCAGCACACATCCCAAGGACCAGCTACTTAATGGACCGAGGACTGGATAATGGACTATATATGGGATGATGGAGCTGAAAGACAGAATTCTGCTGAGAACCCAACACTACGTGTCCAGCAATACAGCAGAGCAGACACTGAACCAGCAGGGGCTGCAGAGAGATCCTGTCCATGGAGGCTGAGCCTAAACCTCCTGGGCCCTCATGCCAGATGTGGTCTAGGGCCCCAGACATGGCCCGCTCAGTACTATTTTGTCACCAGCTCGTTCACCCCGATAAGATAAATGGAGTCTATTTTTCTACTATAGATATTTATATATTTATGCCGTGTACATAGATTTATTTTCTTTATAAGGAAAGATTCGTATGGTCATAGTCCCACGACCGCCCTCCCCCACGGTTCCACAGAACCCCCCAGATCTAATGTATAGCTTGTGCTAGCATGTAAGCCCAGCGAGGCGCGAGGCACAGTGTGAGGCGCCCTTGTGATATGTATACCCCGCCTTCATGCAATATCTGACATCTGGCTGCTTTCAGTGTCATTGTAAGAAAATAAATACATATTATAAAATCTGTCGCCCCGGTCCGAGCGTCACTGTTTCTTAAAGGTCCCCTGCCTGCAGAAAGGGCAGTAATCAGCACTGCAGGGAGGGGGAGCTCCAGACCATGCCAGAGCAGTCAATATGGAGAAAATGTATGCAAATGAGGACTTCAGTGCACCATGGGCGGGGCTTAGCGCCTCAGCTCCCCACCTCTCAAGTCCTCATTTGCATCCTCATTTCTTTTTTTTCGTTGCAAAGCTGCACGACAGGTATCCTTTCAGTCAGCAGGATCAACCTGCTGGCTTAATATGGGTTGTTCTGGCTGACAGGTGCTCAGCTGTAATTGTATTGCACCGTGCCACTGTCTCCACAAAGGAGACGACGCGCAGGTAATTTTGAGGAGGAAGCAGTGCTGGCGTGTGCACAGTGGTCTATTCAAAAAGCTGACCTGTGGGGGTGTCAGGAGTCAGACCCCCGCCGATCTCATATTAATGAACTGCCCTGAGAATGTCATCAATGTTAAAGGGGTGGTGCAGAAATGGGGAGGGGGGACCTGTAAAGGGATGGTGACTTACCTGCTTCCCAGCGCTGGATCCCCGATCCTTCTCCCAGCCTGTGATGTTGTGGACAGTGATTGGCTGCGGCGATATCAAACCGGATGTTTACAGCGAGGGAGCGCAGTGGAGCATCGCAGGACAGGGGCGTAGCTAACAGCTCACGGGCCCTGGTGCAAGAGTTCAGCTTGGGCCCCCCTTCCCTCAGTGCTTTGTGTGTCTTCTTATGCGGCACATGGAACTTTGGGCCCCTCAGGCTCCTGGGCCCAGTAGCGACTGCTACCTCTGCACCCCCTATAGCTACGCCCATGGCAGGACGGGAGAAGGTAAAGCTACTTTCACACTAGCGTTAATATTTTCAGGTATTGAGATCCATCATAGGGTCTCAATACCGGAAAAAAACGCTTCCGTTTTCTCCCCATTCATTGTCAATGGGGACAAAACGTAACTGAACAGAACGGATCGCTCCAAAATGCATTCCGTTCCGTTCTCATTCCGGAGAGCAGCATGCTGCGGTTTTCTTTCCGTTTTGGGATACGGAGCAAACTCCGACACAATAGAAAACGGATCCGTCCCCTTTTGACATTCAATGGAGTTTATGACGGATCCGTCTTGGCAATGTTAAAGATAATACAACCGGATGCGTTCAAAACGGACGCAGACGGTTGTATTAACAGGAACGGAGGCGTTTTTGCTGAGCTCTGCCGGATCCAGCAAGAATGCTATTGCGAAAGTAGCCTAAGTAATCTTCCCCTTACAGGTCTAACCTCCTCCCCCCCCCCCCCCCCCAGTCTTGCACAACCCCTTTAATCGCAGTATATTTTCTTAGTTTGGCTGGATCTCTCACAGCTGAGAAGTGGATACAATTGTATCAGTGCAGACAATATAAATGCAGCAGCTGCGCATATCTCTCTGCTGGTTTGTTACAATGTATCAGTCTGGAGTCCAGGATGTCTACAGCACAGAGCAATATCCAGCCCAATACAAAGGCAAGACCAGCTATGGACAGGATGACTGACTGTGAATGAAAGGGTTCTCATTCACTGACAGCAAGCAGAGATCAGAGAAACATAAAACCTATTAGAAAGTTATAGAAATTTTTGATATGCTAATCACAGTCCCCAATAACGGTGACATCCACAGTGCCCCATAACAGTGACCTCCACAGTGCCCCCATAACAGTGACATCCACAGTGTCCCCATAACAGTGACATCCACAGTGCCCCCATAACAGTGACATCCACAGTGCCCCCATAATAGTGACATCCACAGTGCCCCCATAACAGTGACATCCACAGTGCCCCCATAACAGTGACATCCACAGTGTCCCCATAACAGTGACATCCACAGTGCCCCCATAACAGTGACATCCACAGTGCCCCCATAACAGTGACATCCACAGTGTCCCCATAACAGTGACATCCACAGTGCCCCCATAACAGTGACATCCACAGTGCCCCCATAACAGTGACATCCACAGTGCCCCCATAACAGTGACATCCACAGTGCCCCCATAACAGTGACATCCACAGTGCCCCATAACAGTGACATCCACAGTGCCCCCATAACAGTGACATCCACAGATCCCCCATAACAGTGACATCCACAGTGCCCCCATAACATTGACATCCACAGTGCCACCATAACAGTGACATCCACAGCGCCCCATAACAGTGACATCCACAGTGCCCCCATAACAGTGACATCCACAGTGCCCCATAACAGTGACATCCACAGTGCCCCCATAACAGTGACATCCACAGTGCCCCCATAACAGTGACATCCACAGTGCCCCATAACAGTGACATCCACAGATCCCCATAACAGTGACATCCACAGTGCCCCCATAACAGTGACATCCACAGTGCCCCCATAACAGTGACATCCACAGTGTCCCCATAACAGTGACATCCACAGATGCCCCATAACAGTGACATCCACAGTGCCCCCATAACAGTGACATCCACAGTGCCCCATAACAGTGACATCCACAGTGCCCCCATAACAGTGACATCCACAGTGCCCCCATAACAGTGACATCCACAGTGCCCCCATAACAGTGACATCCACAGTGCCCCCATAACAGTGACATCCACAGTGCCCCATAACAGTGACATCCACAGTGCCTCCATAACAGTGACATCCACAGTGCCCCCATAACAGTGACATCCACAGCGCCCCCATAACAGTGACATCCACAGTGCCCCCATAACAGTGACATCCACAGTGCCCCCATAACAGTGACATCCACAGTGCCCCCATAACAGTGACATCCACAGTGCCCCCATAACAGTGACATCCACAGTGCCCCCATAACAGTGACATCCACAGTGCCTCCATAACAGTGACATCCACAGTGCCCCCATAACAGTGACATCCACAGTGCCCCCATAACAGTGACATCCACAGCGCCCCCATAACAGTGACATCCACAGTGCCCCCATAACAGTGACATCCACAGTGCCCCCATAACAGTGACATCCACAGTGCCCCCATAACAGTGACATCCACAGTGCCCCCATAACAGTGACATCCACAGTGCCCCCATAACAGTGACATCCACAGTGCTCCCATAACAGTGACATCCACAGTGCCCCCATAACAGTGACATCCACAGTGTCCCCATAACAGTGACATCCACAGTGCCCCCATAACAGTGACATCCACAGTGCTCCCATAACAGTGACATCCACAGTGCCCCCATAACAGTGACATCCACAGTGCTCCCCATAACAGTGACATCCACAGATGCCCCCATAACAGTGACATCCACAGTGCCCCCATAACAGTGACATCCACAGTGCCCCCATAACAGTGACATCCACAGTGCCCCCATAACAGTGACATCCACAGATGCCCCATAACAGTGACATCCACAGTGCTCCCATAACAGTGACATCCACAGTGCCCTCATAACAGTGACATCCACAGTGCCCCCATAACAGTGACATCCACAGTGCCCCCATAACAGTGACATCCACAGTGCCCCCATAACAGTGACATCCACAGTGCCCCCATAACAGTGACATCCACAGTGCCCCCATAACAGTGACATCCACAGTGCCCCCATAACAGTGACATCCACAGTGCCCCCATAACAGTGACATCCACAGTGCCCCCATAACAGTGACATCCACAGTGCCCCCATAACAGTGACATCCACAGTGCTCCCATAACAGTGACATCCACAGTGCCCCCATAACAGTGACATCCACAGATCCCCCATAACAGTGACATCCACAGTGCTCCCATAACAGTGACATCCACAGCGCCCCCATAACAGTGACATCCACAGATGCCCCCATAACAGTGACATCCACAGTGCCCCCATAACAGTGACATCCACAGTGCCCCCATAACAGTGACATCCACAGTGCCCCCATAACAGTGACATCCACAGATGCCCCATAACAGTGACATCCACAGTGCCCCATAACAGTGACATCCACAGATCCCCCATAACAGTGACATCCACAGTGCCCCCATAACAGTGACATCCACAGCGCCCCCATAACAGTGACATCCACAGTGCCCCCATAACAGTGACATCCACAGTGCCCCCATAACAGTGACATCCACAGTGCCCCCATAACAGTGACATCCACAGATCCCCCATAACAGTGACATCCACAGTGCCCCCATAACAGTGACATCCACAGATCCCCATAACAGTGACATCCACAGTGCTCCCATAACAGTGACATCCACAGCGCCCCATAACAGTGTCATCCACAGCGCCCCCATAACAGTGACATCCACAGTGCCCCCATAACAGTGACATCCACAGCGCCCCATAACAGTGACATCCACAGTTCCCCATAACAGTGACATCCACAGTGCTCCCATAACAGTGACATCCACAGTGCCCCCATAACAGTGACATCCACAGTGCCCCATAACAGTGACATCCACAGTGCCCCCATAACAGTGACATCCACAGTGCCCCATAACAGTGAACATCCACAGATGCCCCCATAACAGTGACATCCACAGATCCGCCATAACAGTGACATCCACAGATCCCCCATAACAGTGACATCCACAGTGCCCCCATAACAGTGAACATCCACAGATCCCCCATAACAGTGACATCCACAGTGCTCCCATAACAGTGACATCCACAGTGCCCCCATAACAGTGACCTCCACAGTACCACCATAACAGTGACATCCACAGTGCCCCCATAACAGTGACATCCACAGCGCCCCCATAACAGTGTCATCCACAGTGCCCCCATAACAGTGACATCCACAGTGCCCCCATAACAGTGACCTCCACAGATCCCCCATAACAGTGACATCCACAGTGCCCCCATAACAGTGCCATCCACAGTGCCCCCATAACAGTGACATCCACAGTGCCCCCATAACAGTGACATCCACAGTGCCCCCATAACAGTGACCTCCACAGTGCCCCCATAACAGTGACCTCCACAATCCCCCATAACAGTGACAATAACAGTGCCCCATAACAGTGACATCCACAGTGCTCCCATAACAGTGACATCCACAGTGCCCCCATAACAGTGACCTCCACAGTGCCCCCATAACAGTGACCTCCACAATCCCCCCATAACAGTGACATCACAGTGCCCCATAACAGTGACATTCACAGCGCCCCCATAACAGTGACCTCCATAGTGCCCTCATAACAGTGA
The DNA here is from genome assembly GCA_033119425.1 of Bufotes viridis. Lineage (NCBI taxonomy): Eukaryota > Metazoa > Chordata > Amphibia > Anura > Bufonidae > Bufotes > Bufotes viridis. The sequence goes on along the minus strand of CM065591.1, from coordinate 8,228,505 downwards.
CATCCACAGTCCCCCATAATAGTGACATCCACAGAGCCCCCATAACAGTGACATCCACAGTGCCCTCATAACAGTGACATCCACAGTGTCCCCATAACAGTGACATCCACAGTGCCCCCATAACAGTGACATCCACAGCGCCCCCATAACAGTGACATCCACAGTGCCCCCATAACAGTGACATCCACAGCGCCCCCATAACAGGAACATCCACAGTGCCCCCATAACAGTGACATCCACAGCGCCCCCATAACAGTGACATCCACAGTGCCCCCATAACAGTGACATCCACAGTGCCCCCATAACAGCGACATCCACATTTCCCCCATAACAGTGACATCCACATTGCTTCATAACAGTGACATCCACAGTGCCCCATAACAGTGACATCCACAGTGCCCCCATAACAGGAACATCCACAGTGCCCCCATAACAGTGACATCCACAGTGCCCCATAACAGTGCCATCCACAGTGCCCCATAACAGTGACCTCCACAGTGCCTCCATAACAGTGACCTTCACAGCGCCCCCATAACAGGGACCTCCACAGTGCCCCCATAACAGTGACATCCACAGTGCCCCCATAACAGTGACATCCACAGTGCCCCCATAACAGTGACATCCACAGTGCCCCCATAACAGTGACATCCACAGTGCCCCAATAACAGTGACATCCACAGTGCCCCCATAACAGTGACATCCACAGTGCCCCCATAACAGTGACATCCACAGTGCCTCCATAACAGCGGCATCCACAGTGCCCCCATAACAGTGACATCCACAGTGCCACCATAACAGTGACATCCACAGTGCCCCCATAACAGTGACATCCACAGTGCTCCCATAACAGGGACATCCACAGTGCCCCCATAACAGTGACATCCACAGTGCCCCCATAACAGGGACATCCACAGTGCCCCCATAACAGTGACATCCACAGTGCTCCCATAACAGGGACATCCACAGTGCCCCCATAACAGTGACATCCACAGTGCCCCAATAACAGTGACATCCACAGTGCCCCCATAACAGTGACATCCACAGTACCCCCATAACAGTGACATCCACAGTGCCTCCATAACAGCGGCATCCACAGTGCCCCCATAACAGTGACATCCACAGTGCCACCATAACAGTGACATCCACAGTGCCCCCATAACAGTGACATCCACAGTGCCCCCATAACAGTGACATCCACAGATCCCCCATAACAGTGACATCTACAGCGCCCCCATAACAGTGACATCCACAGTGCCACCATAACAGTGACATCCACAGTGCCACCATAACAGTGACATCCACAGTGCCCCCATAACAGTGACATCCACAGTGCCCCATAACAGTGACATGGGTGTATCTCAGGGCTGCGCACCCTTCTTTCCCGTGTATCCGCCGGGCCCTGTGTCCGGGCAGCAGGAGGAGCTGATATAATTAGCATCATCTGTGAATCAGAGTAACGCCCGGATCTTCGCCCTTTCTCCAGATATGAGGGCACTCCTGTAATCCTGTACTCACAAGCTCCCCCTAGTGGTGGCTGCAGGTAGACAATATTATGTACTGTCGCTGTAGTTTGGTAGGGGCTTTGGAGCTTTGTATCAGGAAATCACTCTATATCTATGTTTAGTCCGGACGACTGTGTATTGTAGCAGGGGGGGCTCGTGCACACCCTCGGGCAGGTCAGGGTTAATGCTATAAATAGCCGTTGGCGTGAGGACCTGCGCAGCTGCTGCAGGCGGCCGTATAGCGGTACACATCTGGTGCGTCACACTTTCCGCTGTCGCCGCCGTCCGGCTCTAGATCATTTTATTTTACTGCTGTTTACACTGGGCCCCGATCCCAGCGCCGGCATCTGGGGAGCAGCAGCTCAAACACTGCGCTGAATGGCCGCTTCTTGTCTTCAGCCCTCGCTGCCCGGGCCAGAAATCCCTCGCATGGCGGCCGCTGAGGTGCGATACTTATCTTGGCTGCTGCTCGCGGCTGCAAGAACGAAGGCGCCATTTTTATAAAGAAAATATGAAGCGCTGCCGAGATTAACCCCTTCACTGACCCAGGGGACTGGAGCATGGAGAGTCAGTGACATGATGAGGGGAGTAGTACCGTGTGCTTTTCTATAACTGTATCACACAGGACAGGATTAGATACACAGCTCAGCAGACAGTATCACACATGATGGGATTAGAAACAAAGTATAGCAGACAGTATCACACATGATGGGATTAGATACACAGCTCAGCAGACTGTATCACACAGGATAGGATTGGATACACAGCTCAGCAGACAGTATCACACAGGATAGGATTAGATACACCACTCAGCAGACAGTATCACACAGGATAGGATTAGATACACCACTCAGCAGACTGTATCGCATGTGATACAGACTTTGATATACTAGTGCAGCTGTCAGTATCTCAGACAATATATTTAGATACACCAGTGCAGAAGAGAGTATCACGCATCATCAAGTTTAGTAATTGGTAACATTACATGATGGGGGTTGTAGTGTCATGTAGGTCTCCATCTCTCACATGATAGGCCCTTTTCCCTCATGAGGTGTGTGAGTGCAGGGGCGGAGATGTGGCCCTAGGACTGTAGCAGCTCAGGGGCCCGGTCAGCGGGTGCTGTCACTGGAAGGTCTCCGGGCACCGCCTGCTGCTCAGCACTGGATCTAGTTCTGGGGTTTTCTATCAAATGCAGACAGAGGAATTTCACCCAAATTTATATTTTTTAAGAAAAACATAATCATTTTAATGACATCAGTGAGGTAATTACTTATAACTGTATAACCCTGTATGTACAAGCCATGGGCACATCCACAACTCATACACCTTCATCATACACCACACATACAGTACACATACAGTACACATACAATACACATACAGTACACATACAATACACATACAGTACACATACAATACACATACAGTACACATACACCACACATACAGTACACATACAGTACACATACAGTACACATACAATACACATACAGTACACATACAATACACATACAATACACATAAAGTACACATACAATACACATACAGTACACATACAATACACATACAGTACACATACAATACACATACAGTACACATACAGTACACATACAGTACACATACACCACATATACAGTACACATACAGTACACATACAGTACACATGCAATACACATGCAATACACATACAGTACACATACAATACACATACAGTACACATACAGTACACATACAATACACATACAGTACACATACAGTACACATACACCACACATATAATACACATACAGTACACATACAATACACATACAATACACATACAGTACACATACAGTACACATACAGTACACATGCAATACACATACAGTACACATACAATACACATACAATACACATACACCACATATACAATACAGATATAGTACACATACAATACATATACAATACACATACAATACATATACATATACAATACACATACAATACACATACAATACACATATAATACACATACAATACACATACACCACACATACAATACACATACACCACACATACAATACACATACAATACACATATAATACACATACAGTACACATACAATACACATACAATACACATATAATACACATACAGTACACATACAATACACATATAATACACATACAGTACACATACAGTACACATACACCACACATATATTAGACATACAATACACATACAATACACATACAGTACACATACACCACATAAAAAAAAAATTGTGGAATTTAAACCTTAGTAGTTTTAAATTTTTGCGTTTTTTGTTTTTCATTCCCCATTTTTATATTTCCGCTCACATAGCCGTATGAGGACTTTTGCCGGACAGGTCGTACTTTCTAATGGCACCATTTACGGTTGCAGACAATGTAGTGGAAACGTGAAAAAAATCCAAATGTTACCTACATTCTCCAGGTCAGTACGATTACAGCGATACCGCCATTGTGTTATAATAATGGAAAAAAAACATAAAATCTTGAAAAATTATTTTTTCCATCACCATAATCTGACCCCTATGTGTACAGAGCTGTGTGCAGGGCAAGCTGTACTTTTCAGTGATTCCATTCTGATGTGTGTGTGACGTTTTCATTACTGTTGCGCATTCGCTGTATGGGATTAATATTGGGATATTTCAGTACTGGGTATTTTTACATGCAGCGATACCCATACCCATGAGTATTTTGATTGGGGAAAAGAGGGGGGGGGGTGATTTAAACTTTTATATTGTCTTATTTTTTTAAATATTTAAAAAAAATGTTTTAAACTTTTTGTTTTTTTACTGATTGACTACAACTGACAATCATTAGACTGCCCATTGTGTTCATTGATTTCTATATAACCATCAGTGAACACTTCATTTTCAGTATAACAGCACAGTGCTGCCACCTGGTGGCCTGTACTGGGATATTTCACTAAACTGCTGAAGCCTTCTTAAGGCGTCAGTCTATTGGTATAGCACAAACAGGTTCACCGATATTTCCCGCGGAAAGCTGTTATGGGAGCCGGTGTGTGCGGCACGAGCTTCCAAACTGCGCAACATGTTTTGTAAGGCTGCTCTATGGTGTCACACGTGACATGCTGCCACTGCAACACGAAAAAACCCTTTTAAAGATGGAATTTGTGCAACTGTCGTGTCGCAGTCACAACATGTCGCATGTCGCTGAGCGACACTATAGACTAGCATTACAAAATATGTTTTGCAACATTGGTGTGACATGAATGTCGCGTGACACAGTTGCACTGTGGCCCTAGTCTTCTGATGAAACCATTTTCATCTGTATGTAGAAATCACCCTGACCCCCGGCGGCATCTTTCTCCCTGATCTCATCTTCCTCCCCATCTCATCTTTCTACTTGTCCTGATCTTCCTCTCCGATCTCATGAGATGAAGATAAGATTGGGGAGGAAGATCACATCGGGGAGGCAGATGAGATCAGGGAAGAAGATGAGATCGGGGAGAAATATTAGATCAGGGAGGAAGATGAGATCAGGGAGGAAGATGAGATTGGGGAGGAAGATCAGTTCGGGGAGGCAGATGAGATCAGGGAAGAAGATGAGATCGGGTAGGAAGATCGGGTCAAGGAGGAAGATGAGAACGGGGAGGAAGATGAGATTGGGGAGGAAGATGAGATCAGGGAGGAAGGTGAGATCAGAGAGGAAGATGAGATCATGGAAGGATATTAGATCAGGGAGGAAGATGAGATCAGGGAAGAAGATGAGATCAGGGAGGAAGATGAGATCAGGGAAGAAGATGAGATCAGGGAAGAAGATGAGATCAGGGAAGAAGATGAGATTGGGGAGGAAGATGAGATCGGGGAGGCAGATGAGATCAGGGAGGAAGATCAGATAGGGGAGGCAGATAAGATCGGGGAAGAAGATGAGATCAGGGAGGAAGATGAGATTGGGGAGGAAGATCAGATAGGGGAGGAAGATGAGATCAGGGAGGAAGATGAGATAGGGGAGGCAGATGAGGTCAGGAAAGAAGATGAGATCAGGGAAGAAGATGAGATGGGGGAGGAAGATCAAGTCAGGGAGAAAAATGAGATCAGGAAGATGAGATTGGGGAGAAAGATCAAGTCAGGGAGGAAGATGAGGTCATGGAGAAAGATGAGATCAGGGAGGAAGATGAGATCAGGGAGGAAGGTGAGATCAGGGAGGAAGATCAGATCGCGGAGGCAGATGAGATCAGGGAGGAAGATGAGATCGGGGAGGAAGATGAAATTGGGGAGGAAGATGAGATTGGGGAGGAAGATGAGACTGGGGAGGAAGATCAGGTCAGGGAGGAAGTTGAGATCAGGGAAGAAGATGAGATTGGGCGGAGGATCAAGTCAGGGAGAAAAATGAGATCGGGGAGGAAGATGAGATTGGAGAGGAAGATGAGATTAGGGAGGAAGATGAGATTGGAGAGGAAGATGAGATTGGAGAAGAAGATGAGATTAGGGAGGAAGATGAGATTGGGGAGGAAGATCAGATCGGGGAGGCAGATGAGATCAGGGAAGAAGATGAGATCAGGGAGGAAGATCAGATCGGGGAGGCAGATGAGATCAGGGAGAAAGATCAGATAGGGGAGGCAGATAAGATCGGGGAGGAAGATGAGATTGGGGAGGAAGATCAGGTCAGGGAGGAAGACGAGATCAGGGAAGAAGATGAGATGGGGAGAATGATCAAGTCAGGGAGGAAGATCAGGTCAGGGAGGAAGATGAGATCAGGGAGGAAGGTGAGATCAGGGAGGAAGGTGAGATCAGGGAGGAAGGTGAGATCAGGGAGGAAGGTGAGATCAGGGAGGAAGGTGAGATCAGGGAGGAAGGTGAGATCAGGGAGAAAGATGAGATCAGGGAGGAAGGTGAGATCAGGGAGGAAGGTGAGATCAGGGAGGAAGGTGAGATCAGGGAGGAAGGTGAGATCAGGGAGGAAGATGAGATCAGGGAGGAAGGTGAGATCAGGGAGGAAGGTGAGATCAGGGAGGAAGGTGAGATCAGGGAGGAAGATGAGATCAGGGAGGAAGATGCAGCCGGTGGTCAGGGTGATTTCTACATATAAATGAAAATGATTTCATCAGAAGACTAGGGCCACATTGGAGCATGTGTCGTTCGACATTCATTTCACACCAATGTTGCGCAAAATATTTTGTAATGCTAGTCTATAGCGTCGCCCTGCGACATGTTGCAACTGCGACGCGGCAGTCGCACAAATTCCATCTTGGAAGGGTTTTTTCCAACTGTCGTGTTGCAGTTGCAGCATGTCGCATGTGACACCATAGACTAGCCTTACAAAATATGTCCCGCAACATTGGTGCGACAAACTGTTGCGTGAAACATGTCATATAGCCCTAACCTAAGGAGCAGCTCTGGAGCACAAACTGCTGCTCTGATAAGTGAACTTCTTTGAAAAGTAAGAGATGTGATGACCCGCACAGCAGAGACACCTCCCACGTCTTCCCTAGTCATGGCTGCTGCCAGCCACACCTAGTGTCACAGAGAAGAAGAAGAATCTAAGGTCACGGGGCAATGAGTGGGAGGGCGACATGTCTGAAGCTCTGTGTGAAAATTGTCGTCTCTTCTACACAGGAACTTCCTGAAAAATGAGTGGAATGCGGCTAAAAATATAGATTTATACAGATGTCTTTGAGACACCGGTGGCCTGGCCACTTCAAGCCCGAGGAGGCTGAAATGTGGGGGCTGTTTAATGACCTTATCCAGGGGTGCACCTAGCCTTTCTGCTGCAAAAATTGAAATGGTGCCCCCCAGTGACAAATTCCCAATCCAAACCCCTCCCTGCGGCCCTACCATTAAAGACATATTTGGATGGACATTCCATGCAGCACTACCAAACATACAGGAGAATACAGAACCACATACCTCTTCCATCCAGTGACGTCTTTTCTGATGTAGATGTTCTCTTTCCCCATCTTCTCCATTCAGACCAGACCGCCATGATGCATCTCGTCTCTGAAGAGTTTGGCACACAGACATCTTAGGTTTCTCAGTTTTCCACCACCCTCCTCCTCTTGGTCATCCTGATGCCATCCCCAATACTGTCCCCAAATACTAGACTGCAGATATAACAGTGCCATACAGATAGTCCGCCCACTGTAATAGTGCTCCGAGATTGCCCTTATTAGTAATAGTGCCCCGTACAATACCCCAATAGTAATAATGCTCCCCAAGAGTGTCCCCATTATTAGAAGTGCCCTCCATATTGTGCCACAGTACCCTCAGGGTTAATAATATATAGTGCCACCAGTGGTAACAAGGCCCCTCTATAAGGCACGCCTATAGGGCCCACAGTAGCGCTGAGGACCTAGGATCAAATCCAATCAAGGACCACATCTGCAAGGAGTTTGTAGGTTCTCCCCGGGTTTGCATGGGTTTCCTCCCACAATGTGAGGTCATACTGATAGGGACCTTAAATTGTGAGCTCTTCTGGAGACCGCGAGTGATGGTAATGTCTGTACAGCGCTCAAAGGCGGATTATAATAGGGCCGTTCAGGTCCCACATAATATGGTGGGGCACGGAACGGCATAGTTCCCTGCCCCGCCACGATCACCGCTATAGGCTTCAGGCCTAGTAGGCCTGAGGCCTATGCGGTAGTAACATCCAGGTGCAGGCGGGCGTGATGACATCATCGAGCGCCGAGCGCCCTGCCTGATCCTGGCTTGTACCATCTACTAGCGAGCGCCAGAACACAGGTAAGTATTAGTTTTTATGTTTTTTTTGTGTGTGCCAACTTTGTGGGACATTACTTGGGGTCACAGAAGGACATATTACTGAAGGGACAGTGGGGGCAAATTACTACATGGGGAGCAAACTACTACATGGGGGCAGTGTGGGGGCAAACTACTACATGGGGGCAGTGTGAGGGCAAACTACTACATGGGGCAGTGTGGGGGCAAACTACTACATGGGGGCAGGGTGGGGGCAAACTACTACATGGGGGCAGGGTGGGGGCAAACTACTACATGGGGGCAGGGTGGGGGCAAACTACTACATGGGGGCAGGGTGGTGGCAAATTACTATGGGGAGGATTACTACTGTGGGAGAAAAAACTTTGTGGGGGCAAACTACTATATGGGGGGAAGTGTGGGGGACGTTGCTATTGGTGAGGCACAGTAGTGTACAGGGACATATTAGGTGACATTATTTTTTGGGGACACAATACAGGCATTATCACCTGGAGCACAATATAGGGTGTTGTTATCATTGCTGGGGGCACTCTAGGGGACATTATAATTGCTTTAGACACTATAGGAACATTTGGGTTCATTTATCAAACTGTTGTAGTAGACCTGGCTTAGTTGTCCATAGCAACAGATTCCACCTTTCATTTTTTAAACCTCCTCTGGAAAAGAAAAGGGGGAATCTGATTGGTTGCTATGGGCAACTAAGTCAGTTCTATTTTACACCAGTTTAATAAATGACCCCAATTATGAGAAATCTAACGTGTCTGTGTAACAAACTCTGTAGAGACGAGGTGCGGCTGGAGGAATTAGTCATGGCGGTCTGGGTCAGACGGAGGAGAAGAGGAAAGAGAAGATCTACATGACAGGAGAAGTCATGTGGTGCTGTATCCTCACTGCTGTGACCTGCGTCTCATCTTCTCCTCCAAGTCCTTTGTTAATACAATTCTTTGTATTTAAAATTTGACAACTAAAAATTTAATTTGGCTTCTAAATTTTTCAGTTTAGGAGCCAATGGCTTCTGGGTATTTTTGCAGTCCTATGTAACACTACAGATAACATAAGATAAAAGGATTCTCCAGGATTTACATATTGATGGCCTATCCTCAGGATAGGTCATCAATATGAGATTGGTGGGGGTCCGACTCCTGGCACCCCACCATTCAGCTGTTTGAGGAGACGGCGATGTCCCAGTGAGCGCCGCAGCCTCTTTGCTCATCTCTGTCCATTTGTTAGTGGCTGTGCTTGGTATTGCAGCTCAACCCCAATCACATGGATGGGACTGAGCTGCCCCTACGAGAAATGTGATGTCATATGGCCTAGGAAGAGAAGGTGGCGCTCATGAAGCACCGCAGCCTCTTCATGCAGAAAAAAAATCTAAACTAAAATAGAGGGAGGGGTCCGAGTTGGGTAGACAGCCCCGGGCCTATCATGCACTTAATCCACCCCTGACAGCGCTGCCGAATATGACAACGCTATATGAGAGAGGAAAAAATAATAATAATAATAATAATATTCACTATTGGGACCCCAGTAATAATAATACTCCCTGTAGTGGTAGTATGTATAAAGCTCTACCCCTGCATAATAACCCTATTCAACTCTAGTGGTGACTTTATGATCTGTATGTAGTGAGCTCCCTCTAGTGGTGGCTGTATAATCTGTATGTAGTGAGCTCCCTCTAGTGGTGACTGTATAATCTGTATGTAGTGAGCTCCCTCTAGTGGTGGCTGTATAATCTGTATGTAGTGAGCTCCCTCTAGTGGTGGCTGTATAATCTGTATGTAGTGAGCTCCCTCTAGTGGTGGCTGTATAATCTGTATGTAGTGAGCTCCCTCTAGTGGTGACTGTATAATCTGTATGTAGTGAGCTCCCTCTAGTGGTGGCTGTATAATCTGTATGCAGTAATCTCTTGAGCTCCCTCTAGTGGTGGCTGTATAATCTGTATGCAGTAATCTCCTGAGCTCCCTCTAGTGGTGGCTGTATAATCTGTATGCAGTAATCTCCTGAGCTCCCTCTAGTGGCCGCTGTATATATCTGTATGTAGTAATCTCCTGAGCTCCCTCTAGTGGTGGCTGTATATATCTGTATGTAGTAATCTCCTGAGCTCCCTCTAGTGGTGGCTGTATAATCTGTATGCAGTAATCTCCTGAGCTCCCTCTAGTGGCCGCTGTATATATCTGTATGTAGTAATCTCCTGAGCTCCCTCTAGTGGTGGATGTATATATCTGTATGTAGTAATCTCCTGAGCTCCCTCTAGTGGTGGATGTATATATCTGTATGTAGTAATCTCCTGAGCTCCCTCTAGTGGTGGCTGTATATATCTGTATGCAGTAATCTCCTGAGCTCCCTCTAGTGGTGTCTGTATATATCTGTATGTAGTAATCTCCTGAGCTCCCTCTAGTGGTGGCTGTATATATCTGTATGTAGTAATCTCCTGAGCTCCCTCTAGTGGTGGATGTATATATCTGTATGTAGTAATCTCCTGAGCTCCCTCTAGTGGTGGCTGTATATATCTGTATGCAGTAATCTCCTCAGCTCCCTCTAGTGGTGTCTGAATATATCTGTATGTAGTAATCTCCTGAGCTCCCTCTAGTGGTGGCTGTATATATCTGTATGTAGTGAGCTCCCTCTAGTGGTGGCTGTATAATCTGTATGTAGTAAACTCCTGAGCTCCCTCTAGTGGTGGATGTATATATCTGTATGTAGTAATCTCCTGAGGCTCCCTCTAGTGGTGGCTGTATATATCTGTATATAGTAATCTCCTGAGCTCCCTCTAGTGGTGGCTGTATATATCTGTATGCAGTAATATCCTGAGCTCACACTAGTGGTGGCTGTATATATCTGTATGTAGTAATCTCCTGAGCTCCCTCTAGTGGTGGCTGTATAATCTGTATGCAGTAATCTCCTGAGCTCCCTCTAGTGGCCGCTGTATATATCTGTATGTAGTAATCTCCTGAGCTCCCTCTAGTGGTGGCTGTATATATCTGTATGTAGTAATCTCCTGAGCTCCCTCTAGTGGTGGATGTATATATCTGTATGTAGTAATCTCCTGAGCTCCCTCTAGTGGTGGCTGTATATATCTGTATGCAGTAATCTCCTCAGCTCCCTCTAGTGGTGTCTGAATATATCTGTATGTAGTAATCTCCTGAGCTCCCTCTAGTGGTGGCTGTATATATCTGTATGTAGTGAGCTCCCTCTAGTGGTGGCTGTATAATCTGTATGTAGTAAACTCCTGAGCTCCCTCTAGTGGTGGATGTATATATCTGTATGTAGTAATCTCCTGAGCTCCCTCTAGTGGTGGCTGTAAATATCTGTATGTAGTAATCTCCTGAGCTCCCTCTAGTGGTGGATGTATATATCTGTATGTAGTAATCTCCTGAGCTCCCTCTAGTGGTGGCTGTATATATCTGTATGCAGTAATCTCCTGAGCTCCCTCTAGTGGTGTCTGTATATATCTGTATGTAGTAATCTCCTGAGCTCCCTCTAGTGGTGGCTGTATATATCTGTATGTAGTAATCTCCTGAGCTCCCTCTAGTGGTGGATGTATATATCTGTATGTAGTAATCTCCTGAGCTCCCTCTAGTGGTGGCTGTATATATCTGTATGCAGTAATCTCCTCAGCTCCCTCTAGTGGTGTCTGAATATATCTGTATGTAGTAATCTCCTGAGCTCCCTCTAGTGGTGGCTGTATATATCTGTATGTAGTGAGCTCCCTCTAGTGGTGGCTGTATAATCTGTATGTAGTAAACTCCTGAGCTCCCTCTAGTGGTGGATGTATATATCTGTATGTAGTAATCTCCTGAGCTCCCTCTAGTGGTGGCTGTATATATCTGTATATAGTAATCTCCTGAGCTCCCTCAAGTGGTGGCTGTATATATCTGTATGCAGTAATATCCTGAGCTCACACTAGTGGTGGCTGTATATATCTGTATGTAGTAATCTCCTGAGCTCCCTCTAGTGGTGGCTGTATAATCTGTATGCAGTAATCTCCTGAGCTCCCTCTAGTGGCCGCTGTATATATCTGTATGTAGTAATCTCCTGAGCTCCCTCTAGTGGTGGCTGTATATATCTGTATGTAGTAATCTCCTGAGCTCCCTCTAGTGGTGGATGTATATATCTGTATGTAGTAATCTCCTGAGCTCCCTCTAGTGGTGGCTGTATATATCTGTATGCAGTAATCTCCTCAGCTCCCTCTAGTGGTGTCTGAATATATCTGTATGTAGTAATCTCCTGAGCTCCCTCTAGTGGTGGCTGTATATATCTGTATGTAGTGAGCTCCCTCTAGTGGTGGCTGTATAATCTGTATGTAGTAAACTCCTGAGCTCCCTCTAGTGGTGGATGTATATATCTGTATGTAGTAATCTCCTGAGCTCCCTCTAGTGGTGGCTGTATATATCTGTATATAGTAATCTCCTGAGCTCCCTCTAGTGGTGGCTGTATATATCTGTATGCAGTAATCTCCTGAGCTCACACTAGTGGTGGCTGTATATATCTGTATGTAGTAATCTCCTGAGCTCCCTCTAGTGGTGGCTGTATATATCTGTATGCAGTAATCTCCTGAGCTCTCTCTAGTGGTGGCTGTATATATCTGTATGCAGTAATCTCCTGAGCTCCCTCTAGTGGTGGCTGTGTATATGTGTTTGTAGTAATCTCTTGAGCTCCCTCTAGTGGTGGCTGTATATATCTATATGTAATAATCTCCTGAGCTCCCTCTAGTGGTGGCTGTATATATCTGTATGTAGTAATCTCCTGAGCTCCCTCTAGTGGTGGCTGTATATATCTGTATGTAGTAATCTCCTGAACTCCCTATAGTGGTGGCTGTATATATCTGTATGCAGTAATCTCCTGAGCTCCCTCTAGTGTTGGCTGTGTATATGTGTATGTAGTAATCTCTCGAGCTCCCTCTAGTGGTGGCTGTATATATCTGTATGTAGAAATCTCCTGAACTCCCTATAGTGGTGGCTGTATATATCTGTATGTAGTAATCTCCTGAGCTCCCCCTAGTGGTGGCTGTATATTCTGTATGTAGTGAGCTCCCTCTAGTGGTGACTGTATAATCTGGATACAGTGAGCTACCTTTACTGGTGACTGTATAATCTGTATACAGTGAGCTCCCTCTAGTGGTGGCTGTATGATCTGTATGCAGTGAGCGCCCTCTAGTGGTGGCTGTATAATCTGTATGTAGTGAGCTCCCTCTAGTGGTGGCTGTACATATCTGTATGTAGTGAGCTCCCTCTAGTGGTGGCTGTATAATCTGTATGTAGTGAGCTCCCTCTAGTGGTGGCTGTATAATCTGTATGTAGTGAGCTCCCTCTAGTGGTGGCAATATAATCTGTGTGTAGTGAGCTCCCTCTAGTGGTGGCTGTATAATCTGTATGTAGTAATCTCCTGTGCTCCCTCTAGTGGTGGCTGTATAATCTGTATGTAGTGAGCTCCCTCTAGTGGTGGCTGTATGATCTGTATGCAGTAAGCGCCCTCTAGTGGTGGCTGTATGATCTGTATGTAGTGAGCTCCCTCTAGTGATGGCTGTATGATCTGTATGGAGTGAGCTCCCTCTACTGGTGGCTGTATAATCTGTATGTAGTGAGCTCCCTCTAGTGGTGGCTGTATGATCTGTATGTAGTGAGCTCTCTCTAGTGGTGGCTGTATGATCTGTTTGGCAGTGAGCTCCCTGTAGTGGTGGCTGAATAATCTGTATGTAGTGAGCTCCCTCTAGTGGTGGCTGTATAATCTGTATGTAGTGAGCTCCCTCTAGTGGTGACTGTATAATCTGGATACAGTGAGCTACCTTTACTGGTGACTGTATAATCTGTATACAGTGAGCTCCCTCTAGTGGTGGCTGTATGATCTGTATGCAGTGAGCGCCCTCTAGTGGTGGCTGTATAATCTGTATGTAGTGAGCTCCCTCTAGTGGTGGCTGTACATATCTGTATGTAGTGAGCTCCCTCTAGTAGTGGCTGTATAATCTGTATGTAGTGAGCTCCCTCTAGTGGTGGCTGTATAATCTGTATGTAGTGAGCTCCCTCTAGTGGTGGCTGTATAATCTGTATGTAGTGAGCTCCCTCTAGTGGTGGCTGTATAATCTGTATGTAGTGAGCTCCCTCTAGTGGTGGCAGTCCAATCTGTGTGTAGTGAGCTCCCTATAGTGGTGGCTGTATAATCTGTATGTAGTAACCTCCTGTGCTCCCTCTAGTGGTGGCTGTATAATCTGTATGTAGTGAGCTCCCTCTAGTGGTGGCTGTATAATCTGTATGTAGTGAGCTCCCTCTAGTGGTGGCTGTATAATCTGTATGTAGTGAGCTCCCTCTAGTGGTGACTGTATAATCTGTATGTAGTGAGCTCCCTCTAGTGGTGGCTGTATAATCTGTATGCAGTAATCTCTTGAGCTCCCTCTAGTGGTGGCTGTATAATCTGTATGCAGTAATCTCCTGAGCTCCCTCTAGTGGCCGCTGTATATATCTGTATGTAGTAATCTCCTGAGCTCCTCTAGTGGTGGCTGTATATATCTGTATGTAGTAATCTCCTGAGCTCCTCTAGTGGTGGCTGTATAATCTGTATGCAGTAATCTCCTGAGCTCCCTCTAGTGGCCGCTGTATATATCTGTATGTAGTAATCTCCTGAGCTCCCTCTAGTGGTGGCTGTATATATCTGTATGTAGTAATCTCCTGAGCTCCCTCTAGTGGTGGATGTATATATCTGTATGTAGTAATCTCCTGAGCTCCCTCTAGTGGTGGCTGTATATATCTGTATGCAGTAATCTCCTGAGCTCCCTCTAGTGGTGTCTGTATATATCTGTGTGTAGTAATCTCCTGAGCTCCCTCTAGTGGTGGCTGTATATATCTGTATGTAGTGAGCTCCCTCTAGTGGTGGCTGTATAATCTGTATGTAGTAAACTCCTGAGCTCCCTCTAGTGGTGGATGTATATATCTGTATGTAGTAATCTCCTGAGCTCCCTCTAGTGGTGGCTGTATATATCTGTATATAGTAATCTCCTGAGCTCCCTCTAGTGGTGGCTGTATAATCTGTATGTAGTAATCTCCTGAGCTCCCTCTAGTGGTGGATGTATATATCTGTATGTAGTAATCTCCTGAGCTCCCTCTAGTGGTGGCTGTATTTATCTGTATATAGTAATCTCCTGAGCTCCCTCTAGTGGTGGCTGTATATATCTGTATGCAGTAATCTCCTGAGCTCCCCCTAGTGGTGGCTGTATATATCTGTATGTAGTAATCTCCTGAGCTCCCTTTAGTGGTGGCTGTATATATCTGTATGCAGTAATCTCCTGAGCTCCCTCTAGTGGTGGCTGTATATATCTGTATGCAGTAATCTCCTGAGCTCCCTCTAGTGGTGGCTGTGTATATGTGTATGTAGTAATCTCTTGAGCTCCCTCTAGTGGTGGCTGTATATATCTGTATGTAGTAATCTCCTGAGCTCCCTCTAGTGGTGGCTGTATATATCTGTATGTAGTGAGCTCCCTCTAGTGGTGGCTGTATAATCTGTATGTAGTGAGCTCCCTCTAGTGGTGGCTGTATAATCTGTATGTAGTGAGCTCCCTCTAGTGGTGGCTGTATAATCTCTATGTAGTGAGCTCCCTCTAGTGGTGGCAATATAATCTGTGTGTAGTGAGCTCCCTCTAGTGGTGGCTGTATAATCTGTATGTAGTAATCTCCTGTGCTCCTCTAGTGGTGGCTGTATAATCTGTATGTAGTGAGCTCCCTCTAGTGGTGGCTGTATGATCTGTATGCAGTAAGCGCCCTCTAGTGGTGGCTGTATGATCTGTATGTAGTGAGCTCCCTCTAGTGATGGCTGTATGATCTGTATGGAGTGAGCTCCCTCTAGTGGTGGCTGTATAATCTGTATGTAGTGAGCTCCCTCTAGTGGTGGCTGTATGATCTGTATGTAGTGAGCTCTCTCTAGTGGTGGCTGTATGATCTGTTTGGCAGTGAGCTCCCTGTAGTGGTGGCTGTATAATCTGTATGTAGTGAGTTCCCTCTAGTGGTGGCTGTATAATCTGTATGTAGTGAGCTCCCTCTAGTGGTGACTGTATAATCTGGATACAGTGAGCTACCTTTACTGGTGACTGTATAATCTGTATACAGTGAGCTCCCTCTAGTGGTGGCTGTATGATCTGTATGCAGTGAGCGCCCTCTAGTGGTGGCTGTATAATCTGTATGTAGTGAGCTCCCTCTAGTGGTGGCTGTACATATCTGTATGTAGTGAGCTCCCTCTAGTGGTGGCTGTATAATCTGTATGTAGTGAGCTCCCTCTAGTGGTGGCTGTATAATCTGTATGTAGTGAGCTCCCTCTAGTGGTGGCTGTATAATCTGTATGTAGTGAGCTCCCTCTAGTGGTGGCAATATAATCTGTGTGTAGTGAGCTCCCTCTAGTGGTGGCTGTATAATCTGTATGTAGTAATCTCCTGTGCTCCCTCTAGTGGTGGCTGTATAATCTGTATGTAGTGAGCTCCCTCTAGTGGTGGCTGTATAATCTGTATGTAGTGAGCTCCCTCTAATGGTGACTGTATAATCTGTATGTAGTGAGCTCCCTCTAGTGGTGGCTGTATAATCTGTATGCAGTAATCTCTTGAGCTCCCTCTAGTGGTGGCTGTATAATCTGTATGCAGTAATCTCCTGAGCTCCCTCTAGTGGCCGCTGTATATATCTGTATGTAGTAATCTCCTGAGCTCCCTCTAGTGGTGGCTGTATATATCTGTATGTAGTAATCTCCTGAGCTCCCTCTAGTGGTGGCTGTATAATCTGTATGCAGTAATCTCCTGAGCTCCCTCTAGTGGCCGCTGTATATATCTGTATGTAGTAATCTCCTGAGCTCCCTCTAGTGGTGGCTGTATATATCTGTATGTAGTAATCTCCTGAGCTCCTCTAGTGGTGGATGTATATATCTGTATGTAGTAATCTCCTGAGCTCCCTCTAGTGGTGGCTGTATATATCTGTATGCAGTAATCTCCTGAGCTCCCTCTGGTGTCTGTATATATCTGTATGTAGTAATCTCCTGAGCTCCCTCTAGTGGTGGCTGTATATATCTGTATGTAGTGAGCTCCTCTAGTGGTGGCTGTATAATCTGTATGTAGTAAACTCCTGAGCTCCCTCTAGTGGTGGATGTATATATCTGTATGTAGTAATCTCCTGAGCTCCCTCTAGTGGTGGCTGTATATATCTGTATATAGTAATCTCCTGAGCTCCCTCTAGTGGTGGCTGTATATATCTGTATGCAGTAATCTCCTGAGCTCCCCTAGTGGTGGCTGTATATATCTGTATGTAGTAATCTCCTGAGCTCCCTCTAGTGGTGGCTGTATATATCTGTATGCAGTAATCTCCTGAGCTCCTCTAGTGGTGGCTGTATATATCTGTATGCAGTAATCTCCTGAGCCCCTCTAGTGGTGGCTGTGTATATGTGTATGAATTAATCTCTTGTGCTCCTCTAGTGGTGGCTGTATATATCTGTATGTAGTAATCTCCTGAGCTCCTCTAGTGGTGGCTGTATATATCTGTATGTAGTAATCTCCTGAGCTCCCTCTAGTGGTGGCTGTATAATCTGTATGCAGTAATCTCCTGAGCTCCCTCTAGTGGCCGCTGTATATATCTGTATGTAGTAATCTCCTGAGCTCCTCTAGTGGTGGCTGTATATATCTGTATGTAGTAATCTCCTGAGCTCCTCTAGTGGTGGATGTATATATCTGTATGTAGTAATCTCCTGAGCTCCCTCTAGTGGTGGCTGTATATATCTGTATGCAGTAATCTCCTGAGCTCCCTCTAGTGGTGTCTGTATATATCTGTGTGTAGTAATCTCCTGAGCTCCCTCTAGTGGTGGCTGTATATATCTGTATGTAGTGAGCTCCCTCTAGTGGTGGCTGTATAATCTGTATGTAGTAAACTCCTGAGCTCCCTCTAGTGGTGGATGTATATATCTGTATGTAGTAATCTCCTGAGCTCCTCTAGTGGTGGCTGTATATATCTGTATATAGTAATCTCCTGAGCTCCCTCTAGTGGTGGCTGTATAATCTGTATGTAGTAATCTCCTGAGCTCCCTCTAGTGGTGGATGTATATATCTGTATGTAGTAATCTCCTGAGCTCCCTCTAGTGGTGGCTGTATTTATCTGTATATAGTAATCTCCTGAGCTCCTCTAGTGGTGGCTGTATATATCTGTATGCAGTAATCTCCTGAGCTCCCCTAGTGGTGGCTGTATATATCTGTATGTAGTAATCTCCTGAGCTCCCTTTAGTGGTGGCTGTATATATCTGTATGCAGTGAGCTCCCTCTAGTGGTGGCTGTATATATCTGTATGCAGTATCCTGAGCTCCCTCTAGTGGTGGCTGTGTATATCTGTATGTAGTAGAGCTCCCTCTAGTGGTGGCTGTATATATCTGTATGTAGTAATCCCGAGCTCCTCTAGTGGTGGCTGTATATATCTGTATGTAGTGAGCTCCTCTAGTGGTGGCTGTATAATCTGTATGTAGTGAGCTCCTCTAGTGGTGGCTGTATAATCTGTATGTAGTGAGCTCCCTCTAGTGGTGGCTGTATAATCTGTATGTAGTGAGCTCCTCTAGTGGTGGCAATATAATCTGTGTGTAGTGAGCTCCTCTAGTGGTGGCTGTATAATCTGTATGTAGTAATCTCCTGTGCTCCTCTAGTGGTGGCTGTATAATCTGTATGTAGTGAGCTCCTCTAGTGGTGGCTGTATGATCTGTATGCAGTAAGCGCCTCTAGTGGTGGCTGTATGATCTGTATGTAGTGAGCTCCCTCTAGTGATGGCTGTATGATCTGTATGGAGTGAGCTCCTCTAGTGGTGGCTGTATAATCTGTATGTAGTGAGCTCCTCTAGTGGTGGCTGTATGATCTGTATGTAGTGAGCTCTCTCTAGTGGTGGCTGTATGATCTGTTTGGCAGTGAGCTCCCTGTAGTGGTGGCTGTATAATCTGTATGTAGTGAGTTCCCTCTAGTGGTGGCTGTATAATCTGTATGTAGTGAGCTCCCTCTAGTGGTGACTGTATAATCTGGATACAGTGAGCTACCTTACTGGTGACTGTATAATCTGTATACAGTGAGCTCCCTCTAGTGGTGGCTGTATGATCTGTATGCAGTGAGCTCCTCTAGTGGTGGCTGTATAATCTGTATGTAGTGAGCTCCTCTAGTGGTGGCTGTACATATCTGTATGTAGTGAGCTCCTCTAGTGGTGGCTGTATAATCTGTATGTAGTGAGCTCCCTCTAGTGGTGGCTGTATAATCTGTATGTAGTGAGCTCCTCAGTGGTGGCTGTATAATCTGTATGTAGTGAGCTCCCTCTAGTGGTGGCAATATAATCTGTGTGTAGTGAGCTCCCTCTAGTGGTGGCTGTATAATCTGTATGTAGTAATCTCCTGTGCTCCTCTAGTGGTGGCTGTATAATCTGTATGTAGTGAGCTCCCTCTAGTGGTGGCTGTATAATCTGTATGTAGTGAGCCCTCTAGTGGTGACTGTATAATCTGTATGTAGTGAGCTCCTCTAGTGGTGGCTGTATAATCTGTATGCAGTAATCTCCTGAGCTCCTCTAGTGGTGGCTGTATAATCTGTATGCAGTAATCTCCTGAGCTCCTCTAGTGGCCGCTGTATATATCTGTATGTAGTAATCTCCTGAGCTCCTCTAGTGGTGGCTGTATATATCTGTATGTAGTAATCTCCTGAGCTCCTCTAGTGGTGGCTGTATAATCTGTATGCAGTAATCTCCTGAGCTCCCTCTAGTGGCCGCTGTATATATCTGTATGTAGTAATCTCCTGAGCTCCTCTAGTGGTGGCTGTATATATCTGTATGTAGTAATCTCCTGAGCTCCCTAGTGGTGGATGTATATATCTGTATGTAGTAATCTCCTGAGCTCCTCTAGTGGTGGCTGTATATATCTGTATGCAGTAATCTCCTGAGCTCCTCTGGTGTCTGTATATATCTGTATGTAGTAATCTCCTGAGCTCCCCTAGTGGTGGCTGTATATATCTGTATGTAGTGAGCTCCTCTAGTGGTGGCTGTATAATCTGTATGTAGTAAACTCCTGAGCTCCCTCTAGTGGTGGATGTATATATCTGTATGTAGTAATCTCCTGAGCTCCTCTAGTGGTGGCTGTATATATCTGTATGTAGTAATCTCCTGAGCTCCCTCTAGTGGTGGCTGTATATATCTGTATGTAGTAATCTCCTGAGCTCTCTAGTGGTGGCTGTATATATCTGTATGTAGTGAGCTCCCTCTAGTGGTGGCTGTATAATCTGTATGTAGTAAACTCCTGAGCTCCCTCTAGTGGTGGATGTATATATCTGTATGTAGTAATCTCCTGAGCTCCTCTAGTGGTGGCTGTATATATCTGTATATAGTAATCTCCTGAGCTCCTCTAGTGGTGGCTGTATATATCTGTATGTAGTAATCTCCTGAGCTCCCTCTAGTGGTGGCTGTATATATCTGTATGTAGTAATCTCCTGAGCTCCCTCTAGTGGTGGCTGTATTATCTGTATGTAGTAATCTCCTGAGCTCCCTCTAGTGGTGGCTGTATATATCTGTATGTAGTAATCTCCTGAGCTCCTCTAGTGGTGGCTGTATATATCTGTATGTAGTAATCTCCTGAGCTCCTCTAGTGGTGGCTGTATATATCTGTATGCAGTAATCTCCTGAGCTCCCTCTAGTGGTGGCTGTATATATCTGTATGCAGTAATCTCCTGAGCTCCCTCTAGTGGTGGCTGTGTATATGTGTATGTAGTAATCTCTTGAGCTCCCTCTAGTGGTGGCTGTATATATCTGTATGTAGTAATCTCCTGAGCTCCCTCTAGTGGTGGCTGTATATATCTGTATGTAGTGAGCTCCCTCTAGTGGTGGCTGTATAATCTGTATGTAGTGAGCTCCCTCTAGTGGTGGCTGTATAATCTGTATGTAGTGAGCTCCCTCTAGTGGTGGCTGTATAATCTGTATGTAGTGAGCTCCCTCTAGTGGTGGCAATATAATCTGTGTGTAGTGAGCTCCTCTAGTGGTGGCTGTATAATCTGTATGTAGTAATCTCCTGTGCTCCTCTAGTGGTGGCTGTATAATCTGTATGTAGTGAGCTCCTCTAGTGGTGGCTGTATGATCTGTATGCAGTGAGCGCCTCTAGTGGTGGCTGTATGATCTGTATGTAGTGAGCTCCTCTAGTGATGGCTGTATGATCTGTATGGAGTGAGCTCCCTCTAGTGGTGGCTGTATAATCTGTATGTAGTGAGCTCCTCTAGTGGTGGCTGTATGATCTGTATGTAGTGAGCTCTCTCTAGTGGTGGCTGTATGATCTGTTTGGCAGTGAGCTCCCTGTAGTGGTGGCTGTATAATCTGTATGTAGTGAGTTCCCTCTAGTGGTGGCTGTATAATCTGTATGTAGTGAGCTCCCTCTAGTGGTGACTGTATAATCTGGATACAGTGAGCTACCTCTACTGGTGACTGTATAATCTGTATACAGTGAGCTCCCTCTAGTGGTGGCTGTATGATCTGTATGCAGTGAGCGTCCTCTAGTGGTGGCTGTATAATCTGTATGTAGTGAGCTCCCTCTAGTGGTGGCTGTACATATCTGTATGTAGTGAGCTCCCTCTAGTGGTGGCTGTATAATCTGTATGTAGTGAGCTCCCTCTAGTGGTGGCTGTATAATCTGTATGTAGTGAGCTCCTCTAGTGGTGGCTGTATAATCTGTATGTAGTGAGCTCCTCTAGTGGTGGCAATATAATCTGTGTGTAGTGAGCTCCTCTAGTGGTGGCTGTATAATCTGTATGTAGTAATCTCCTGTGCTCCTCTAGTGGTGGCTGTATAATCTGTATGTAGTGAGCTCCCTCTAGTGGTGGCTGTATAATCTGTATGTAGTGAGCTCCTCTAATGGTGACTGTATAATCTGTATGTAGTGAGCTCCCTCTAGTGGTGGCTGTATAATCTGTATGCAGTAATCTCTTGAGCTCCTCTAGTGGTGGCTGTATAATCTGTATGCAGTAATCTCCTGAGCTCCCTCTAGTGGCCGCTGTATATATCTGTATGTAGTAATCTCCTGAGCTCCTCTAGTGGTGGCTGTATATATCTGTATGTAGTAATCTCCTGAGCTCCTCTAGTGGTGGCTGTATAATCTGTATGCAGTAATCTCCTGAGCTCCCTCTAGTGGCCGCTGTATATATCTGTATGTAGTAATCTCCTGAGCTCCCTCTAGTGGTGGCTGTATATATCTGTATGTAGTAATCTCCTGAGCTCCCTCTAGTGGTGGATGTATATATCTGTATGTAGTAATCTCCTGAGCTCCCTCTAGTGGTGGCTGTATATATCTGTATGCAGTAATCTCCTGAGCTCCCTCTGGTGTCTGTATATATCTGTATGTAGTAATCTCCTGAGCTCCCTCTAGTGGTGGCTGTATATATCTGTATGTAGTGAGCTCCTCTAGTGGTGGCTGTATAATCTGTATGTAGTAAACTCCTGAGCTCCCTCTAGTGGTGGATGTATATATCTGTATGTAGTAATCTCCTGAGCTCCCTCTAGTGGTGGCTGTATATATCTGTATATAGTAATCTCCTGAGCTCCCTCTAGTGGTGGCTGTATATATCTGTATGCAGTAATCTCCTGAGCTCCCCCTAGTGGTGGCTGTATATATCTGTATGTAGTAATCTCCTGAGCTCCCTCTAGTGGTGGCTGTATATATCTGTATGCAGTAATCTCCTGAGCTCCCTCTAGTGGTGGCTGTATATATCTGTATGCAGTAATCTCCTGAGCCCCCTCTAGTGGTGGCTGTGTATATGTGTATGAATTAATCTCTTGTGCTCCCTCTAGTGGTGGCTGTATATATCTGTATGTAGTAATCTCCTGAGCTCCCTCTAGTGGTGGCTGTATATATCTGTATGTAGTAATCTCCTGAGCTCCCTCTAGTGGTGGCTGTATATATCTGTATGTAGTAATATCCTGAACTCCCTATAGTGGTGGCTGTATATATCTGTATGTAGTAATCTCCTGAGCTCCCCCTAGTGGTGGCTGTATATTCTGTATGTAGTGAGCTCCCTCTAGTGGTGACTGTATTATCTGGATACAGTGAGCTACCTTTACTGGTGACTGTATAATCTGTATACAGTGAGCTCCCTCTAGTGGTGGCTGTATGATCTGTATGCAGTGAGCGCCCTCTAGTGGTGGCTGTATAATCTGTATGTAGTGAGCTCCCTCTAGTGGTGGCTGTACATATCTGTATGTAGTGAGCTCCCTCTAGTGGTGGCTGTATAATCTGTATGTAGTGAGCTCCCTCTAGTGGTGGCTGTATAATCTGTATGTAGTGAGCTCCCTCTAGTGGTGGCTGTATAATCTGTATGTAGTGAGCTCCCTCTAGTGGTGGCAATATAATCTGTGTGTAGTGAGCTCCCTCTAGTGGTGGCTGTATAATCTGTATGTAGTAATCTCCTGTGCTCCCTCTAGTGGTGGCTGTATAATCTGTATGTAGTGAGCTCCCTCTAGTGGAGGCTGTATAATCTGTATGCAGTGAGCGCCCTCTAGTGGTGGCTGTATGATCTGTATGTAGTGAGCTCCCTCTAGTGATGGCTGTATGATCTGTATGGAGTGAGCTCCCTCTAGTGGTGGCTGTATAATCTGTATGTAGTGAGCTCCCTCTAGTGGTGGCTGTATGATCTGTATGTAGTGAGCTCCCTCTAGTGGTGGCTGTATGATCTGTTTGGCAGTGAGCTCCCTCTAGTGGTGGCTGTATAATCTGTATGTAGTGAGCTCCCTCTAGTGGTGGCTGTATAATCTGTATGTAGTGAGCTCCCTCTAGTGGTGGCTGTATAACCTGTATATAGTGAGCTCCCTCTAGTGGTGGCTGTATAATCTGTATGTAGTGAGCTCCCTCTAGTGGTGGCTGTATAATCTGTATGTAGTGAGCTCCCTCTAGTGGTGGCTGTACATATCTGTATGTGATGTAGTGAGTGCTCCTTGTGACATCTGCAGGCAACCATAACTGTTACCCTATGTGCGAGGGCCCTATAGCTGTGACATGCCGAGTACAGCACTGACTTTCGATGCCCGCGGTGCCTCTTGATGTTTTTACTTCCTCTGTAGGAAAAGACACATCTAGAACTTCCGCCTCTGATGAATTTCTTGATAATTTTGGGTTGCACTGAACATGTTTTCAGAAAGCCACTTCCTCTGTGATCTGTTTAGAGCATCTTCCACCCTGAGTCCTCTGTACTGCGCTCAGCGCCAGCGCGCTATGAGGCAGAATGATGCCTGCCACCACTGCCCTCAGGACCAGCATGCTCCTATATGTTCTGCGAGTCACAGGTAAGGAGACAGTCAGCAAGAAGGCTGTGCTCTATACACTGAGTGGCCAGTCTTTAATTTCATATGATGTGTGTTTTCTGTGGAGCAGGTGCAGAGTTGGATTTGTTATATCCTTTTGAGGTTGCATGCTATATGAAAAGCTGGTGTTGAAGGTCCCTTGGAAAGTCCCTTGGAAAGACACAGGAAACATAACAAATCATTAACTGGATTTGTGCAGAATGACATAATCAGCTCTGCTACTTCTGCATTATACCGCTCATTAGGGAAAGTAATGTTTTTACAGTTTCTGAAGTTGTCACAAAAGTTTATAGAATTAGGCAAATTAAGCACTGTAGGATGGTATTATTTCAGCACTATATATTTTTTCAGTACTGTGTGGTGGTATTATTTGGACACTGTAGGTCGGTACTATTAGGACACTGTAGGGTTAGTATGTTTCCAGCACTGCATGGTGGTGTTATTTGGGCATTGAAGGGTGGTATTATTTCAGCAATATATGTTAGTATTTTTTTAGGACTGTATGGTGATATTATTAGGACACTGTATGGTGATATTATTTGGACACTGTAGGGTGATATTATTTGGGCACTGTAGGGTGATATTATTAGGACACTGTAGGGTGATATTATTTGGGCACTGTAGGGGGATATTATTAGGACACTGTAGGGTGATATTATTTGGGCACTGTAGGGTGATATTATTTGGGCACTGTAGGGTGATATTATTTGGGCACTGTAGGTCGGTATTATTAGGACACTGTAGGGTGATATTATTAGGACACTGTAGGGTGATATTATTAGGACACTGTAGGGTGATATTATTAGAACACTGTAGGGTGGTATTATTAGGACACTGTAGGATGAAATTATTTGGACACTGTAGGGTGGTATTATTAGGACACTGTAGGGTGATATTATTTGGACACTGTAGGTCGGTATTATTAGGACACTGTAGGGTGATATTATTTGGGCACTGTAGGGTGATATTATTAGGACACTGTAGGGTGATATTATTTGGGCACTGTAGGGTGATATTATTTGGGCACTGTAGGGTGATATTATTTGGGCACTGTAGGGTGGTATTATTAGGACACTGTAGGGTGATATTATTTGGGCACTGTAGGGTGGTATTATTAGGACACTGTAGGGTGGTATTATTAGGACACTGTAGGGTGATATTATTTGGACACTGTAGGTCGGTATTATTAGGACACTGTAGGGTGATATTATTTGGACACTGTAGGTCGGTATTATTAGTACACTGTAGGGTGATATTATTAGGACACTGTAGGGTGATATTATTAGGACACTATAGGGTGATATTATTTGGGCACTGTAGGGTGGTATTATTAGGACACTGTAGGGTGGTATTATTAGGACACTGTAGGGTGATATTATTAGGACACTGTAGGGTGGTATTATTTGGACACTGTAGGGTGGTATTATTTGGGCACTGTAGGGTGGTATTATTTGGACACTGTAGGGTGATATTATTTGGACACTGTAGGGTGATATTATTTGGACACTGTAGGGTGGTATTATTTGGACACTGTAGGGTGGTATTATTAGGACACTGTAGGGTGATATTATTTGGACACTGTAGGGTGATATTATTTGGGCACTGTAGGGTGGTATTATTAGGACACTGTAGGGTCATATTATTTGGACACTGTAGGGTGATATTATTTGGACACTGTAGGGTGATATTATTTGGGCACTGTAGGGTGGTATTATTAGGACACTGTAGGGTGATATTATTAGGACACTGTAGGGTGATATTATTTGGACACTGTAGGGTGGTATTATTAGGACACTGTAGGGTTAGTATGTTTCCAGCACTGCATGGTGGTGTTATTTGAGCACTGTATGCTAGTATATGTGCCCTGTGTGGGCTGCTTCGTAAACTTTGTACAATACATTATAGTTGGGGCGGCGCTGCATATCATCGCTCATTAGTGACCTCTATTGAAGTGTTATTTGGGCAGCATATGGCGCTGTCATAATAAGACACATAGGATATCATTATTAGCATATACCATACGGGCACTGCCAATTGAAGGTGCAGTGCAGGGCAATATGTAATGTAAGGCTGATACAGGGAAGGCTGACACGCCCCATGCCATCCCACGAGTCCTCAGGCTAGTCACTGCGACCACTGCACGCCGCCATCACTGTGGCGTCCCTGACAATGGGCACCAGGGGTGGGGGCTCTGCCAGTCCTTACTGGTTCTCACACACTGGTTACACGATCGGCTGCTGGTTCCCCGGAGAAAAGCAGAATATTGCCCTGACACTGAATATTTTTTTGCGCTTTATTGTGATGACATGACAGCCATACAATAATTCAGGTCTATTATAAAAAGCCCCTCCCAGAAAAACCCAGTACATCATCTGCATCCCTTCCCCAATTGTCCTGCCCCCCCCCCCTCTAAATTTAAAGATTCGTTATCCATCATCTTGTACAAATGCATTTTACCATTAAACACAGTTCATTCTCATTATATAAATGAAACAAACTGGTTACAGCTCAGTGGGTGTGTCCTTTCTGCTGAAGCTCTCTCCCTATCACAGCTCAGTGTGAAGTGTCCTTTCTACTGCATCTCTCTCCCTATCACAGCCTCCAGTGGGCATGTCCTTTCTGCTACAACTCACTCCCTACCACAGCTCAGGGGCTGTGTCTTTTCTCAGGAGGCATGTCCTTTCTGCTGAAGCACTTTCCCTGTAACTGTCAGTCAGGCGTCTAACATTAGATAGAGCTGGCGACAGTGGAAGAACGTGTGACTGCGTTCATGCTGGTCAGCATCTCATTTGCAGACAGATTGCTCCTCATCAGTACAGAGAGAATCTAGCTAAGCCAGTTCTCTACACTCTGTGGTGATGAGGGGCAATCATCCCAATACAGCTGTCTGAAGATGAGTTGCTGGCTTAGCTATTATCCAAATTGTGCCTGTTTAAAAGTTTGAGCATTGGCTTATAGGATACCTACCTTACATTTGGTGACAAGAAAAGCTCGCCTGCATATACTTTTTCCCCAGAAACCCAGAGGAGTGTTGTCTGGCCTATAAGAAACCTCACAGCTACTAGGCTCTCTGAATAAGGATCTATTACAGTTCTGACTAGTCTACCGTCAGATATAAATATAAATATATATATATATATATATATATATATATATTGTGGAGTGAAAAGAGTAGGAATCACAGACATACACAACTAAAACATAACTTTTAATGTTATTCTAAAAAGTAGCTTAGTATAGCCTCCTATAGCTCGTAGGAAATTCAGTATTGTAAAGAAGAGGTAAAAAACCTTCCCTATTCCTATTGAGTCCCTACCGAAAAACAGAATAGCCGCCCCAATAAGGGGCGATCCCGTGTCAGGAACCTCCTAGTCGCCCTATCTGGTCCCTGACACGGAAACGAATACCATCACCATACTGCCAAAGGACTAGTAGATGTTCAATAGTCAAGTCAAAGTCATAGGTTATAATAATCACACCTTAATAAATTACAATACTTAATCTAATAAACTGCAAAAAAGAAGGGAAAAAAATACAAATAAAGAGAAGATATATTCAATGTTAATTAGGTCCCACTAAGTCCCTACGCGTTTTACTTTGCCTCTCAAGCACTAGTTCATCAGGGGACAACAGACAGATGGAAAAGTATCCATATAAATAGTTATAAATATATGTTAGAAAAGTAACAGAAGTCTAGAGTGGCTCAGCCTCTCTATTTTTAGTGGCTCACTCCGTCACAATAAATGCAAAAATGTTTATATAAAGAAAAGAAAAAAACAGGCACTCACCAGCTCTATCATAAATTTAAAATGTACAGTAGCTTTATTATAAAATACACTTAACACACATAAATCCATAGACCAAAATTACCCAGTACACTGTTGTATTGCTCTCCCTCTGGATTTATTATGACCCCTGGTGGAGAAATGCGTATTTGTAATCCCCAACCATAAATCCATCTATCCTACACGCACTAAAATGCTGCTGCGTTTCTAATGCGGTTCTGATGCGATTCCTAAATAAATGTGCTAAATGACAATCCCTAAACCATAAATAGTGCACATATACGTTAGAATAAAGAATGCCTATTACCACCCTTCAAAAAGTGAGGAAGTTAAAAAAAATGAAAAATACATATATATATAAATAAGTACGACGCTTGTATTATATCAAATCGATAGGTGTAGCTTTATACTTGCTGAATACATAGTAGCTAAATACATAAATATACAGAGTGACTGAATGCAAATGCTTAAAACATAAATGCTGGGTACATACAAATATTCAAGGCGATTGTAGCTGTATCAAAAATATGGCCTTAAATTTGCTAAACGTAGGCTGAATATATATAGATATTCATAGCAATGTGCACCTGCATATCGGGTTGTGCTGACTGAACCCCCCATCTTTTTTTCTTTGTAGTATATATTGGAGGTGTGGCGATCTCCATGCAGTCGTGCACACCTGACTAGTTAGTCTGCCCTGGAGGCTGGTTTTAAAGTCAGTATAAAACTGAGTCTGCTTTTATAGCGCCTACCAGTAGCCATTTGGCTCCAGGAGAAGTATATAGTGGGCTCAGCATGCATGTTGGTACTTGCATCCCTGGATCTGATGGAAGCTGTTATGGCACCAGACGGGGCTACAAGCACAGTGTACCTGGCATGCATTCTGCACCTATGCTCCCTGCATTTTGTGTGGCTGTCATGGCCCATAACAGGTAGGAACTAGGGACCACTCATCCTAGGCGACCTTGACGTGGTGAGTGGCTTATTACGCTTTGGCCAAAATGTACACTAGTGTCTCATTCAACATCCAGCATGGAGGCAGGGCGGAGTGCTGGTTGCAGAGTGCCATTGCATTTTTGTTTTTGCGTTTGTATGTGTATTTCACCATAGCAATGTGCACCTGCATATAGGGTTGTACTGACCGAACCCCCTACCTTTTTTCTTTTAATATATATAAATATAGTCTTTATATTAGAAAGCACATTAAGGGTTAATGTATTCCACAGGCCGATAACATGAAATATGGTGCACGGTAGGTATATTAGTAGATTAGTTCTTGCGTCTCTACTCGCGGGAGACTCTTTCTTATGTTTAATCCGAGTGCTTGATCCAACTCTACCCGATCGATATGACCTTAGATTTGCTGATTATAAGCTGGATACATATGGATATAGTCTCTATATTAGAAAGCAAGAAGTTGATGTATTCCCCAGAATACTATACACAGATTGTGCCGCACGGTGAGTGTACTAGTAAGTTAGTTATTTAGTCCCTACTCACAGGAGACTATTTCGTGTATGGGCTGACAGCGGGGGCGTCCCACCCGTTATACAGCCACTCACCCATCCTTGTACCTCTGTGCGGCACTGCTTCTCTGTGTCAGTTAGTTTGTATTGCGGGTCCCGCTATAGAGATGGCGTCCCACGCGGTCTGGAGCCGATCATATGATGCAGGAGTAGATCACGTACTGCTCCTGCTCAAAAATGTGCCGCCTGTTAGTAGTATATTTCAATAGGAATATATTCCTAGTAGAGATGAGCGAACTTCAAAAAGTAGTTTGGCGTTCGGGTTGTGGTAATCGCCGCATCCCGTTATGGATTCCACTATCGCGGACTATCCCGGCATATGGAATCCATAAGGGGCGGCTTCCACCAACCCGAACTTTGGAAAAGCCGAAGGACCTGGGGTGACGTCACCGTCATGTGATCAGTGCAGGGGGCGTGGCTCAGCACTTGTCACATGACGGTGACGTCACCCCAGGTCCTTCGGCTTTTCCAAAGTTCGGGTTGGTGGAAGCCGTCCCTTATGGATTCCATATGCCGGGATAGTCCGTGGTAGTGGAATCCATAACGGGATGCGGCGATTACCACAACCCGAACGCCGAACGCCAAACTAATTTTTGAAGTTTGCTCATCTCTAATTCCTAGTTCCTTTACATTATATAACAGCTGACGTCAGATGAAATACATCCAACTGGGGCGAGTGCCTAATCCAACTATACCTGATCAATATGACCTTAGATTTGCTGATTGTAAGCTGGATACATATGGATATAGTCTCTATATAAGAAAGCAAGATATTCCATGTGAAGTTAAATATGAATAAAAAGAATAAATATAGAATAAATGCAAATAGGGTTCATTCCATCATATGTGTAGCTAAAGTGAACCCCAAAAGCTAAGTTTCTCCTTTGAAAAGTATTGAAGAGTATTTTTCCTCCAAGATTATAGAAAATGAACCTCATATACAGACGTATTTTTTCATTATTTTTCATTGTAGACATATAGTACCGTTTTATTATGCTATTTGTGGATGTATTTGCCATAAATTGGCATTTTATATGTCTATGAGTTTGAGATATGTTGATATAAATGGGTACAAATAAATGAAAAGGAATCCATTGCAGAATTTATGGATAACCTGGGACATAACAGTATAAAAGAGGAGGGTGGATCCGGTTCCAATTATGGCCACTGAGGAAGAGGTTGGAGTACCTTGAAATGCGTCTGGCAGTCACAGGACAGGACCACTCTGTATTTCATCTGACGTCAGCTGTTATATAATGTAAAGGAACTAGGAATTTATTCCTATTGAAACATACTACCAACAGGCGGCACATTTACGCGCAGGAGCATCATGTGATCGGCTTTTTATATTTTTATTATATAGCCAAATATAAATATTCCGGACAGAATATTATACCGTGCTCTCTCTTCAAGTTGAGGTTCTATCACAAAAGATATATATATATTCATGCAAATATAGGGTTGAGGCAGAAAACCTAGCCCATCCTTTATGCACAGATAGAGGGTCCCCCCAGTCCTACCCCAGTATATAGAGTGAATAACGGCAAGTGTTTAAATGAAGCAAGTAAAGTCCATATTCTCATTAAATCCTATAGGTAAAACCGTATTTAATCGGTATATCCACTGTGATTAAATATCTGATCAACGAGGTACAAACAACTTCGATCATAGAGAAGGAGATACCAGCAAAGTCACCATTATGTTGTAACTGAATATGTCTCCCAATCCGTTTATACCGTTCATTTCTAATATCTCCCAAATATTCCCAAATTCTTACTTTGAACTCCCTACATGTTTTACCCACATATAGGGACCCACATTGACTTGGCGTCAGGTAGATGACACCCCTAGGGTTACAATTCGCAAAATTCCGGGCCCGATAGAATTTTGTATATGAACAGTCCCTAAAAACATCTCCCACTCCAATAAACGGACAGGCTTTACAATGCGCACATTTAAAAGCACCATTTTTACGATTTTGAAGCCAGCTCTCTTTTCTTGGTGATTCAGAATGGCTATGTACAAGGCCATCACCACCATCACGACCCCTTCGGAATGTAAGAGAGGGAGTTTCAGATAAAACTTCCTAAAGGTCAGGATCTGTTTTAAGGAGGGACCAATTGCGGTTCAAAATGTCCCTAACCTGATTTGCCCCAGAATCAAAAGTCCTAATAATACGCAGCAGAAACACAAGGGGGGGTCAGTCAGCACTTCCCTGTATGCAGGTGCACGTAGCTGTGGCAATTATACATACAAACAAAAAAATGCAACAGCACTCTGCAACCAGAACTCTGCCCAAGATAGAAACTATAAGAGGACATTAGTGTATGTTTAGATCAAAAGGTAATAAGCCACTCGCCACGCCAAGGCTGTCCCGTGTTTTATGTGGCTTTCATGGCCCCCCATAACAGGTCAGATTTAGCATTAGGACCACTCACGGGACAGCCTTGGCGTGGCGAGTGGCTTATTACCTTTTGATCTAAACATACACTAATGTCCTCTTATAGTTTCTATCTTGGGCAGAGTTCTGGTTGCAGAGTGCTGTTGCATTTTTTTGTTTGTAATAATACGCAGCAGGTTATCCTCCTTTGGTTGGAAGAGAGCCGCTCGATTACTTTCACGTGTAAACCTCCAAGCCTCTTTTAGGTGCTGATCGGGATAACCTCTCTGTTTGAATCCTTGGAATAGTTGTGATGCTTCGTACTAGCAATTACGCCGGATTCCTAAAAACTGACCTTTAGGAATACCCTTCCTCAGGGGTTGGGATGAAAGCTTTCCCACCTCAATAAGCTATTAGTTGCAGTTTGCTTACGATTACCTTGCTAATTCTTATATCTAGAAAGGAAATTGATTATTATTTATTTCAGATGTAAAATGTAGCCAATATGATTTACATTAATTGTTCAAAGCCATTAATAGATTCAGTCCAGAACAATAAGATGTCGTCTATATAGCGGGCCCATAGTGGAAAAAACTGGGTCCATGGTGACATCTTCCCACCAGCCCAGGACTCAGTTCACATAGGTCGGCGCACAAGGGCTCCCCATGGCGGTGCCCCTGAGCTGGTGGTAGAGTTTAGTGTCAAACAAAAAAGAATTATCTGTAAGTATATAGCTGAGAGGACGCAACACAAAGATGTTGTGATGTCTCAGCTCATTACTTCTGGAGTCAAGATAGTACTGTACCGCAGCCAGGCCCTTAGTATGAGGTATGGATGTATATAGCGCTTCCACATCTTTTGATGCTAAAAGGGTGTTGGCCTCAATACTAATACCCTCCAGTCTTTTAAGTGAATATCTGACGCTATAAGGGGGGCCACTGAGAATGCTTTTATGGGTACTATAGGCTGCCGATACAGTTATCTGATTTTTGACCAGTGGTTATATCCCACCTTATTATTATTCTTTTTCTAACATATATTTAACTATTTATATGGATATTTTATATCTGTCTGTTGTCCCCTGATGAACTAGTGCCTGAGAAGCACAGTGAAACGCGTAGGGACTTAGTGGGACCTAATTAACATCTAATATATCTTTTCTTTATTTATATATTTTTTTCCTTCTTTTTTTGTAGTTTATTAGACTAAGTATTGTAATTTATTAAAGGGGTATTCCCATCACGCTCTTTCATACTTACCTGCTCCCGGCGCGCCGTTCACTTCCTGGTTTCGGCAGGGGACGGGCTCCATCTTGATTGACGTCTTCTCCCAGCCGGGCCGCGCGCTGGACTGAATGCGCACATCGCCGCTCATGCGCCCTGGTGACTTCTTCCTGGCAAGTATACTATACTGGCCAGGAAGAAGTCACCATAGCGCATGCGGAGCGTCGGCGTGCGCTTTTAGGACTGTGCGCGGCCCGGCCGGGAGAAAAGAAGAAGTCGTCTGCGCAAGCGTGGCCACCGCGATTCGGGAGGAGAGCGGTGGCCGTAACCAGGGGAGACGGAAGACAACAGTCAGGTAAGTATATCTTCATTTTCTTCTAAGGGGTGGGAATTAGTTAATTAAACATATTTAGAAAATGATCACTGTTAAATCATTAACAGATTTAACAGTAATCATTAAGATGGGAATACCCCTTTAAGGTGTGATTATTATAACCTATGAATTTGACTTGACTATTGGACATCACTATGGGGATGGTATTCTTTTCTGTGTCAGGGAGCAGATAGGGTGACCAGGAGGTTCCTGACACGAGATCGCTCCTATCGGTGCAGCTATTCCGTTTTTAGGTAGGGACTCAATAGGAATAGGGAGATGAATTTTCCACCTCTTCTATACAATTTCCTACGAGCTATAGGAGGTTATACCAAGCTACCTTTTATAATAACATTAAAAGTTACATTTTAGTGGTGTATAGTCTGTGATCTCTGCATAAGGAGAAATAGTACCCCCTTCAGATCCTGACCAAGGCCTCTCACCTAACTAAGTTAGTTCCCTGTACTCTCTACTGATGAGGGGCAATCACACCTCTCACAATTTGTGCACACTCACCTTTCTTTTCCCGGGCCTAGCGGCTTGGCAAGACGAATAATTTTTATGATTCTGGCCGAATGTCTGGGTCGTGAAGCACAAATTCATTTTATTCATTTTTTGTGTCTTCACTTTTCATGTTAGATTTCTCATTAGGACAGACCATGTTGTGGTACCCTAACAGGCAACCCCCTGGAGGTATCGGGGTGTGTTTGTGGCCATCTGGTTCCTTACCCCCCTTCAAACCCCTTGATTTCTCCCTTTGGGGAGAAGCCAGACCTTGACTTTGGCCTTTGGCTAACACCTGGGGTGGCAGCTCAGGTAGAAGCCAGAGCAAGACCGGCACTTTCTCTGCTTTGGCTGAAGATGGCCATTGGTTCTAGACCCTTGCAAGAGCCTTTTGGCCCAGAGGGTCGGGGATTGGTTTATGGGGGGCCTTCTTTTACGGAGAGGGCCTGCAATAGACTGCCTCCTAGTGCACCTTCTTAGTTGCACCAGGTGAAGAAAGTCCCGATCTCAGGCTTTCAATAAAAAAAACCTGTTCAGTTGAGATTCTGAATTAGCTATTATCCAAGTTATGCCTCAAGGCCAGTTTAAAAGGTCAAGCATTGACTTATGTAGGATACATGCTTTACATCTGGTGGCATCAGAGACTTAGCTTTCTTTTCCTTCTAGAAGGAAAGCTAACTTGCATATATTTTACCCAGAAATCCAGAGGAGCATTGCCTGACCTGTAAGACTCCTCATGCTTACTGGGCTTTCCTCTCGCTCAGCCATTAAAATTACTTTCTTTTCGGGTAGAATAGATTCATAACCAAATAGAATTTTGCTGGCCAATTTGGATTAATTGGAACAAAACGAATTCTATAAAATTTGCTGGTGTCAACGTATTTATTTACAAAAAACTATTACAAGTAAGGACAGCGCCCCTGCCACGTTCTGCCGGCGTCCTGCTGCACTTGCTGCCCTGTTCCTTCGTCAGTATTCTGTATTAAAGCTTTGTCATGTGATACAGAACAATATGTTACGTTTTGTATTACACATCGCTACATTTGGTAACAGTATGGTGAATTCGGGTATTCTTTGCCCTGTGGCTGTAATTACCCTGGTTCTGTATGTGCTGAGCTTCCACCTCTCCACTGACCAGAGTACCGTGTCTATGTAATCACCTTGGGTCTGGACAGTGTAATGCTTCCTTCCTCCTGCGGAGGCGCTGCAGGGAAACAGAACCCCTGCTGTCAGGTTTCCGCATAGATCTCTGGGGGTCCCTGTCTGTGATCGGCTTATCATATGCTTCTAACATAAGATTTGTCTGGTGCTGAGGACCCCTTAAAGGGGTAATCCAGAGGGAAACATTCACTGACAGCAAACAGATATCTGGGCAGTGGCGAGAAAATGGAATATATCGTTTTAAGTTGCATAACTTTCTCATTAAGCTTTATTTGTGTAAAACGGGAAAATCCTTTTAATAAATCTGCCCCAGTTAAAGGGGTAGCTGAGACATTGCCTTTAAGGTGACCGTATTAGTGTGTGCAGTTGTCCAGGTTAACAGCCCCCGCCACCCCCCTCATTATTGTTTTGAGACCTGCGCGGCATTGTGGTGGACGTGACCTAATATCACTCTCTTATGGTTTGCATGTGAGAAACATGTGGGTGTCGCTGAGTGGTGTCTGTTTAATTTAATGTCAAAACACCATGTTTTCATCAAAAAATCTATTTTAGCATATGTTACTACTGCTGCTGCAGCTTTATGCATGAAGCAATCTGTAGTTTTCTTTGAGTTTCTCCCTTAGTTACGGCTGTTTTAACCTCTACAATGGGGTAGGCAACCTTCGGCACTCCAGGTGTTGAGAAACTACAACTCCCAGCATGCATATTTGCTCTGCTCTTCTCAGAACTCTCAGAGAAATGAATGGAGCATACTGGGAGCAGGGGTGTAGCGATCGCGGTCGCAGAGGGTGCGACCGTGACCGGGCCCGTCGGGGGGAGGAAGTACAGTGACCATGCCGGGCCCCGTCACTGCCGGGCTGTTTGTCTCCAGAGTGAAGCAGAGAGACCTCTCCACTCCCTGCTTCACTTTTCTTCTGAGCTCCAGAGCTCCCCCTGCTGGCCGCGATGTGATGGAGGGAGCGCGTTATCAAAGAAGAAGGTAAGTATGTTTTTTTTTTTCATGCAGACTGGAGGCAAAAGGGGGCCCACAACAATCACCTAATCTGCCATAACTACTTTGAGGGGGCATATATGTGGGCATAACTATGAGGGGGCACATAACTTGGCATAGCTACCCTGAGGGGGCACATATCTGGCCATTACTACTGTGAGGGCACATATCTGGGCATAACTACAGTGAGGGGCACAACAGTGGGCATAACAGCTGTGAGGGGCCACAAGGAGGACATAACTATTTTGAAGGGACCACAATGTGGGCATTATTACTGTGAGGGACCACAATGTGGGCATTATTACTGTGAGGGACCACAATGTGGACATTATTACTGTGAGGGACCACAATGTGGGCATTATTACTGTGAGGGGCCACAATGTGGGCATTATTACTGTGAGGGGCCACAATGTGGGCATTATTACTGTGAGGGGCCACATTGTGAGCATTATTACTGTGAGGGACCACAATGTGGGCATTATTACTGTGAGGGACCACAATGTGGGCATTATTACTGTGAGGGACCACAATATGGGCATTATTACTGTGAGGGACCACAATGTGGGCATTATTACTGTGAGGGACCACAATGTGGGCATTATTACTGTGAGGGACCGCAATGTGGGCATTATTACTGTGAGGGACCACAATGTGGACATTATTACTGTGAGGGACCACAATGTGGGCATTATTACTGTGAGGGGCCACAATGTGGGCATTATTACTGTGAGGGGCCACAATGTGGGCATTATTACTGTGAGGGGCCACATTGTGAGCATTATTACTGTGAGGGACCACAATGTGGGCATTATTACTGTGAGGGACCACAATGTGGGCATTATTACTGTGAGGGGCCACAATGTGGGCATTATTACTGTGAGGGGCCACAATGTGGGCATTATTACTGTGAGGGGCCACATTGTGAGCATTATTACTGTGAGGGACCACAATGTGGGCATTATTATTGTGAGGGAGCACAATGTGGGCATTATTACTGTGAGGGACCACAATGTGGGCATTATTACTGTGAGGGGCCACAATGTGGGCATTATTACTGTGAGGGACCGCAATGTGGGCATTATTAGTGTGAGGGACCACAATGTGGGCATTATTACTGTGAGGGGCCACAATGTGGGCATTATTACTGTGAGGGACCACAATGTGGGCATTATTACTGTGAGGGACCACAATGTGGGCATTATTACTGTGAGGGACCACAATGTGGGCATTATTACTGTGAGGGACCACAATGTGGGCATTATTACTGTGAGGGAGCACAATATGGGCATTATTACTGCGAGGGGCCACAATGTGGGCATTATTACTGTGAGGGAGCACAATGTGGGCATTATTACTGTGAGGGGCTACAATGTGGGCATTATTACTGTGAGGGACCACAATGTGGGCATTATTACTGTGAGGGACCACAATGTGGGCATTATTATTGTGAGGGACCACAATGTGGGCATTATTACTGTGAGGGACCACAATGTGAGCATTATTACTGTGAGGGACCACAATATGGGCATTATTACTGTGAGGGACCACAATGTGGGCATTATTACTGTGAGGGACCACAATGTGGGCATTATTATTGTGAGGGACCACAATGTGGGCATTATTATTGTGAGGGACCACAATGTGGGCATTATTACTGTGAGGGACCACAATGTGGGCATTATTACTGTGAGGGACCACAATGTGGGCATTATTATTGTGAGGGACCACAATGTGGGCATTATTACTGTGAGGGACCACAATGTGAGCATTATTACTGTGAGGGACCACAATGTGGGCATTATTACTGTGAGGGACCACAATGTGGGCATTATTGTGTGAGGGACCACAATGTGGGCATTATTACTGTGAGGGACCGCAATGTGGGCATTATTACTGTGAGGGGCCACAATGTGGGCATTATTACTGTGAGGGGCCACATTGTGAGCATTATTACTGTGAGGGACCACAATGTGGGCATTATTACTGTGAGGGACCACAATGTGGGCATTATTACTGTGAGGGACCACAATGTGGGCATTATTACTGTGAGGGACCACAATGTGGGCATTATTACTGTGAGGGACCACAATGTGGGCATTATTACTGTGAGGGACCACAATGTGGGCATTATTACTGTGAGGGACCACAATGTGAGCATTATTACTGTGAGGGACCACAATGTGGGCATTATTACTGTGTGGTAGCACTAAGGGGAAATGTCCTAGATTACCCGGCTATACATTGGCATGGCTCAGTCTTACAGGCCAGCACAGCGCCCCCTGCTGGTGATATCACAGGGGCAGTCACCATCCCTTCCTTATGTGATCATTCTTTTTTTCTCCCCACAGGGACCTTGTTCTGGATCCAGCAGACATCACGCCGATGCCAGCAACACCCTGGATGAGGTAGGACCAGATTTTA
Source organism: Bufotes viridis (assembly GCA_033119425.1). Taxonomy (NCBI): domain Eukaryota; kingdom Metazoa; phylum Chordata; class Amphibia; order Anura; family Bufonidae; genus Bufotes; species Bufotes viridis. The sequence goes on along the minus strand of CM065591.1, from coordinate 8,189,619 downwards.
TTAGGACTGGGTGAGTGTAGCCATTGGGTTTAGGGCTCTTTAACACTAGCGGATCCTGTGCGGGTAATCCGCTGCGTGAAAGAGAGCCAAGCCCCGTTCCGGACAGCAGAGACACAGAGCATTAACATGATTGAGATGCTCCGTGCGTCTGTGACAACTTTATCTGACTGTGATTTTGTAGTAAAAAGATCACAGAGCGGCGCGGAGCATTATCAATCATGTTAATGCTCGGTGTCTCTGCTGTCTGGATCGGGGCTTGGCACTCTTTCATGCTGCAGATTACCCACACGGCATCTGTTCGTGTTAAAGATTCCTTAGTGTAAAGAAAATCTGCCACCTCTTTGTAAAAATGGGGGGGGCCCGATCCAAAGTTTGCACTGGGGCCCATAACAGTCTAGTTACGCCACTGACTGGGAGCTGTAGTTTCAGAACAGCTGGAGTGCCGAAGGTTGCTGATCCCTGCTCTACAATATGAGGACCTTCTCAAGATGACTCCTCTGCCAGTTCTCTGAGGCCAAATCTGCTTTCCCTCACCTCACATACACACTTGCTGTAGCCAGCAGCTCCCTGCCAGCCAATCAGATTGGATTACTGAGAGACACGCCTCCTCACTCTGAAGCCTAATGCAGCCATGCAGTGTGAAGGACCGCCCCCTGTCTTCTGTTTACACTAAAAGGAAGACAGACAAGCCCCAGCAACGGTCACTGGAAAGGGACAGAGGACAATAATGAAAGCTGATATTATAAGGTAATTGCAGATATTTTGACAATCATTGACAGACTGACTCCGCTATACACGCCGAGCTCTAATAAACTAGCCAAGAAAAAAAAATATGACAGTTATGCCTCTTTCACACATGACGCCCGGATAGGATGCGGGTGCGTTGCGGGAATATGCGCGATTTTTCCGCGCCTGTGCAAACGTTTGTAATGCATTTTGCACGCACGTTGGAAAAATCGCCATGTTTGGTACCCAGACCCGAAGCCAGACTTCATCACTGAAGTCCGGTTTCGGGTAGAGTATTCTGTAGATTTTATTATTTTCCCTTATAACATGGTTCTAAGGGAAAATAATAGCATTCTTAATAAAGAATGCTTTGTAGAATGAGGATTAAGGGGTTAAAAATAAAAAAAACGTAACTTACCTTAGCCACTTGATCACGTAGTTGGCGATCTCTCTTCTCTCTTCATGCATTAGCTAAGATCTACAGGACCTGTGATGACGTCACATCACATGGTCCAATCACATGGTCCGGGTGCGAGTGCAATGCGTTCACATCACGCATTGCACTCGCGCGGAAAACTCACCCGTGTGAAAGGGGCCTTAGGCTGCATTGACACGGGCGAGTTTTCTGCGCGGGTGCGATGCATGACGTGAATGCATAGACCCCGCACTGAATCCGGACCCATTCATTTCAATGGGTCTGTGTACATGAGCGTTTTTTTTCACGCATCACTTGTGCGTTGCGTGAAAATCGCAGCATGGTCTATATTCTGCATTTTTCACGAGCGTGTCCGGATTAGGTCCGGATGCGTTGCGGATGCGTTCAGTGAAAACTGTGCGATTTCACAGGCAAAGCCATTCAGTTTTGCCTGCGATTGCGTTCAGTGGTTCAGTTTTTTCCGTGCGGGTGCAATGCGTTTTGATGCGTTTTTCACGCGCGTGATAAAAAAGGAAGGTTTACAAACAACATCTCCTTGCTTGCGGATGCAATGCGTTTTTCACGCAGCCCGATTCACTTCTTTGGGGCCAGAGCTGTGTGAAAAACGCAGAATATAGAACATGCTGTGATTTTCACGCAACGCAGAACTGATGCGTGAAAATCACCGCTCATGTACACAGCCCCATAGAAATGAATGGGTCCGGATTCAGTGCGGTGCAATGCGTCCACCTCACGCATTGCACCCGCGCGGAAAACTCTCCCGTGTGAATGCAGCCTTACCCTTTAAAGTATGTGCAGACTTTTGCAACCAGTGCTTTTGTTGCTCCAGTGCATAAAAAATAATAATAGTAATAATCATAATGAAACAACTTTCCAGTCTTGACTAAAAGCCTCCTACTATTTGGTGGCTTGAGCTGCTATGTGTCTCCATGGTAACAGACTACAAACAAACCCTGTGTAGTCTGATCCTGCAGCCATTCCCTCTCTTCTTGATAACCTAAAGACTGTAAAGAAAAAAGGACAATGCAGCAGCGCTCTGCAGACACAAATAAAGTACAACAATGCCATAATTATGGAAAACATGTTGGTGCTTATACTACTCTTATAAATTAGAGATACTTGGCAAATACATTTTGTACAAAATGATCTGGGCCCGCCTGCCAAACGTCAAGGCGATCTCTATCAGATGGAAACCTAAAACTAAATGCTACCTGTAATGTGCCAGAATGGCCACCATAAAATTCAGGGAGTGCAGGTTCCACATGCATGCCGGGTCCACTCTGCTTTTTACCATTTTTGGTGCCATAACAGCCTCCATTAAATCCAGGGATGCAGGTACCAACATGCATGCTGAGCCCACTGTTGGTACCTGCATCCCTGGATTTAATGGAGGCCGATATAGGCACCAAAAATGGTCTGCATCGGGGCTGTATGCACAAAACGGTGCAAAGACTATTTATAACTCGTCTTATTTCTACGGTAAAGACTCCGTATCAGATGATGAGAGACAGGAACTGAAAGAAGCAACAGTCGTATTCTGAGATATCACATCCGACCGCAGAAACCAGAAACCCCAGAAATATAATCATCAGGAATTCTAAAGGGAGCGAGGGAGAGCAATGGACGCCGCACCGCTCCTCAACTACCCCCGAAGACACCATCCCAAACTTTCCTAAGGGGTCCTCACCCTATGTTTCTGGGTTCTTCCCCCAAGATGCCCCCAAATATCCAGAAGAGAGGTAGAATTGTTTTATCACTTGATTCATCAGTATTTTCCATAAAGTAGAGAATCCCCCCCCAAAAAAAAAAAACTATTACGGTACTTGATTTTTCAGTATTTTCTATGGAAAAGAGAAGCCCTCCCCCAGTCTTCCCCATCCCCCCATCTTTATCACTTGCTTTTATTCTAGTCTTTTATATTTGCCTTTTTAGTATTATCAGGGGAGTCGTCGTCTGTGTCTTCCCTGCATTCCTCTCTATATAAGGGCTCATGCCTATGAACGTCCTCCATTCCCCGTACTGTGGACCGCAAACGGCGACTCCACAATATACAGACACTGGCCGTGTGAAATCCGCATTGCAGTGCGACCTACTCACTTGAATGGGTCTGCGATCGGCGATTGCGCACCAATTCCTATCTGTTGAGGAGTGGAGGCACGGATTGGGAGCCCTTCCGTGGACTTTCAGGTCCGTACCTCCACACTACAGAAGATAAGACATGTCCTTTCCTTTGCAGCATCTCGCAGATCGGCGACCCATTCAAGTCAATGGGCCGGTATCCGCGGCACGGTATACACACAACCAGTGCCCCTGCATTGAATACCGCTATTTGAGGTGTACCGCTACAGGACCCTTACGCTCATGGGCATGAGCCCTAAACCACAAGTTCTAGGACGTCTGCTCACTCAGTGGCTGTGACCATTGTTATATGACTGATTCTAGGGCCATAGCAGATGTATTCACATCCGGATTTCTGAGAGGGCCCTGTGGCCCCTGTACCACATTCCACATTTCCATTCCATACAGTGGCATGCAGGGGGCTCACATTGCTTTGTACATGAGCACCAACCCGGGGAAAGCATTCACATGCCATGTAGATGTTGCCTGTCTGATGACTGCATGTTGTTAGGCCCTTGGGGGCCAGAAAAAAAGAATTACAAAGTTTTTTTTAAAATATAAAAACATCTAAAAATTTAAACCACTCCCCTTTTTTCAGAATAGAAATGAAAATAACAAAAAATAAATAAACATTATAGTATCACAAAATACCCGTACTATTAAAATATTAAAATATTTATCCCATGCAGCGAATGGCATAATGGGGAAAAAAATCTAAATGACAGATTGTTCAATTTTTTATCACTTCACCTCTCCCCAAAAATTGAAGTGATCGAAAAGTCATACACACTCCTAGATTGTATTCATAAAAATTACAGAAAAGTGATGGGGCTCATACTATGGAGATGAAAATAATAAAAAAACTTTTTACAACTTTTTATTTTATTTTTTTCAAGAAAAACTATATAAATGTGGTATCACTGAAATCGTACTGACCCGGAGAATGGAGGGAACAGGTCCGTTTTATTTCAAAGGGAAGGCTGTAAAAACAAAACCTCTAAAATTGTGGCGGAATTGTGTTTTTTTCCCCCCATGGGGTCAGGGGTCATGGTATGTGCTGGAGAAAGAGCGCAGTTCAGATGCAACTGTTTGCTGATGTGCATCACATGAAAGCACTGCTCCATCATGTTACTGATAGCTGGCTGCTGCTGTGGGTTCTGTTCCATGTTGTATCAGAGACAGCGTGGGAGCGGTGACTTAAATTCTGGTGAAGATGTGGAACTGCGCAACATTTAGAAAATTGGACAATTTTATACAGCTGGCCAGAATTAGAAATAACATCTAACAGAATTAAATTCAGGTGAAGGCACTGAAGTGAGAAATTCGGAGAATGAGACAATTTTTACGGAAGGGAGTAATGCCTGCTGAATTACATTTTGGCGAAGGCGTGGAAGTGCGCAACAATTACCACAACCGAGTGATACCGCATCAACTGAACCGCAAGCAATGTGGCCAGGTGGGGATTCAGCTTGTAGACAGGCTAGTTGCTGGTTGAGAATAGTCTTCTCATGGCCACGCGTTCCATTATGGATGACAAGGACACTGTACTGCTTCAGGATGCGGACTGGCTGCCACAAAGAAGACCAGTAAAGGAGGACAGACGTGTTCTGATTGGGAATTCTCGCCAGTTATATTTTCCCACTGGATCTGGTAATACCACCTCATGCGTTGTCATACAGCTCTGGTACCTATAATCGTGTTTGAACGCCCACAGTTTATTTTAATCCTGCATATCTTGCACACGGCTGTGATTTTGTGTGCCGCCCTTGTGGGGAAAAAACGCCTAGCGGGAGCTAGAGGCAGTTGAGCTTGGCTTAGTTATAGGCTGGAACGTTTTGAGCCTGTGGCCACCGCATCAGTGGCATCACCAGTTCCCAAACTAACCTCAATAGAAACAGATCTGGCCCTGGCAGTCTTTAGGGAGGTTCTGGCCGTACATTATTGCTGCCGTTGGCACCACCCTCCTCCTCCTCAGAGCTCTTATTCGGCTAGCAGGTCCTGTCCAACACACAATCATCGTCATAGTCCTCACCCTCCTCTCCACTTTTATCAGACTGTGATATGCCATCATGGGCTAATTTGCCCCCATCCCCATTCCCTGTTCTGTAATTACGTCGAGTGCCACTGTTGCTATCACTGCCCCTACAGCCACCACCAAACAGCTATCCATGGGGTCAGTGAAGACCGAGAGGATGCCACTCAAAATCCTCTCTGGGGCTGCAAGGAGGTGGGGCAGGAGCTTTGTGCCTCCTTTTTTACCAATACACTGCACACTGGTATCGACAATTTACACTGGAAAATTGAAGCAGTACAATGCACTAAATTAAACTGGTATATTGATGCACTAAAAAGATTTGAATTAGACTGGTATACTGATGCAGTAAAATGTGCTGAATTACACCAGTATATTAATTCAACAAAATGCATTGGATAAAAATTGTATATTAGTGCAAAAAATGAATTGAATTAAACTGGTATATTAAAGGGAATCTGTCACCCAATGAAGGACCATTATCTACAGCAGGCATGCTCAACCTGTGGCTCTCCAGCTGTTGTAAAACTACAACTCCCACAATGCCCTGCTGTAGGCTGATAGCTGTAGGCTGTTAGTGCATGCTGGGAGTTGTAGTTTTGCAACAGCTGGAGGGCCGCAGGTTGAGCATGCCTGATCTACAGTAATACACATAGGGAATGCAGATCACTATATTATTTTTTTCCTACTGCCCCTCATTCCCCCTTTGTCATATGCGCACATGAATCCTCTCCATTATGTGCAGTATTACTAATGTATTTCTGTAGATCAGGCATGTCCAAACTCTGGCCCTCCAGGTGTTGCAGAACTACAACCCCCATCATGCTCTTCTGTAGGTTGATAGCTGTAGGTTGTCCAGGAATGATGGGAGTTGTAGTTTTGCAACATCTGGAGGGCCGGAGTTTGGACATGCCTGCTGTAGATTATGGTCCAGAATCGGGGACAGATTCCCTTTAACACAGTAAAATACAATGAATTAGACTAGTATATTAACGTAACAAATGTGTTGAATTAAATGTTTATATTAACTCAGCAAGATACACTGTATTAAACTGGTATATAAAGGCAGTAAAATGCACTGAATTAAACTGCTATATTGACACAGTAAAATATATTGACCTGCGCAATTTAAAATGGCAGCAAAATTGCAACTGGTTTTTACAACAACAAAAAAAAGGTGCAACTGCTCAGCGTATCCAGTGACATGTATGCTGCTGGAGGTGCTGGGAATTTGCCTATAAAACACTTTTTTTTTAAGGCTGGCTGCTCATGCAAAGAAAAATGGTGTTTGTGCAGGATTTTTGTGAATGCAGTGTATTACAAGAAGCTTTCCACTTGCCAGCAGCTGCCTTCACCATAAAACACACACATAGAACACTGCCCCTATGTCTCCCTACTGATAAACCCTGACTTGTGTCTGTAATTCGTATCTGTCAGAGAAATGGCAAACACGTCCTCTCACATCAGTGTGCTTTACACATAGCACAGACCATCAAGGACCAGCCAATATGCTTCCTCTGATAGGATGACAGGCTGCCTGCAAAGCATTGTGGGCGATCTCGCCAGCCAGGCCATCGACCAGGGTCACGGGATCATACATCTTCATCCTCCCTGCCTTGTTTCCCTGTAAAAGTAAAATGGTGGTCCAAAAACTTTGGACTCCTTTGGCAGAAGAATTTTTGTGAAATTCAAAACCAATCCAATTTGCTTAAAATCGATTCACTCATCTCTAACCAGGATCGGGAGAGAACAGGAGCGTAGAAGGAAGGACAGAGAGTAGCCCGGAGGAGAGAAGGACTCAATTCTCTGAAGTTTTTGAAACTCAGAAGTTTATGTGAAGTTTATCTTCAGTCATGGCGTTGTAGGGAGTTCCTCGGGGACTTGATCTTGAAATATGTTGTCTCTGTTGATCTCCTAACCACATCCTTACATGCACTTACCTCCCTTGAGCATCCTGGTAACAAGATGTACAAATGCAGTACCCCAGAGGGACACTTTTAAGGGTTAACTATTGCTTAACCAGTATGTGATTTATGTTTAAAATGCTTTTTTTCCCCTGTGTTATGTAAGCTCAGTGGCACGTTTACAGGCAACTAGATGGTCAACCTTTGTTTACTAGTTAAGTTGCTGGGGCGATGGACCAAGGTCCGTCTCCTGATTAGTAAAAGAGAGAGTCTAGTGTGTGCACAGCTACAGTACAGATGTGTGTGTGAGAGAGACTCTGCAGATCAGGCCTCAAGGCCCAGAGATCTGCCATCTGTGAGACTTCAGCTGCTACAGAACAACTTCTACACCATAGTATTTCTGAGTAAAGGAGGACAGACACCTTGAGAAGGTCTAGAACCTGCAAGGTCATGCACGCAACGTCAGTAAGATGCAGCCTGTTTATGGCAATGGGACCTTACTGCTCTGGGAGTTATACAAAGCTCAGGCACCTACCACACTGGGATATGGGATGGTCACCCGCATCTTAGTCTGCACCCCTCAATTCATGAACTGCAGAAATAGTGTTACCAAGAACAGTACAGCACGCCTAGGGTTACTTGGAAAGAGTGTAAAATGTACACTCTTTCCAAGTAAGGGGCACTGTGACTGCACTGATATAAGGGGCACTGTGGCTGCACTGATATAAGGGGCACTGCGGCTGCACTGATATAAGGGGCACTGCGGCTGCACTGATATAAGGGGCACTGCGACTGCACTGATATAAGGGGCACTGTGGCTGCACTGATATAAGGGGCACTGTGGCTGCACTGATATAAAGGGCACTGTGGCTGCACTGATATATGGGGCACTGTGGCTGCACTGATATAAGGGGCACTGTGGCTGCACTGATATAAGGGGCACTGCGGCTGCACTGATATAAGGGGCACTGTTGCTGCACCGATAAAAGGGGCACTGTGGCTGCACTGATATAAGGGGCACTGTGGCTGCACTGATATAAGGGGCACTGTGGCTGCACTGGTATAAGGGGCACTGTGGCTGCACTGATATAAGGGGCACTGTTACGGCACTGATATAAGGGGCACTGTGACTGCACTGATATAAGGGGCACTGCGGCTGCACTGATATAATGGGCACTGCGGCTGCACTGATATAATGGGCACTGCGGCTGCACTGATATAAGGGGCACTGTGGCTGCACTGATATAAGGGGCACTGTGACTGCACTGATATAAGGGGCACTGTGGCTGCACTGATAAAAAGGGCACTGTGGTTGCACTGATATAAGGGGCACTGTGACTGCACTGATATAAGGGGCACTGTGACAGCTCTGATATAAGGGGCACTGTGGCTGCACTGATGTAAGGGGCACTGTGGCTGCACTGATATAAGGGGCACTGTGACTGCACTGATATAGGAGGGCACTGATATAAGGGGCACTGTGACGGCACTGATATAAGGGGCACTGTGGCTGCACTGATATAAGGGGCACTGTGACGGCACTGATATAAGGGGCACTGTGGCTGCACTGATATAAGGGGCACTGTGGCTGCACTGGTATAAGGGGCACTGTGGCTGCACTGATATAAGGGGCACTGTGGCTGCACTGATATAAGGGGCACTGTGACGGCACTGATATAAGGGGCACTGTGACAGCGCTGATATAAGGGGCACTGTGACTGCGCTGATATAAGGGGCACTGTGACTGCACTGATATAAGGGGCACTGTGATGGCGCTGATGTAAGGGGCACTGTGGCTGCACTGATATAAGGGGCACTGTGGCTGCACTGATATAGGAGGGCACTGATATAAGGGGCACTGTGACGGCACTGATATAAGGGGCACTGTGGCTGCACTGATATAAGGGGCACTGTGGCTGCACTGGTATACTGGGCACTATGGCTGCACTGATATAAGGGGCACTATGACTGCACTGGTATAAGGGGCACTGTGACTGCACTGATATAAGGGGCACTGTGGCTGCACTGATATAAGGGGCACTGTGGCAGCACTGATATAATGGGCACTGTGGCTGCACTGATATAAGGGGCACTGTGACGGCACTGGTATAAGGGGCACTGTGGCTGCACTGGTATAAGGGGCACTGTGGCAGCACTGATATAAGGGGCACTGTGACGGCACTGATATAAGGGACACTGTGGCGGCACTGATATAGTAGGCAGCAGTGGCTGTACAGAAACATTATGAACTGTGTACTGATGTATTATGCACTGTTTTTTAAGAATTCTTGTTGGCACTACTTTTGGAGACTGGTACTGCTATGATAGCAGTTGGTTGTTACGGTGGCACTGTGGCTGGCTTTTTTTGGGACACTGACTGGCACTACAATGAGGATAGTGCTATGTGTTGCTGTATGTCTCGTATTGCTATGGGGGCACAGTGGTTGGCACTGCTATGAAGATAGTGTGTTTGTCACTGTTATGGGGCAACAGGATGGCATTGTTATGTGGGAGCACTGAGTCTGGCACTGCTGTGGGGACACAACGTCTGAAAATGCTTTGGCACAAGATACCTGATACTGTTATGAGAGGGTGGCTACACTGATAAAGGGGGCAATGTGGCTGGCACTGCTATGGAGGTAGTCAGATAATGTGGCTGGCACTGCTATGGAGGTAGTCAGATAGTGTGGCTGGCACTGCTATGGAGGTAGTCAGATAGTGTGGCTGGCACTGCTATGGAGGTAGTCAGATAGTGTGGCTGGCACTGCTATGCTGGCACCGTGACTGTTACATATTACTATAGACAGTGCTATGTGGGGTAGTATGCCTGACACTGCTATAGGGACATAGTGGATGGCACGACTATAGCTACACTGATGTAGGGGCAGTGTGACTGACACTGCGCTGTGAACACTTTGCCGGACACTGTTATTTGGGCCATTCCCTTTTCTCTTCTGTGTTTACCACACAGCGCACGTTTGCCTGTCCAGTGTTGGGGGGTCGTATTTATGTCAAATCCTGAATAGCGGCTGGTACTGCCAGTGACATGTCCCCTGGTAGAACATGATGGGGAATGTAGTGCTTGACACTAGGCAGGGGTACAATGATAGCCTATGTCATCTAATCTACACTGCCCCTTTAAATCCTAATCTCAGTGATACATTTTGTAACATTTTGAGTTATTACATCCATTGTCCATACGATCTTATAATGATCTCGTCTTCTCTTCCAGTGTCCTCCTCCTCCCTGGTTGTTTCAGTCTCCGCTGGGGACACAGTGACCTTCAGCTGCTCAGATGAGTCCAACAGAACCAGAACCTTGTCAGACGTGACACTGATCGAATGGAGGAGAGAAGACGGGGCGCACTCTATCCGTTATGTATCAGACGGCAGTAAACATACATCCAACTTCACAGACCCCAGAATCTCCTTCCAGAGCGCACAGATCCCCCCCGCACTGCAGATACGAGACGCCCGACCCGGAGATGCTGGAAATTATACGTGTGAGATATCTACGGTTGGATCAGGAATCATTTACAAATCCTGGACTCTTCACATATCCGGTACATTGTATACATGTTTCCATATGTGCTCCCCCATAACAGTGTCATCCACAGGTCCCCATAACAGTGTCATCCACAGATCCCCCATAACATTGTGTCATCCACAGATCCCCCATAACAGTGTGTCATCCACAGATCCCCATAACAGTGTCATCCACAGCTCCCCCATAACATTGTGTCATCCACAGATCCCCCATAACAGTGTGTCATCCACAGGTCCCCCATAACAGTGTCATCCACAGATAACCCATAACAGTGTCATCCACAGATCCCCATAAAAGTGTCATCCACAGATCCCCCATAACAACGTCATCCATAGATCCCCCATAACAGTGTGACCTCCAAAGATCACCCCATAACTGTGTGTCATCCACAGATCCTCCATACCAGTGTCATCCACAGATCCCCCATAACAATGTCATCCACAGATCCCCCATAACAGTGTTATCCACAGATCCCCCATAACAGTGTGTTATCCACAGATCCCCTATAACAGTGTGTCATCCACAGACCCCCCATAATAGTGTGTCATCCACAGTGCCCCCATAACAGTGTCATCCACAGATCACTCATAACAGTGTGTCATCCACACATCCCCCATAACTATGTTATCCACAGATCCCCCATAACAGTGTTATCCACAAATCCCCCATAACAGTGTTATCCACAGATCCCCCATAACAGTGTGTCATCCACAGATCCCCCATAACAGTGTCATCCACAGATCCCCCATAGCAGTGTCAGCCACAGATCCCCCATAACAGTGTCATCCACAGATCCCCCATAACAGTGTGTCAGCCACAGATCCCCCATAACAGTGTCATCCACAGATCCCCCATAACAGTGTGTCAGCCACAGATCACCCATAACAGTGTCAGCCACAGATCCCCCATAACAATATCATCCAATGAACCCCCATAACAGTGTGTCAGCCACAGATCCCCCATAACAGTGTCATCCACAGATCCCCCATAACAGTGTGTTATCCACAGATCCCCCATAAGAGTGTCATCCACAGATCCCCCATAACAGTGCCATCCACAGATCCCCCATAACAGTGACCTCCACAGTGCCCCCATAACAGTGTCATCCACAGGTCCCCCATAACAGTGTCATCCACAGATCCCCCATAACAGTGTCATCCACAGATCCCCATAAAAGTGTCATCCACAGATCCCCCATAACAACGTCATCCATAGATCCCCCATAACAGTGTGTCCTCCAAAGATCCCCCATAACGGTTTGTCATCCACAGATCCTCCATACCAATGTCATCTACAGATCCCCCATAACAATGTCATGCACAGATCCCCCATAACAGTGTTATCCACAGATCCCCCATAACAGTGTGTCATCCACAGATCCCCTATAACAGTGTGTCATCCACAGACCCCCCATAACAGTGTGTCATCCACAGTGCCCCCATAACAGTGTCATCCACAGATCACCCATAACAGTGTGTCATCCACACATCCCCCATAACAGTGTTATCCACAGATCCCCCATAACAGTGTTATCCACAAATCCCCCATAACAGTGTGTCATCCACAGATCCCCCATAACAGTGTGTCATCCACAGATCCCCCATAACAGTGTCATCCACAGATCCCCATAACAGTGTGTCAGCCACAGATCCCCCATAACAGTGTCATCCACAGATCCCCATAACAGTGTGTCATCCACAGATCCCCATAACAGTGTGTCATCCACAGATCCCCCATAACAGTGTGTCATCCACAGATCCCCCATAACAGTGTGTCAGCCACAGATCCCCCATAACAGTGTCATCCACAGATCCCCATAACAGTGTCATCCACAGATCCCCATAACAGTGTGTCATCCACAGATCCCCATAACAGTGTCATCCACAGATCCCCCATAACAGTGTGTCATCCACAGATCCCCCATAACAGTGTCATCCACAGATCCCCCATAACAGTGCCATCCACAGATCCCCCATAACAGTGACATCCACAGTGCCCCCATAACAGTGTCATCCACAGTGCCCCCATAACAGTGTACATCCACAGATGCCCCCATGACAGTGTGTCATCCACAGATCCCCATAACAGTGTCATCCACAGATCCCCCATAACAGTGTCATCCACAGATCCCCTATAACAGTGTGTCATCCACAGATCCCTATAACAGTGTGTCATCCACAGATCCCCATAACAGTGTCATCCATAGATCCCCCATAACAGTGTGTCACTCCAAAGATCCCCCATAACAGTTTGTCATCCACAGATCCTCCATACCAGTGTCATCCACAGATCCTCCATAACAGTTGTCATCCACAGATCCCCATAACAGTGCCATCCACAGATCCTCCATAACAGTGTGTCATCCACAGATCCCCATAACAGTTTGTCATCCACAGATCCTCCATAACAGTGTCATCCACAGATCTCCTCATAACAGTGTCATCCACAGATCCCCCATAACAGTGTGTCATCCACAGATCCCTCATAACAGTGTTCATCCACAGATCCCTCATAACAGTGTGTCATCCACAGATCCCTCATAACAGTGTCATCCACAGATCCCCTATAACAGTGTGTCATCCACAGATCCCTCATAACAGTGTGTCATCCACAGATCCCCATAACAGTGTGTCATCCACAGATCCCCATAACAGTGTTCATCCACAGATCCCCCATAACAGTGTCATCCACAGATCCCCCATAACAGTGTTCATCCACAGATCCTCCATAACAGTGTGTCATCCACAGATCCCCATAACAGTGTGTCATCCACAGATCCCCATAACAGTGTGTCATCCACAGATCCCCATAACAGTGTCATCCACAGATCCCTCATAACAGTGTGTCATCCACAGATCCCCCATAACAGTGTGTCATCCACAGATCTCCCATAACAGTGCTCATCCACAGATCCCCATAACAGTGTGTCATCCACAGATCCCCTATAACAGTGTGTCATCCACAGATCCCCCATAACAGTGTTCATCCACAGATCCCCATAACAGTGTGTCATCCACAGATCCCCCATAACAGTGTCATCCACAGATCTCCCATAACAGTGGTCATCCACAGATCCCCCATAACAGTGTTCATCCACAGATCCTCCATAACAGTGTCATCCACAGATCCCCTATAACAGTGGGTCATCCACAGATCCCCCATAACAGTGTCATCCACAGATCTCCCATAACAGTGTCATCCACAGATCCCCCATAACAGTGTCATCCACAGATCCCCATAACAGTGTCATCCACAGATCCTCCATAACAGTGTGTCATCCACAGATCCCCCATAACAGTGTCATCCACAGATCTCCCATAACAGTGTGTCATCCACAGATCCCCTATAACAGTGTCATCCACAGATCCCCATAACAGTGTCATCCAAAGATCCCCATAACAGTGTGTCATCCACAGATCCTCCATAACAGTGGTCATCCACAGATCCCCCATAACAGTGTCATCCACAGATCCCCATAACAGTGTCATCCACAGATCCCCTATAACAGTGTGTCATCCACAGATCCTCTATAACAGTGTGTCATCCACAGATCCCCCATAACAGTGTCATCCACAGATCCCCATAACAGTGTGTCATCCATAGATCCCCCATAACAGTGTGTCATCCACAGATCCTCCATAACAGTGTCATCCACAGATCCCCATAACAGTGTCATCCACAGATCCCCATAACAGTGTCATCCACAGATCCTCCATAACAGTGTGTCATCCACAGATCCCTCATAACAGTGTGTCATCCACAGATCCCCCATAACAGTGTCATCCACAGATCTCCCATAACAGTGTCATCCACAGATCCCCATAACAGTGTGTCATCCACAGATCCTCCATAACAGTGTGTCATCCACAGATCTCCCATAACAGTGTCATCCACAGATCCCTATAACAGTGTCATCCACAGATCCCCTATAACAGTGTGTCATCCACAGATCCCCCATAACAGTGTGTCATCCACAGATCCTCCATAACAGTGTCATCCACAGATCCCCCATAACAGTGTCATCCACAGATCCCCCATAACAGTGTCATCCACAGATCCTCCATAACAGTGTCATCCACAGATCCCCATAACAGTGTCATCCACAGATCCCCCATAACAGTGTGTCAGCCACAGATCCCCCATAACAGTGTCATCCACAGATCCTCCATAACAGTGTGTCATCCACAGATCCTCCATAACAGTGTCATCCACAGATCCCCATAACAGTGTGTCATCCACAGATCCCCCATAACAGTGTCATCCACAGATCCTCCATAACAGTGTCATCCACAGATCCCCATAACAGTGTGTCATCCACAGATCCCCCATAACAGTGTCATCCACAGATCCCCCATAACAGTGTCATCCACAGATCCCCCATAACAGTGTCATCCACAGATCCCCATAACAGTGTCATCCACAGATCTCCCATAACAGTGTCATCCACAGATCCTCCATAACAGTGTGTCATCCACAGATCCCCTATAACAGTGTCATCCATAGATCCCCATAACAGTGTCATCCACAGATCCCTCCATAACAGTGTCATCCACAGATCCTCCATAACAGTGTCATCCACAGATCTCCCATAACAGTGTCATCCACAGATCCTCCATAACAGTGTCATCCACAGATCCTCCATAACAGTGTCATCCATAGATCCCTCATAACAGTGTGTCATCCACAGATCTCTATAACAGTGTGTCATCCACAGATCCCCCATAACAGTGTCATCCACAGATCCCCCATAACAGTGTCATCCACAGATCCTCCATAACAGTGTCATCCACAGATCCTCCATAACAGTGTCATCCACAGATCCCCATAACAGTGTGTCATCCACAGATCCTCCATAACAGTGTTCATCCACAGATCCCTCATAACAGTGTCATCCACAGATCTCTCCATAACAGTGTCATCCACAGATCCTCCTATAACAGTGTCATCCACAGATCTCCTATAACAGTGTTGTCCACAGATCTCTATAACAGTGTCATCCACAGATCCTATAACAGTGTCATCCACAGATCCCCATAACAGTGTCATCCACAGATCCTCCATAACAGTGTCATCCACAGATCCTCCATAACAGTGTGTCATCCACAGATCCTCCATAACAGTGTGTCATCCACAGATCCCCTATAACAGTGTGTCATCCACAGATCTCCCATAACAGTGTCATCCACAGATCCTCCATAACAGTGTCATCCACAGATCCTCCATAACAGTGTCATCCACAGATCCCCATAACAGTGTCATCCACAGATCCCTCCATAACAGTGTCATCCACAGATCCCCCATAACAGTGTCATCCACAGATCCCCCATAACAGTGTGTCAGCCACAGATCCCCCATAACAGTGTCATCCACAGATCCCCCATAACAGTGTCATCCACAGATCCCCCCCATAACAGTGTCATCCACAGATCCCCCATAACAGTGTCATCCACAGATCCCCCATAATAGCGTCATCCACAGATCCCCCAAGCTATGATTAAGGATATTAAAGGGCAATTAACCTTTCAATAAACCATGCATAAACCAATAGTACAAGTGAATAAAAGAAACTTTGTTATATAGCGTATCCACAAAAAATGTCTCTTTCTCCACTCATCTGCTCTGTTGCCCCTTATCTCTAAAACTAAAGAGCTCCTTGTTTAGTAAGACCAGATAGACTGTCAGCTGACTAAATAAGATTACATTCTGTCCATTAATGTGTATGGAGGGGAGCTCATTCTCTCGGGACACATTATTTTAGTTTAGGATGAGCATGAAACTGGTAAGTGGAGAAAGAAGCGTTTTTATCTGATAAAGTTTATTATATTTGTTTGCTGAGTGGGGGACAGATAAGCTGTGTGCTCTCTGCCAGATCAGATGTTCCCTCTGCGCTTCTCTTTCCTCCCGCACAGCATCCAGTCTCACAGACAAAATAGGCTGAGAAGCTGCAGCCGCATCTCCCTCCTCCCTTTTACACTTACAGGGATCCTGTAGGCAGGGAGCAGAGGCTACAATCTGCTGCAACATAAGGCAATGACACTGTCCTTAAGGGGTAGCTATTTCCATATCTTTCCATGAATGCAATGCCTGATATCTGCTAACCCTCCTACTGATTCTACTTAAAGGGGTTTTCCGGAAACTATTTAAGATGGCTGCCAGAAACCTGTTCTATAGTGTGAGCAGGGCTTGTTGCCCCCACTTACAGAGGTGCCTAGGGGGGGAGGGCCTCGCTATGCACTAAGCTCTGGCACTTGGTGAGTGTTCCTGTCAGGCTGCTCAGCCATAATGGTATATCATAGGCAGGATCACATCATTACCATCTATTGTAGAGCAGTGTAGTTAGGCCCCAACCTCTAACCCCCTAAGGCCTCATGCATATGACCGTATGTATTTTGCGGTCCACAAAAAACGTATCCGCAAAAAATACGGATGACGTCCGTGTGCATTCCGTATTTTGCAGAACGGAACAGCTGGCCCCTAATAGAACAGTACTATCCTTGTCCATAATGTGAACAATAATCAGAAATGTTCAATTATTTTGCACAACGGAAATACGGACATACGGAAACGGAATGCACACAGGGTACCTTGCTTTTTTTCTGGACCCATTGAAATGAATGGTTCCGTATACGGTACGAAAAAAAATAAAAAATAACGGACACCGAAATAAAATACATCCGCTCTGACGTCCTGCTCACTTTCTAGGACAGGTTGTGGCAGGCATTTTAAATCGTTCCTGGAGAACCCCTTTTAAAGGGTAACACTAGGAGTGTAAAGCGGAGTCAGTCTGTCAATGATTGTCAAAATATCTGTAATTACCTTATAATAACAGCTTTCATTAACGTCCTCTGTCCCTTTCCGCTGCTCCCTTAAAAGACCGTTGCTAGGGCTTGTCTGTCTTCCTTTTAGTATAAACAGAAGACGGAGGGGCGGTCCTTCACACTGCATGCCTGCATTAGGCTTCAGAGTGAGGGGGCGTGTCTCTCAGTAATCCAATCTGATTGGCTGGCAGGGAGCTGCTGGCTACAGCAAGTGTGTACGTGAGGTGAGGGAAAGCAGTATTGGCCTCAGAGAACTGGCAGAGGAGCCATCTTGAGAAGGTCTTCATATTGTAAGGTTCAAAACAGCCGTAACTAAGGGAAAAACTCAAGGAAAACAGTGTGATGTGAAGACACTAAAGATTGCTTTATGCATAAAGCTGCTGCAGCAGTAACATGTGCTAAAATTGATTTTTTGATGAAAACATGACAGTTACCCTTTAAGGAGCTTCAGTATTTCAATAAAGACTGAATTGTTTCTTTCATTTCTCCTCAGACTCGCCCCACTTTGCTTTCATTTACATATCGTCTTCAGTAATTGGAGCGCTCGTCATACTGATTTTAATAGCTGGAATAATTTATTGCAAGTACTGTTCAAAGCGCAAGTAAGTGAACCCCTAATGGAAATTTTACATGTCGTTACATATAAGTCGGGGGCAAAAGGGTTAAATTCCCTCTGGCCTACACCATGTGGACCTCTACTACCCAGGACACGTACCAGCAGTATTACTTCTCTGATACTAGGAAACAGGAAATACTCCGGAGCTGCATTTAGTATTCTGCTGGTGCAGTCACTGTGTACATACATTACTTATCCTGTACTGATCCTGAGTTACATCCTGTATTATACTCCAGAGCTGCACTCACTATTCTGCTGGTGGAGTCACTGTGTACATACATTACTTATCCTGTACTGATCCCGAGTTATATCCTGTATTATACTCAAGAGCTGCACTCACTATTCTGCTGGTGGAGTCACTGTGTACATACATTACTTATCCTGTACTGATCCTGAGTTACATCCTGTATTATACTCCAGAGCTGCACTCACTATTCTGCTGGTGCAGTCACTGTGTACATACATTACTTATCCTGTACTGATCCTGAGTTACATCCTGTATTATACTCCAGAGCTGCACTCACTATTCTGCTGGTGGAGTCACTGTGTACATACATTACTTATCCTGTACTGATCCTGAGTTATATCCTGTATTATACTCCAGAGCTGCACTCACTATTCTGCTGGTGGAGTCACTGTGTACATACATTACTTATCCTGTACTCATCCTGAGTTATATCCTGTATTATACTCCATACCTGCACTCACTATTCTGCTGGTGGAGTCTCTGTGTACATACATTACTTATCCTGTACTGATCCTGAGTTATATCCTGTACTATCCTGCAGAGCTGAACTCACTATTCTGCTAGTGGAGTCACTGTGTACACACATACCTTATCCTGTACTGATCCTGAGTTACATCCTGTATTATACTCCAGAGCTGCACTCACTATTCTGCTGGTGGTGTCACTGTGTACATACATTACATTACTTATCCTGTACTGATCCTGAGTTATATCCTGTATTATACTCAAGAGCTGCACTCACTATTCTGCTGTTGCAGTCACTGAGTACATACATTACTTATCCTGTACTGATCCTGAGTTACATCCTGTATTGTACTCCAGAGCTGCACTCACTATTCTGCTGGTGGAGTCACTGTGTACACACATACCTTATCCTGTACTGATCCTGAGTTACATCCTGTATTATACTCCAGAGCTGCACTCACTATTCTGCTAGTGCAGTCACTGTGTACATACATTACTTATCCTGTACTGATCCTGAGTTACATCCTGTATTATACTCCAGAGCTGCATTCACTATTCTGCTAGTGCAGTCACTGTGTACATACATTACTTATCCTGTACTGATCCTGAGTTACATCATGTATTATACTCCAGAGCTGCACTCACTATTCTGCTGGTGCAGTCACTGTGTATATACATTACGTATCCTGTACTGATCCTGAGTTACATTCTGTATTATACTCCAGAGCTGCAATCACTATTCTGCTAGTGCAGTCACTGTGTATATACATTACTTATCCTGTACTGATCCTGAGTTACATCCTGTATTGTACTCCAGAGCTGCACTCACTATTCTGCTGGTGGAGTCACTGTGTACACACATACCTTATCCTGTACTGATCCTGAGTTATATCCTGTATTATACTCCAGAGCTGCACTCACTATTCTGCTGGTGCAGTCACTGTGTACATACATTACTTATCCTGTACTGATCCTGAGTTACATCCTGTATTATACTCCAGAGCTGCACTCACTATTCTGCTGGTGGAGTCACTGTGTACATACATTACATTACTTATCCTGTACTGATCCTGAGTTACATCCTGTATTATACTCCAGAGCAGCACTCACTATTCTGCTGGTGCAGTCACTGTGTACATACATTACTTATCCTGTACTGATCCTGAGTTACATCCTGTATTATACTCCAGAGCTGCACTCACTATTCTGCTGGTGCAGTCACTGTGTACATACATTACTTATCCTGTACTGATCCTGAGTTACATCCTGTATTATACTCCAGAGCTGCACTCACTATTCTGCTGGTGCAGTCACTGTGTACATACATTACTTATCCTGTACTGATCCTGAGTTACATCCTGTATTATACTCCAGAGCTGCACTCACTATTCTGCTGGTGCAGTCACTGTGTACACACATTACTTATCCTGTACTGATCCTGAGTTACATCCTGTATTATACTCCAGAGCTGCACTCACTATTCTGCTGGTGCAGTCACTGTGTACATATATTACTTATCCTGTACTGATCCTGAGTTACATCCTGTATTATACTCCAGAGCTGCACTCACTATTCTGCTGGTGCAGTCACTGTGTACACACATTACTTATCCTGTACTGATCCTGAGTTACATCCTGTATTATACTCCAGAGCTGCACTCACTATTCTGCTGGTGCAGTCACTGTGTACATATATTACTTATCCTGTACTGATCCTGAGTTACATCCTGTATTATACTCCAGAGCTGCACTCACTATTCTGCTGGTGCAGTCACTGTGTACACACATTACTTATCCTGTACTGACCCTGAGTTACATCCTGTATTATACTCCAGAGCTGCACTCACTATTCTGCTGGTGCAGTCACTGTGTACATACATTACTTAACATGTACTGATCCTGAGTTACATCCTGTATTATACTCCAGAGCTGCACTCACTATTCTGCTGGAGGAGTCACTGTGTACATACATTACTTATCCTGTACTGATCCTGAGTTACATCCTGTAATATTCTCCAGAGCTGCACTCACTATTCTGCTGGTGCAGTCACTGTATACATACATTACTTATCCTGTACTGATCCTGAGTTACATCCTCTATTATACTCCAGAGCTGCACTCACTATTCTGCTGGTGGAGTCACTGTGTACATACATTACTTATCCTGTACTGATCCTGAGTTACATCCTCTATTATACTCCAGAGCTGCACTCACTATTCTGCTGGTGCAGTCACTGTGTACATACATTACTTATCCTGTACTGATCCTGAGTTACATCCTGTATTATATTCCAGAGCTGCACTCACTATTCTGCTGGTGCAGTCACTGTATACATACATTACTTATCCTGTACTGATCCTGAGTTACATCCTCTATTATACTCCAGAGCTGCACTCACTATTCTGCTGGAGGAGTCACTCTGTACATACATTACTTATCCTGTACTGATCCTGAATTACATCCTGTATTATACTCCAGAGCTGCACTCACTATTCTGCTGGAGGAGTCACTGTGTACATACATTACTTATCCTGTACTGATCCTGAGTTACATCCTGTATTATACTCCAGAGCTGCACTCACTATTCTGCTGGTGCAGTCACTGTGTACACACATTACTTATCCTGTACTGACCCTGAGTTACATCCTGTATTATACTCCAGAGCTGCACTCACTATTCTGCTGGAGGAGTCACTGTGTACATACATTACTTATCCTGTACTGATCCTGAGTTACATCCTGTAATATTCTCCAGAGCTGCACTCACTATTCTGCTGGTGCAGTCACTGTATACATACATTACTTATCCTGTACTGATCCTGAGTTACATCCTCTATTATACTCCAGAGCTGCACTCACTATTCTGCTGGTGGAGTCACTGTGTACATACATTACTTATCCTGTACTGATCCTGAGTTACATCCTCTATTATACTCCAGAGCTGCACTCACTATTCTGCTGGTGCAGTCACTGTGTACATACATTACTTATCCTGTACTGATCCTGAGTTACATCCTGTATTATATTCCAGAGCTGCACTCACTATTCTGCTGGTGCAGTCACTGTGTACATACATTACTTATCCTGTACTGATCCTGAATTACATCCTGTATTATACTCCAGAGCTGCACTCACTATTCTGCTGGAGGAGTGACTGTGTACATACATTACTTATCCTGTACTGATCCTGAGTTACATCCTGTATTATACTCCAGAGCTGCACTCACTATTCTGCTGGTGGAGTCACTGTGTACGTACATTATTTATCCTGTACTGATCCTGAGTTACATCCTGTATTATACTCCAGAGCTGCACTCACTATTCTGCTGGAGGAGTCACTGTGTACATACATTACTTATCCTGTACTGATCCTGAGTTACATCCTGTAATATTCTCCAGAGCTGCACTCACTATTCTGCTGGTGCAGTCACTGTGTACATACATTACTTATCCTGTACTGATCCTGAGTTACATCCTGTATTATACTCCAGAGCTGCACTCACTATTCTGCTGGAGGAGTCACTGTGTACATACATTACTTATCCTGTACTGATCCTGAGTTACATCCTGTATTATACTCCAGAGCGGCACTCACTATTCTGCTGGTGGAGTCACTGTGTACATACATTACTGATCCTGTACTGATCCTGAGTTACATACTGTATTATACTCCAGAGCTGCACTCACTATTCTGCTGGTGCAGTCACTGTGTACATACATTACTTAACATGTACTGATCCTGAGTTACATCCTGTATTATACTCCGGAGCTGCACTCACTATTCTGCTGTTGGCAGCTAAGCTTCTATAATACAGGGGGAATTATCTTGTTTTCTCCTTGGATGTGACTGGAGTATAATACATGATATAAGGTTTTGTGGTTTTATTTCTTATCAGTTTTAATCATTTTCTTTTGCAGCACAATTC
Organism: Bufotes viridis; assembly: GCA_033119425.1. Taxonomy (NCBI): domain Eukaryota; kingdom Metazoa; phylum Chordata; class Amphibia; order Anura; family Bufonidae; genus Bufotes; species Bufotes viridis. The sequence continues at coordinate 8,166,786 of CM065591.1, read as the reverse complement.
CTTCTCAGATTCACCAGACCAGCCCAGAAGACAATGAGAAGGAAGAGGTAAGTCGTCAATACTGCTAGGGCTCTTCCACACGAGTGTGGGTAATCCGCTGCGTGAAAGAGAGCCAAGCCCCGTTCCGGACAGCAGAGACACGGAGCAGTAACATGATTGAGATGCTCCGTGTCTTTGTGACTAGTGTTGAGCGCGAATATTCGAATAGCGAATTTTTTTAGCGAATATCGGCACTTCGCTAATTCGCGAATATTTCGAATATAGCGCTATAAATTCGCTATTTCGAATATTCGTTTTTTTTTTGTTTTTTTTTTTGTTATATTTTTTTCTTTCCCTCTTCCCAACAGTAGTTCTTACCTGTCCTGAGGATTCCTGGCTTCCTGGCTGCTCTAGTCAGTGCCCATTGCCGCTTCTGCCGACTTCCGTGCTCATGGAGCGTCCCCATCACCATGGGAACGTCTCCATATACTAAAATGTACTGTCGGATTTGAGGAATTACGTTGAAATCGCAATGCGATTAATTCAAGTTATATTAATCGCATTGCGATTTCAACTTAGAGCTGGGTTTATAATGGGTCAGCTTGCTAGAATGAACGAAGTTAACTGAATATGGAATATAGCAGCACTGCTAAGTTGAATTCGCAATGCGATTCATTTAACTTAAAGTAATCGCATTGCGATTTCAACTTAGCACTGCTAGTGCTATATTCCATATTCGTTAATTCTAGCCTATGTAAGATAGCAGTGCTAAGTTGAAATCGCAATGCGATTACTTCAAGTTAAATGAATCGCATTGCGAATTCAACTTAGCAGTGCTGCTATATTCCATATTCAGTTAACTTCGTTCATTGAATCGTTAACTTCGTTCATTCTAGCAAGCTGACCCATTATAAACCCAGCTCTAAGTTGAAATCGCAATGCGATTAATATAACTTGAATTAATCGCATTGCGATTTCAACGTAATTCCTCAAATCCGACAGTACATTTTAGTATATGGAGATGTTCCCATGGTGATGGGGACGCTCCATGAGCAAGGAACTTTATGGTTGGCTTGGTAGAATTAGCGAATAGCGAATATGACGAATGTATTCGTCATATTCCTCAAAACGAAGATAACGAGTATTCTACATCTTCGTTTTAGCTACCTATTCGTCAACCTCGCTAATTCTAGCAATCAAATAGGAAGGTTGACTATAGAGACAGCTGTGTTAAATTCGCTATGCGATTTTTATATTTTTTTAATAGAATAATTATATTACTTGATATAATTATTATAATTATTCTATTTATTAAAAAAATATATATAAATAATCGCATAGCGAATTAAACACAGTTGTCTCTATAGTCAACCTTCCTATTTGATTGCTAGAATTAGCGAAGTTGACGAATAGGTAGCTAAAACGAAGATGTAGAATACTTCGTTATCTTCGTTTTGAGGAATATGACGAATACATTCGTCATATCCGTCATCTTCGCTATAATTCTAGATATGAAACCAATAGGAAAGTAGCCTTAAGTTAAAATCGCAATACGCGATTATTTAAATCGCATATTAATCGCGGTAACTAGAATAATGACGAATATTCGATTTCGACGAATATGAAACGAATATTCATTCGAATATTCGCGAATTTCGTCGAAATCGAATATGGCACCTGCCGCTCATCACTATTTGTGACAACTTTATCTTTCAGTGATTTTGTAGTAAAAAGACCACAGAGTGGCACAGAGCATTATCCGTCATGTCACTTCTCCGTGTCTCTGCTGTCCAGAATGGGGCTTGGCTCTCTTTCACGCTGCAGATTACCTGCACAGCATCCGCTCATATGAAAAAGCCTTTATTGCAAAAAGGGAAAATCGGAGGGTCTTGTGATTAATATTTGTGATGTGAAAATATCCGCAAAAGCCCCCCCCCCCCCATTATCTCTGTATGCCCCGGATCGGTGACGTACACTGGTACTATGCCAAGTGCCCCCTGCTCACATCCAGAACTTACAACCCTCACTGATTCATAATAGACTTCGGTCTTCTGGATTTCTGTGGGATTTAACATACAGTGTGTATTATGTCCTAAAATATTATCTTACATGAAGGATTTCTATTATTATACCTTATGGATTTAAAGGGTCCATCCAAATGTCGCCGGTCCCGGCGCCATCCGCGCTGATTGGCAACGCCTATTTGATCCGCACTTCATTTACTGGACTAGCTGATACTTATTTATTAAGGGTGACTACCAGTCTTAACCTCATGAGAATAAGTGGTTGTCACTGCCCCGCCCCCAATAATGACATCACTGAATTGTAAAGTAAAATAGAGCAATATATGCCCCTTTAAATGGGTATTTTTGTGTTTTCCTTCCAGGCGGTGTATGATAACATTCAGGAGGACTACTTTCTTCGTTTTAACACTTTGTATGATAGGACGCCGGCCAATTCGATGGCCCAGAGACCTTAAAATCTATAGTGGAAGGGCCGCCATGAGAAACAAGGATGGTTCTTGTGTCTGCTGTGAACCCTTCACATGGACTAATTGACTTCTATTATATTCTCCTTCCTTGGTCAGTAGGGTCAACATGTTTCGGGGAGAAGATCTCAGTGGTTGAGGAACATCAACAGAAGCCTTCAAAGATGCTATGGCCTCCTGGGCCAGTGGTGGACCCGGGGTGACCTAAATAGACATTCTCTATAGCCTTCAAGCTGGATGTGAAGCACACATGGGGCCCACCATGATTCCCTCACCCAAGAGTCCACGGGCCACCTGTGGGCGGCCTCAGGGGGGGGGGGTCGTGGCTTCAGAGGACGGGAGGGAGCACCAGGGAGCCGCTCTACAGTTATCTGGACATGCTCCACACCAGTCCTGGATAGAAACGTTCACCCCTCCGCGGTGGTATAATGTGTTCTGTAATCATAGTAATAAATGGGGGGCAATTTCGAATATTTCCGCCATCTCCTCTTCTTCCTCACCGTCCAGATAGCAGCAGAGAGAGAAGAAAGGACATAGTACTGTATATTAGTGTTGAGCGCGAATCTTCGAATGGCGAATTTTTTTAGCGAATATTGCGAATATAGCGCTATATATTCGCTATTTCAAGTGTTCATTCATTTTTTTTCAGTTGTTAATCCTTGTTGCTCTCTGGTTGTCTTCCCACTTCCCGAAAGCTGTTCTTACCTGTCCGGAGGATTCCTGGCTCCCTGCCCGCTCCAGTCAATGTCCGTTGCCGCTTCTGCCGACTTCCCGTGTACATGGGAACGCCTCCATGCTAAAATGTACTGTCGGATGTGAGAATCACGATCTCACAAATTTGACTAAGTTGTAATCGCAATGCGATTAATATAACCTGAATTATTCGCATTAGGAATTCTACTTAGAGCTGAGTTCCTAATGATGAGAATATAACGAAGATTGAGAATATAGCGCTATATTCGTGATATTCGTGATATTCGTCATTTCTAGCAATACAACCATTAGGAGCTCAGATCTAAGTTTAATTCACAATGCCAATATAAATTCGCGTAACATTCACACTATATATAGAATAATGACGAATATTCAATCGAATATTCGCAAAATATCGCAAAATCGAATATGGCTCCTCCCGCTCATCACTACTGTTTATGCATGTGTGGGTTTCTGCATAAGTACAGAAAGTAAATGTCTATGCGGTGTGTAAATGCTCACATGTATGTAGAGAGCTATGTGCGTCTATGTGCAGGCTGGGAGCAGATATATGTAAGAATTTATGTATTTTATTTGGGCGCTTGATTGCGGTTTTACATGGGTACTTTTGTGATATTATTTGGGATCGCTATTGGAATATTTTGCAATATTATGTGAGCACTTTGTTACGGTATTATTTGGGTACTGTATTGTAGTATTTTTTAGGCACTCTCTTAAGGCATTATTTGGGTACTTTATTGTAGTATTATTTTGGCACTCCCTTATGTTATTATTTGGGTACTGTATTGTAGTATTATTTGGGTACTGTATTGTAGTATTATTTAGGCACTCTGTTATGGTATTATTTGGGTACTGTATTGTAGAATTATTTGGGTACTTTATTGTAGTATTATTTTGGCACTCCCTTATGTTATTATTTGGGTACTGTATTGTAGTATTATTTGGGTACTGTATTGTAGTATTATTTAGGCACTCTGTTATGGTATTATTTGGGTACTGTATTGTAGTATTATTTGGGTACTGTATTGTAGTATTATTTAGGCACTCTGTTATGGTATTATTTGGGTACTGTATTGTAGTTTTATTTAGGCACTAGGGGCGTAACTACCATAGCGGTAGACCATGCGACTGCTATGGGGCCCAGGGAAAGAGGGGGCCCAGTTGGGATCATCCCTTCTTGTTCTGGGGTTGAAAACTTGGTCAGGACTTTTTGCAAATGAGGCAGTGGAAAAAATGGCCCAAAGATCATTAAAAATGGTTTAGGGAGAAACCCTCCTGTCCTGTTTGGGGGCCTGTTTTGATCCTTGCTATGGGGCCGTTACTTCTCTATGTACGTATCTGTTAGGCACTCTCTTATGGTATTATTTGTGTACTGTATTGTGGTATTATTGGAACTGTAGTAAAGTATTTTGGGACTTTATTGTGGCATTATTTTTTGGACACACATTGCAATATTATTTGGGAACTGTATCGCAATATTTCTCGGCACTGCGGTATTGCAGTATTATATGTGTCCTCTGCTGCTGTATTATTTTGGCATTCTCTTCTTGTGTGTTTGACAGTCCAGTTGTGGTATGTTTGCTACTATTATGATATTATTGGATATTCATATGTGGTATTATTTGGGAACCATATTATGATATTTTTTGCTGTATTATTTGGGCATTATAGAAGTAGCATCTGGGCACTCTTCTGATATGATTTGAGCACTATGTTGTACTATTATTTATGCATTTTGTTGTATTATTTGGGCACTCTTGTGGTGTTATCTGAGCACTCTATTGTAGTATTATGTGAGCACTCTATTGTAGTAGTATTTTGGCACTCTATTGTAGTATTATTTGGGCATTCTATAGTAGTAGTATCTGAACACTTCTTTGTGATATTATTTGGTCACTCTGGTGTACTAATATTTAAGCATTTTGTTGCATTATTTGGGCACTCTATTGTAGTATTATTTGGGCACTCTATTGTAGTATTATTTGGGCACTCTATTGTAGTATTATTTGGGCACTCTATTGTAGTATTATTTCTGCATTTTGTTGTATTATTACACTCTATCGTGTTATTTGGGCACTCTGTTGTGGTATTACCTGGGCATCCTAACGCAGTATTACAGTATTTGAACACTGGTTGGCAATATTATATATAGAAGAGGTTAAGCCGATGTAGTAGCTGAGCTAGAAGGTGATTTTCAAAGGATTTTCTATTTAGACCCCCCCCCCCTCCTCCCCGGACTTAATTTTATATGTGATCTGGAAACTTCCCAAAAAATTCCTGTAAAGATACGGCTAATTTCATTAAATATTGTTATTTTTTGTGGCCTTTTGCACCAGCGGATATAATAACAGTTTAATTCTCTTAAGTGCTGAAAAGGTGCAGACCCCCCAGCAGGGAATGGGTTAATGGCTGCTGACATTTTGCTATATTTTTTTGATGAGCACTTCCTGAAAAAACTGTGCTCACTACAGGAAGCCTCGTCCTCCGCCTGACCACAGCACGGACCACGGTGCACCGATGTAGACAGCACACAGGTAATAGACACACAAGTGCGTGTCACAACAGACGGAGCAGTAACCGCGACATGATAACCACAGAAAAAAAACATCACGCATAACCCATAAAGGAATGAGCATAGACAATGAAGTTTCGCATTCAGAAAATTGTCAAGACTTTTCTCATACTTGACATCCATATTTCAATAGTGAAAAATATAAAAATATACCCTTTTAGATGTAACACAAAAAAAACAAAAAAACGCCCCCCCCTCCCAGCGATGAGACGGGACTATAACACTTGTATAGGTAGCGTGTGACAAAAGATGGGACTGTCGCCCTGGATAAGGTCTTAGCCCCTTTACTTTCCTTGATAAACTTGTCTCTCACCTCCTCCGCCCCGGATCACCCGCCACAGCCATCATTCCCAATCCCCGTTCTCGTATACGCCAAGCGCAGCTCCGAGGCCTCCCATCACATCCAAGGCAGTCATAAGCCAAACTACGCCGCATTGATCCTATAAGATACCCACTTGTCCCAAATTTTTGTGAACTTGGCAAAGCACTGCTTTTTATTTTTATTTTATCAAAATGTATTAAACTTTATTGATATAAGGGTTGGGCCTCAAGAACAATTTCCTCTATTGGGCCCAAGAAACCCCAGCCCGACACTGATCTGATAAGTGAGTGTTTGGTTCCTGCCCCCTCCCCATTTTAGCTGTTTGAAGCTGTTATGTTAACTGATATAAATTTTAGCATTTTTCAAAATCAGAATCATTTAAAAAACCCTTTGTCTATCGTTCTACTATACTTATTATTCCATCACCTGCAGTTTTTTTAATTTCTTTTTTTTTTTTTTCAAAAGCTTTATTAAGCATAAGAAAATTTTTACATACATTCAGAGGATGGAAAGTCGCAAGGAAACCCTCCGAAGCACTGTCTTTAATATATACTTCTTTTTCCAGACGAAGAATCTCGTCCATTCTGTTCAAAAATGTAACCCTAGAAGGGGGCTGGGGGTCTAAGCCAGTATTTAGCAAGTCATTTCCCGGTCTGGAAGAGCAGACGCTGCACCCCCTGGTGCGAATTGCGATTTGTAATGTCCAACAGTCCCAACACACACGTCCTTGGACCAGGCGGGACCACAGTATGATAAGCATGATAAGCATCTTTAACCTTCAGAACCCTGCCATTTTTCACCTTATGGACCCGGCCATTTTTTGCAAATCTCACCAGTGTCCCTTTATGTGGTGATAACGTTAAAACGCTTTTAGAGATGAGCGAACATTTAAAAAAAGTCCGTTGTTCGGGGTTCGGGTGGTGGTTAATTGCGCATCCCGTTATGGATTCCACAATACCGCATATGGAATCCATAAGGGGCGGCTGCCACCAACCCAAACTGTAGAACAGCTGAAGGACCTGGCGTGACGTCACTGTCATGTGATCAGTGCAGGGGGCGTGGCTCAGCACGGGATTTGATCCGTGCTGAGCCACGCCCCCTGCACTGATCACATGACAGTGACGTCACGCCAGGTCCTTCAGCTGTTCTACAGTTCGGGTTGGTGGCAGCCGCCCCTTATGGATTCCATATGCGGTATTGTGGAATCCATAACAGGATGCGCAATTAACCACCACCCGAACCCCGAACAACGGACTTTTTTTAAATGTTCGCTCATCTCTAAACGCTTTTACTTATCCAAGCCATTCTGAGACTGTTTTCTCATGACACATTGTACTTCATGATACTGGTAAATTAGAGTCAAAATATTTCATTTTTATACCAAATTTACCAAAAATTTCAAAAAATTCACAATTTTCAAAATTTCAATTTGTCTGCTTTTAAAACAGATAGTGATACCTCCTAAAATAGTTTTTACTTTACATTCCCCATATGTCTACTTCATGTTTGGATCATTATGGAAATGCCATTTTATTTTTTGGGGACGTTACAAGGCTTAGAAGTTTAGAAGCAAATCTTTAAATTTTCCAGAAAATTTCCAAAACCCACTTTTTAAGGACCAGTTCAGATTTAAAATCAGTTTGTGAGGCTTACATAATAGAAACCACCCAAAAGTGACCCTGTTTTAGAAACTACAACCCTCAAGGTATTCAAACCTGATTTTACAAACGTTGTTAACCCTTTAGGTGTTCTACAAGAATTAATGGAAAATGTAGATGAAATTTCATAATTTTACTTTTTTGGCAGATTTTCCATTTTAATCATGGAACGTTTAACAGCCAAACAAAACTCACTATTTATTGCCCTCACTCTGTAGTTTACATAAACACCCCATATGTGGTCGTAAACTGCTGTACGGGCACACGGCAGGGCGTAGAAGGAAAGGAGCGCTGTGTGGTTTTTGGAGGGCAGATTTCACTGGGATAATTTTAAGTTGCCATGTCACTTTTGAAGCCCCCCTGATACAACCCTAGTGTAGAAACTCCAAAAAAAAGACCCCATTTTGGAAACTACGGAATAAAGTGGCAGTTTTGTTGGTACTATTTTAGGGTAAATATGATTTTTGGTTGCTCTATATTACACTTTTTGTGAGGCAAGGTAACAAAAAAATAGCTATTTTGGCACCATTTTTATTTTTTGTTATTTACAATGTAGATCATCAGCTATTTTTATAGAGCAGGTTGTTACAGGTTTGTTTGAGTTTTACATAATAAAGCATTTTTGAAAAAAATGATTTTTTAGTGTCTCCATATTCTGAAAGCCATATTTTTTCTTTTTTTTTGGGCAACTAGGGTGCATATGACTTTTTGATTGCCTGCTAGTACACTTTTTGTGTTGTAAGGTGACAAAAATGTCTTTTTTGACACATTTTTTTTTTTTAACGGTGTTTACCTGAGGGGTTAGGTCATGTGATATTTTTATACAGCAGGTTCTTACGGAAACGGCGATACCTAATATGTATACTTTTTTTTATTTCAGTTTTACACAATAATATCATTTTGAAACAAAAAATAATTATGTTTTAGTGTCTCCATATTCTGAGAGCCAAAGTTTTTTTTATTTTTTGGGCGATTGTCTTAGATAGGGTCTCATTTTTGATTGGAATGATTTTGGGGTGCGTATGACTTTTTGATTGTTTGGTATTACACTTTTTGTGATATAAGGTAACAAAAAAATGGCTTTTTTTACACAGTTTTTTTTTTACGATGTTCACCTGTTCATGTGCTATTTTTTATAGAGCTGGTTGTTACGGACACGGCGAAACCTAATATGTCTTTTCTTCTTTATATATGTTAGTTTTACACAATAAAAGCATTTTAGAAAAAAAAACATGTTTTAGTGTCTCCATAGTCTGAGAGCCATATTTTTTCGTGTAGGGGCTTATTTTTTGTGGGATGAGTTGGCGGTTTGATTGGTACCATTTTGGGGTACATACGACTTTTTTGATCACTTTTAATACTTTTGTTTGGTTAGTGAGGTGGGCAAAATTTGAATTCAATCATAGTTTTTCTTTATTTATTTCTTTTTTTTATGGTGTTCACCATACGGGGAAAGTAACATGACCCTTTCATAGATCAGGTCTTTACGGACGCGGTGATACAAAACATGTGTAGTGTATTTTTTTAAATTTTTAATCAATTATAAATGTGTGGCTATAAGAAGAAATTAGATTTTTTTTTACCCAGACCCAGTTGGTTCTTGAAGATCCAGTGGGTCTGATGCCTCTATAATACACTGCAGTATACTATATATTGTACTTTACACAGCTTGATCAGCCTCCTGCCTTTAGCTTACCTATACCATGGCTGTGCGCCTGTGAAGGCGTCCGGTTGCCATGGTAAGCATCGGGACGCTGCCACAACACAGCAGGGGCTCGATGGGGGAGGGAGCCCCCTCCCTCTGTGAATCAGTCAAGCATCGAGTCGCTGCAACGGCACAGCAGCGGCTCGATGGGAGAGGGAGCTCCCTCCCTGTTAACCCTTTCCATACAGCGGTCCCTATGGACCGTGGCATAAAAGGGGTTAAACGGCTGACATCGGTGCCAGCACCGATGTCGGCCTTTTCAAACAGAGTGAGAGCTGTATGCTGACACTCTGCGAACCGCTCCGGCCATCCTGAAAATGGGGAAATGGGGGGGGGGGAGGCAGATTGACCGCATGCCCACTCGGCCATCCTGAAATGTCGCAATTCAAGAGCTGTCGGGGGGGGGGATATAACATTGTATATATATATATAGATCTGCATATGTATCAAGGTTCTGATCCTCACAGTCATGGACTGTGAGGATCAGAACCGTTCAGCCGGCATAAGGATCGTGTGATTGGCTGGTCTGGGCATACGAGCCAATCAGAACGATTGCTGGACCGGGACCGCCCTCATTGGTCCGGGACGGTTAGCGGAGATCCCTGGCTGTGTGTAACAGCCGAGGTCTCAGCGACAGTTTAATGCCATGACGCGTATACTCGTCATGGAGCGCCAAGTAGCAGAGCTCCATGACGAGTATGCACGTCATGTGTCGGGAAGGGGTTAATACAGGTTGGCACGCCTGTCCGGACACTCCCAGAACATGTGCATCAGGCATGCAGGACTGAACAGAAAGGAAATGATGGAGTCCGGTATACACGGTTAATAAGAAGTAGTTGGGACATATGCCGGCCCTCGCAGACTGGTAACTGAGGTGTCAGTGCCAGTACGGCTTTCCATTGATCCTCTGATATATAACCAACACCCCCCTCCCATTCTGGTTTGGCCCAGTCATTTCTAGTTACTCCACCGCGTCCAATGGAAATCTCAAGGAACAAGTCAGGCCTTGCTTGTCCCAATTCATTTACCCCATACCTACCAGACAGTGGAGACATAATTCCAATTTACAATTATGTAGGCCTTGTATCCAAATAGTAGCAAATAAAAAAAACTGCTAAACAATTAGCTAATTGCAAAATGCAATAAAAAATGTCTACTTCACTGACCGTGTAGATGATATAGAATGCTATAGATTCAATCCACAATCAGTCTCTACGACTTTCCAGAACAAGATATTACACTTTTTCTATAAGGCAGATTCTATAAATTCTGAAAATACAAATATAGATAGATCTGCAAACTGCTGTAAGATATAAGAAGCCATAAAAACAGCTAAAAAACTGCAGGATGTAATATTAACCTGTTAGGACACAGGACGGTGTGGGTGTTGCGGCAGGCGAGATCACGATCCCGCGCCCGCCTCCTCTGTAATGTTTCCCTGGTGGCTAGTGGCTTTAGCAGAGTGTCAGCACATTGCTGACACTCTGGTATAAACAGCTGACATCTGTGATGTCAGCCGTTTAACCCCTTCCATGCCGCGGTCCGTGCGGACCACTGTATGGAAGAGGTTAACAAGGAGAGAGCTCCCTCCCTCTCCTATCACGGGCTGCTGTGCCCTTGCAGCCCCAGATTCTTGATGGGAGCACAGAGGGAGGTGGCCCCCCTCCCTCCCCATCATCCGCTGCTCTGTTCTGGCAGCGGGTAATAGTTACTATGGCAACAGGACGCCTTCACAGGCGTCCTGCTTGCCATGGCAATGGTAGGTCTGATCTGACTTCTGCTAATATACAGTACAATACACTATATACATGATCTAACCCCTCATGTAAATACCGTAAAAAAATAAAAACAGTGTAAAAAAAAAAATTTTTTGTTACCTTGCATCACAAAAAGTGTAATATCAAGTGATCAAAAAGCTATATGCCTCCCAAAATAGTCCCAATACAACCGTCATCTCATCCTGTATATAGAACAATCACCCAAAATAAAAAAAAGTATATGGCTCTCACACTATAGAGACATTAAAACGTGATTTTTTTTTGTTTCAAAAATGATATTATTGTGTAAAACTTAAATAAATAAATAAAAAGTATACATATTAGGTATCGCCGTGTCCGTAACAACCTGCTCTATAAAAATGACACATGACCCTACCCCTCAGATGAACACAGCAAAAAAAATAATATAAATACGTTGTCAAAAGCCATTTTTGTCACCTTACATCACAAAAAGTGTAATAGCAAGCGACCAAAATAACATATGCACCCCAAGTGCAAATCAAACCAACATCTCAGCCCGCAAAAAATGAGCCCCTATATAAGACAGTCGTCCAAAAACGTAAAAAAAAAATATGGCTTTCAGAATGTGGAGACACTAAAAAATAATTTTTTTCAAAAAACAAAAAACCCCAAAAAGTAGTCATATTTGGTATTGTCACATCCGTAACAACCTGCTCTACAGAAAAAACACACGATCTAATCTGTCAGATCAACGATGTAAATAACAAAAAATAAAAACGGTGCCAAAACAGCTAATTTTTTGCAAATTTTCCATTTTAATCCATTTTTCCAGTAACAAACCAAGGGTTAACAGTCAAACAAAACTTAATATTTATTGTTCTGATTCTGTAGTTTGCAGAAACACCCCATACATGGTCGTAAACTGCTGTATGGCCAAACTGCAGGGTGTAGAAGGAAGGGAACGCCATATGGTTTTTGAAAGGCAGATTTTGCTGGACTGGATTTTTGACACCATGTCCCATTTGAAGCCCCCCTGATGCACCCCTAGAATAGAATCTCCAAAAAAGTGTCTCCATCTAAGAAACTACACCCCTCAAGGTATTCAAAACTGATTTTACAAACTTTGTTAACCCTTTAGGTGTTCCACAAGAGTTATTGGCAAATGGAGGTGAAATTTCAGAATTTCTATTTTTTTGTCACCTTGCCTCAAAAGAAGTGTAATATAGAGCAACCAAAAATCATATTAACCCTAAACTAGTACCAACAAAACTGCCACCTTATCTTGTAGTTTCCAAAATGTGGTCACTTGTTTGGAGTTTCTATTCTAGGGTTGCATCAGGGGGGCTTCAAATGGGACATGGTGTCTAAAAACCAGTCCAGTAAAATCTGCCTTCCAAAAACCATATGGCGTTCCTTTCCTTCTGCGCCCTGCAGTTTGGCCATAGAGCAGTTTACAACCACATATTGGGTGTTTCTGAAAACTACAGAATCAGGGTAATAAATATTTGGTTTTGTTTGGCTGTTAACCCTTGCTTTGTTACTGGAAAAAAAGGAAAATTTGCCAAAAAATTGCAATTCTGAAATATCTTCTCCATTTGCTAATAACTCTTGTGAAACATCTAAAGGGTTAACGACGTTTGTATAATCAGTTTTGAATACCTTGAGGGGTGTAGTTTCTACAATGGGGTCATTTTTGGGTGGTTTATATTATGTAAGCCTCACAAAGTGACTTCAGACCTAAATTGGTCCCTAAAAATGGGTTTTTGAAAATTTCTGAACATTTTCAAGATTTGCTTCTAAACTTCTAAGCCTTGTAACGTCCCCAAAAAATAAAATGGCATTCCAAAATGATCCATACATGAAGTAGACATATAGGGAATGTAAATTAATAACTTTTTTGGCAGCATTACTATGTATTATAGAAGTAGACAAATTAAAACTTGGAAAATTGCAAATTCTTCCAAATTTTTGGTAAATTTGGTATTTATAAATAAAAATTAATTTTTTTGACTCCATTTTACCAGTGACATGAAGTACAATATGTGACGAAAAAACAAAAAAGTTATTCACACATAAAGTGACACTGATCAGATTAGCAAAAAATGGCCTGGTCCTTAGGGTGAAAATGAGCCTGGTCCATAAGGGGTTAAAGGAAGTGTCTGAAGAAATAACTTTCTGCACCATAAAATAAAGACTAGCAGCAATTGGTCATTTGTTGGGGCTGAAGTCGTACCCATTTCCCCAGAAACTGGTGCAGGTTGGCGTGGACTTGAGTTTCTGGCACACAGCAGGTCAGAGATGAGCCGAATTTATTAACAGGCACAGACTGGTGTATGGGAACGCATGGGTCCCCCAGTCCTGACAAAGCTCCCCCGCTGTGGGACACAAGAGCTGGAATCATTGCCAAATACTCCGTACCCCACACATACAATAATTACCCCCTACCTATCAATTTTTGCCTTCTTGTACCCCAGCCCTTTGATGAATATGCAAAAGCTGCTACTAAAGTAAAGGGAGGGAAATAAGGGTTAAACTAAAACTGAAGTGTTTCCATCACTAGTCACAGTAGAGATAGAGAATTTGTTTTTGGGGTAAATATTTTTTTTTAATTGAGCAAACTACTTTAAAGCATACCTCAGTTTAAAAAATAAGTGTCTGTGCTTCATTGTAGAATCATAACTGTGAAGAAACAGGTCATTTTGCGCTTCCCTAATGTCTCTTTCAGCCATATTATTCAATTTTTCACTTGCACAGCTAGATGCATTTCTCTCACAAGCAGCAGATGTCTCCCTTCTGTTGAATCTGCTAGTACTGTATACAGTGACCTCACTTCCCTTATGTCTCAATAAGTTTGTTTTCCTCCAGGGACCTCAGAAAGCTGATAAGAAGGCATAATTCACACTTACAGACACACAGCAGCTTCTCTTCAAAATCAGTGGTGAAGCAGTTCTTCTATCAGGCTCAGTATCTCAGCTAGCTCTGACACGCCCCCACTTTCTATCAGCTGTCTTCAGGGATGAATCTTGCCTGACAGGCAGTGAATTGCATCTTAGGTGGAAGTAAGACCTCTAGTGGCCTCAACTTTACAGATTTCTTTCAAGTGGATGAAGAAAGATTTTTTAAATTAAGTGTTTTAAAAATTTTCTAGGTACATCATTCTTTACTAAATAGTGACTCTTTAAAACAAAACATGAAAAAAATGCATTTTTTCCTGCTTCTGAACATTTTTTGCATACAAAGAGGAATATCAGCTCCAATAATAATAAAGCCCCATGTGTCCAGCAAATAAACAAAACAAAATCCTGCACTCATTTTGGGGATCAACTAAGAAATAATAATACTAATAAAAAAAAAATAGTAATAATAATGACAATAAGAATATAGAATTCTAAAAAGAGACCTTTCCTACTGGAATAAATTACCAATATAATAAAATACATAGCAACACGTAGAAAACATAACAATTGCAAATATCCTCTCTAGGGTATTGCACACCCCCCTATTGAAAGGCAAGCCGTCCTCCGGATGTCCCTGAATCCATCTGTGGCAGTATGGCACATGTTCCCAAAGACGCAGATCTGAGTTGGATTCCGCCCCCCCCCATGCTGTGGAGAAAATAAGAGCATATGGGCATATGTACAACAGTCACACTACCACAGTGACAAATAATTAGGTGCAAAAGTCTCGAGAGACAGTCCATGAGGTAGGGTGTAACCTGAGAAAGGGAAGGGGGGAGTGCAATATCCACAACTTGGGAAGTTAGAGTCCTGGAACAATGACAGGCAGATATAGGGTGGACTATATAAGGCCAATGGCATAACAGGGGCCAATTTGCCTCATCCGTCATTGTCCCTATAGATGACTTTCTTATCTTTAAACAAGAGAGAACTCCTCTTCAGCCTCCTTCTCTCGCTTTATGAGAAAGCCTTCCGATGCTGATCCTGTGGCCGCAGCTCTTGATGGGGTGGAGTTTTGGTGACCTTCTGTGGCCACATGTGGTACTGAAGAAGCCCCGGCTGCTTGTACAAATGAAGGAGGTTCCCTCACCCCCGATGATCTTGCTGGAGTTGGCATATGGAGGAGCTCTGGCTCTAATGATGGTGGCAGGAAAGCCTCAGTGGAAGGCCTAAAGGCCTAGCACTGTAGGGTGCACTATATGGGGCCCGCTGCTCAGGCGACAGCTTCCAGGGCAGCATGTACTTGATTGGCAGTCACGGAGGCTGCTGTGGGTGGTTCAGGCACTCCTTAAATCAGTGACTCCTGGGCAGACTGCTGTAAGGGGCCAAATGCAAGGTGCTGGGCTGGTTGGTGTCAATGGAAGCAGTGGTTTCTCCAGTGCTGCCGCTGTGTCCTGCCCAATCTGGAGCACTCGTCTCGCGATTCTGGAAGAGGTACATAGCGGGCGGCAGGCAGGCAATCCGGATCCAGTTCTTTTCGGATCTTGTGGAGGTCATAGACTTAGAGTTACATAGTGGAAGGAGCAGGGTCCCAGCAGCACAGAGGATTTCAGGAGAGGGGTGTGCTGATCTTGTGGGGGTCACAGGCTGAGAGTTACATAGAGGAAGGAGCAGGGTCCCAGCAGCACAGAGGATTTCAGGAGAGGAGTGTGCGGATCTTGTGGAGGTCACAGACTGAGAGTTACATAGTGGAAGGTGCAGGGTCCCAGCAGCACAGAGGATTTTAGGAGAGCAGTGTGCTGATCCTGTGGAGGTCACAGAATGAGAGTTACATAGTGGAAGGAGCAGGGCCCCAGCAGCACAGAGGATTTCAGGAGAGGAGTGTGCTGATCCTGTGGAGGTCACAGAATGAGAGTTACATAGTGGAAGGAGCAGGGTCCCAGCAGCACAGAGGATTTCAGGAGAGGAGTGTGCTGATCCTGTGGAGGTCACAGGCGGAGAGTTACAGAGGGGAAGGAGCAGGGCCCCCAGCAGCACAGAGGATTTCAGGAGAGGAGTGCGCTGATCTTGTGGAGGTCACAGGCTGAGTGTTGCATAGTAGAAGGAGCAGGGCCCCCAGCAGCACACAGGATTTCAGGAGAGGAGTGTGCTGATCCTGTGGAGTCACAGAATGAGAGTTACATAGTGGAAGGAGCAGGACCCCAGCAGCACAGAGGATTTCAGGAGAGGAGTGTGCGGATCCTGTGGAGGTCACAGAACGAGAGTTACATAGTGGAAGGAGCAGGGTCCCAGCAGCACAGAGGGTTTCAGGAGAGGAGTGTGCTGATCCTGTGGAGGTCATAGGCTGAGTGTTGCATAGTAGAAGGAGCAGGGCCCCCAGCAGCACAGAGGATTTAAGGAGAGGAGTGTGCTGACCCTGTGGAGGTCACAGTATAAGAGTTACATAGTGGAAGGAGCAGGATCTCCCAGCAGCACAGAGGATTTAAGTAGATGAGTGTGCTGATCTTGGGGAGGTCACAGGATGAGAGTTACATAGTGGAAGGAGCAGGGCCCCAGCAGCACAGAGGATTTCAGGAGAGGAGTGCGCTGATCTTGTGGAGGTCACAGGGTGAGAGTTACATAGTGGGAGGAGCAGGGTCCTCCCAGCAGCACAGAGGATTTCAGGAGATGAGTGTGCTGATCTTGTGGAGGTCACAGGGTGAGAGTTACATAGTGGAAGGAGGAGGGTCCCAGCAGCACAGAGGATTTCAGGAAAGGAGTGTGCTGATCTTGTGGAGGTCACAGGGTGAGAGTTACATAGTGGGAGGAGCAGGGCCCCCAGCAGCACAGAGGATTTCAGGTCAGTGCTCATCTTTGAATTGTCCTGCAGTGTTGGTATCAGAATCATTGTGGCTTGTGATCACGCATTTTCAGATAATCATACAATTTCCCGCCTCAATATCACACAGCCCTTCCTGCTCATCTCATGTTGTGTGGCTTGTAGAGATCTGGAGATTATCGTCATCTCTTTTCATGGAGCCGCACCCTTCTCCTGATTACTGCTAATCAGATTGAGATGTGAAACCACAACCCTCATCTTCCTAAATTCTCATAGTAGATTCCTTCGTATAGACTGAAAACATTAAAACATTGTCGCTTCCGGCGTCTGATAATGACTGCAACTGCAACTTCCCCTGAGGAGGATTGGAGTGATAGTCCAATGTCATCGGTGAGCAGCATTGATGATAAGAAGTTAGGGGAGAGCTGAAGACCAATAGTAAAACGTTAACATTAGGTTTCTTCTTTAGACTCGCCACATACCTTCATTTCTATAGGGATCAACTGCAATTCCAGACACTGCCTGTAGACATGAGTGGTGCTGTATCTTAAAGGAGAGATTTTACCATCTCTTATGTGCAAGTATAGTCATTTAATCTAAACTGTGATTTTACTACATACAGATTATACAGCGACCACTAGAGGGAGCTCAGGAGATTACTACATACAGATATATACAACCACCACTAGAGGGAGCTCAGGAGATTACTACATACAGATATATACAGCCACCACTAGAGGGAGCTTAGGAGATTACTACATACAGATATATACAACCACCACTAGAGGGAGCTTAGGAGATTACTACATACAGATATATACAGCCACCACTAGAGAGAGCTCAGGAGATTACTACATACAGATATATACAGCCACCACTAGAGGGAGCTCAGGAGATTACTACATACAGATATATACAACCACCACTAGAGGGAGCTCAGGAGATTACTACATACAGATATATACAGCCACCACTAGAGGGAGCTCAGGAGATTACTACATACAGATATATACAGCCACCACTAGAGAGAGCTCAGGAGATTACTACATACAGATATATACAGCCACCACTAGAGGGAGCTCAGGAGATTACCACATACAGTTATATACAGCCACCACTAGAGGGAGCTCAGGAGATTAATGCATACAGATATATACAGCCACCACTAGAGGAATATCAGGAGATTACTGCATACAGATATGTACAGCCACCACTAGAGGGAGCTCAGGAGATTACTACA
The DNA here is from genome assembly GCA_033119425.1 of Bufotes viridis. Lineage (NCBI taxonomy): Eukaryota > Metazoa > Chordata > Amphibia > Anura > Bufonidae > Bufotes > Bufotes viridis. The sequence goes on along the minus strand of CM065591.1, from coordinate 8,148,654 downwards.
TACAGATATATACAGCCATCACTAGAGGGAGCTCAGGAGATTACTACATACAGATATATACAGCCACTACTAGAGGGAGCTCAGGAGATTACTATATACAGATATAGACAGCCACCACTAGAGGGAGCTCACTACATACAGATTATACAGCCAGCACTAGCGGGAGCTCACCACATACATATTATACAGCCACCACTAGAGGGAGCTCACTACATACAGATTATACAGCCACCACTAGAGGGAGCTCACTACATACAGATTATACAGCCACCTCTAGGGGGAGCTCACTACATACAGATTATAAAGCCACCACTAGACGGAGATCACTGCATACAGATTATACAGTCACCACTAGAGTGAGCTCACTACATACAGATCATACAGTCACCACTAGGGAGTGCTCACTACATACAGATTATACAGTCACCATTAGAGTGAGCTCCCTACATACAGATTATACAGCCACCACTAGGAAGAGCTCACTACATACAGATTATACAGCCACCACTAGGGAAAATTTACTGCATACAGATTATACAATCACCACTAGAGGGAGCTCACTGCATACAGATTATACAGCCACCACTAGAGGGAGCTCACTACATACAGATTATACAGTCACCACTAGAGGGAGCTCACCACATACAGATTATACAGCCACCACTAGGAAGAGTTCACTACATACAGATTATACAGCCACCACTAGGGAAAATTTACTGCATACAGATTATACAATCACCACTAGAGGGAGCTCACTACATACAGATTATACAGTCACCACTAGAGGGAGCTCACTCCATAAAGATTATACAGCCATCACTAGAGGGAGCTCACTACATACAGATTATACAGTCACCACTAGAGGGAGCTCACCACATACAGATTATACAGCCTCCACTAGAGGGAGTTCACTACATAAAGATTATACAGTCACCACTAGAGGGAGATCACTACATACAGATTATACAGCCACCACTAGAGGGAGCTCACTACATACAGCTCATACATCCACCACCAAAAGGCGCTCACTACATACAGATTATACAGCCTCCACTAGAGGGAGTTCACTACATAAAGATTATACAGTCACCACTAGAGGGAGCTCACTACATACAGATTATACAGCCACCACTAGAGGGAGCTCACTACATACAGATTATACAGCCACCACTAGAGGGAGCTCACTACATACAGCTCATACATCCACCACTAAAGGGCGCTCACTACATACAGATTATACAGCTTCCACTAGAGGGAGTTCACTACATAAAGATTATACAGTCACCACTAGAGGGAGCTTACTACATACAGATTATACAGCCACCACTAGAGGTAGCTCAGGAGATTACTGCATACAGATATCTACAGCAACCACTATAGGGAGCTCAGGAGATTACTGTATACAGATACATACAGCCATCACTAGAGGGAGCTCACTACATACAGATTATACAGTCACCACTAGAGGGAGCTCACTATATACAGATTATACAATCACCACTAGAGGGAGCTCACTGCATACAGATTATACAGCCACCACTAGAGGGAGCTCACTACATACAGATTATACAATCACCACTAGAGGGAGCTCACTGCATACAGATTATACAGCCACCACTAGAGGGAGCTTACTACATACAGATTATACAGCCACCACTAGAGGTAGCTCAGGAGATTACTGCATACAGATATCTACAGCAACCACTATAGGGAGCTCAGGAGATTACTGTATACAGATACATACAGCCATCACTAGAGGGAGCTCACTACATACAGATTATACAGTCACCACTAGAGGGAGCTCACTATATACAGATTATACAGCCACCACTAGAGGGAGCTCACCACATACAGATTATACAGCCTCCACTAGAGGGAGTTCACTACATAAAGATTATACAGTCACCACTAGAGGGAGCTCACTACATACAGATATATACAGCCACCACTAGAGGGAGCTCACTACATACAGATTATACAGCCACCACTAGAGGAAACTCACTACATATAGATTATACAGCCACCACTAGAGGGAGCTCACTACATACAGATTATACAGCCACCACTAGAGGGAGCTCACTACATACAGATTATACAGCCACCACTAGAGGGAGCTCACTACATAAAGATTATACAGTCACCACTAGAGGGAGCTCACTACATACAGATTATACAGCCACCACTAGAGGGAGCTCACTACATACAGAATATACAGCCATCACTAGAGGGAGCTCACTACATACAGATTATACAGTCACCACTAGAGGGCGCTCACTACATACAGATTTTTTTAAATCTTTTTTATCGTCTTTCCTAACATTAGGTTTCTTCTTTAGACTCGCCACATACCTTCATTTCTATAGGGATCAACTGCAATTCCAGACACTGCCTGTAGACATGAGTGGTGCTGTATCTTAAAGGAGAGATTTTACCATCTCTTATGTGCAAGTATAGTCATTTAATCTAAACTGTGATTTTACTACATACAGATTATACAGCGACCACTAGAGGGAGCTCAGGAGATTACTACATACAGATATATACAACCACCACTAGAGGGAGCTCAGGAGATTACTACATACAGATATATACAGCCACCACTAGAGGGAGCTTAGGAGATTACTACATACAGATATATACAACCACCACTAGAGGGAGCTTAGGAGATTACTACATACAGATATATACAGCCACCACTAGAGAGAGCTCAGGAGATTACTACATACAGATATATACAGCGACCACTAGAGGGAGCTCAGGAGATTACTACATACAGATATATACAACCACCACTAGAGGGAGCTTAGGAGATTACTACATACAGATATACAGCCACCACTAGAGGGAGCTCAGGAGATTACTACATACAGATATATACAGCCACCACTAGAGAGAGCTCAGGAGATTACTACATACAGATATATACAGCCACCACTAGAGGGAGCTCAGGAGATTACCACATACAGTTATATACAGCCACCACTAGAGGGAGCTCAGGAGATTAATGCATACAGATATATACAGCCACCACTAGAGGAATATCAGGAGATTACTGCATACAGATATGTACAGCCACCACTAGAGGGAGCTCAGGAGATTACTACATACAGATATATACAGCCATCACTAGAGGGAGCTCAGGAGATTACTACATACAGATATATACAGCCACTACTAGAGGGAGCTCAGGAGATTACTATATACAGATATATACAGCCACCACTAGAGGGAGCTCACTACATACAGATTATACAGCCAGCACTAGAGGGAGCTCACCACATACATATTATACAGCCACCACTAGAGGGAGCTCACTACATACAGATTATACAGCCACCACTAGAGGGAGCTCACTACATACAGATTATACAGCCACCTCTAGGGGAGCTCACTACATACAGATTATAAAGCCACCACTAGACGGAGATCACTGCATACAGATTATACAGTCACCACTAGAGTGAGCTCACTACATACAGATCATACAGTCACCACTAGGGAGTGCTCACTACATACAGATTATACAGTCACCATTAGAGTGAGCTCCCTACATACAGCAGATTATACAGCCACCACTAGGAAGAGCTCACTACATACAGATTATACAGCCACCACTAGGAAAATTTACTGCATACAGATTATACAATCACCACTAGAGGGAGCTCACTGCATACAGATTATACAGCCACCACTAGAGGGAGCTCACTACATACAGATTATACAGTCACCACTAGAGGGAGCTCACCACATACAGATTATACAGCCACCACTAGGAAGAGTTCACTACATACAGATTATACAGCCACCACTAGGGAAAATTTACTGCATACAGATTATACAATCACCACTAGAGGGAGCTCACTACATACAGATTATACAGTCACCACTAGAGGGAGCTCACTCCATAAAGATTATACAGCCATCACTAGAGGGAGCTCACTACATACAGATTATACAGTCACCACTAGAGGGAGCTCACCACATACAGATTATACAGCCTCCACTAGAGGGAGTTCACTACATAAAGATTATACAGTCACCACTAGAGGGAGCTCACTACATACAGATTATACAGCCACCACTAGAGGGAGCTCACTACATACAGCTCATACATCCACCACCAAAAGGCGCTCACTACATACAGATTATACAGCCTCCACTAGAGGGAGTTCACTACATAAAGATTATACAGTCACCACTAGAGGGAGCTCACTACATACAGATTATACAGCCACCACTAGAGGGAGCTCACTACATACAGATTATACAGCCACCACTAGAGGGAGCTCACTACATACAGCTCATACATCCACCACTAAAGGGCGCTCACTACATACAGATTATACAGCTTCCACTAGAGGGAGTTCACTACATAAAGATTATACAGTCACCACTAGAGGGAGCTTACTACATACAGATTATACAGCCACCACTAGAGGTAGCTCAGGAGATTACTGCATACAGATATCTACAGCAACCACTATAGGGAGCTCAGGAGATTACTGTATACAGATACATACAGCCATCACTAGAGGGAGCTCACTACATACAGATTATACAGTCACCACTAGAGGGAGCTCACTATATACAGATTATACAGCCACCACTAGAGGGAGCTCACCACATACAGATTATACAGCCTCCACTAGAGGGAGTTCACTACATAAAGATTATACAGTCACCACTAGAGGGAGCTCACTACATACAGATATATACAGCCACCACTAGAGGGAGCTCACTACATACAGATTATACAGCCACCACTAGAGGAAACTCACTACATATAGATTATACAGCCACCACTAGAGGGAGCTCACTACATACAGATTATACAGCCACCACTAGAGGGAGCTCACTACATACAGATTATACAGCCACCACTAGAGGGAGCTCACTACATAAAGATTATACAGTCACCACTAGAGGGAGCTCACTACATACAGATTATACAGCCACCACTAGAGGGAGCTCACTACATACAGAATATACAGCCATCACTAGAGGGAGCTCACTACATACAGATTATACAGTCACCACTAGAGGGCGCTCACTACATACAGATTTTTTTAAATCTTTTTTATCGTCTTTCCTAGCATGGTATTGTTATGTACAGCACAGACTAACCTAGACTATAAATCACAATGCCTGCTCCACTAGCATTCCTATTCAATCACAAATGAACACACACAAACCTTTTAGACAGTGATGAGGGGTGGGGGATGGGAAGGAGGGGGTAGAGAGGGGAAATCACATGCCCAAAGCTTTATTGAAAGGACAGACACAAACGGGGGGAGAGCGGGAAGGAAAGGGGTTTAGTCCTCTTCTTCCTCGTCGACATCCAAGATGTTGTAGTCCCACAACTGGTTGTGGATAAGTCTGAGGCAGTCCAGGATGGACATGCTCTCCCTCCTGAGGATAAGCCAGTGCCTAGCAAGCCACATAGCGTCCTTAAAACAGTTCATAAGGCACCAGGCCTCCTGGATGGCCTCAAAAGTATGAATCCCAGGCTGTTCCTGGGCACAGAGTCTTTGTGTTCATCTTCCAGGGCATCCAACAGGCCCTGCGCAAAGGGGCACTCCCAAAACAGGTGATAAGATGTTTCCTCTGTGAAATGACACCTGGGGCAGTACCGGGTTTTGTATAGGTTGCGGGCGTGCATGACTGACCGGATTGGTTGGCCTCCCTGGATAGCCATCCATGACAAGTCCTTGTGCCCGTTGGTTAACCTGTCTGAAAATACATTACTCCGTACTGTCTCTACGGTGTTATCAGGGAGCCCTGGAATTGACTCCACCAAGTCCTTTGCTCAGATCGTCTTGGGTTTCCACAAGTCGGGCTTAAGGCCCTCCGGTTGATGTTCCCTCACAAACCTGTCATCTCCGTAATACCAGGGAGCCTGCCAGTTGTATGGGATGGAGCTGTCCCACTAGTCCCTCCAGAGGGGCAGAAGGAAGAAGCAAGACATGGCCTTGCCTGCAGAGCCATTTCCAGTTCTCAAAGTCCGGTGAACGCTGTCACAAACAAAGGCGATCCGTAGTACGGTGAACAGGTCAGGAATGCCCTACCTGCCCTTCCAGGGTTCATTGTACATGATAGCTCACTTCACTCTGTCCATTTTGCATCCCCAAACAAAGTGAAACACTGTCCTGGTGATGGCTCTAGAAATGGTGGCAAGGGAGGGCCATGCCTGTGTGGTGTTCTGTAGCACAGGCAGAACTTCGTTACGCAGGACCAGTGCTTTGCCCTCCATAGTGAGCTGTCTGAGGCTCCACAGTCCAATCCTTTGGTTAACCTTATCCAAGAGTTCTTCCCAAGACTTGAGGGCTGCTCCTTCCTTCCCGAACCAGACTCCCAGAATCTGGATGAAGTCCAATTTGATGGTAAATGGGAAGGGGGCAGAGGAAGTCAGTTGCTAGTTCCCCGAAGAGCATAGCTTCCGACTTCCCACAGTTGACTTTGGCCCCTGAAGCTTGTCCGAACTCCTCGTAGGTCTGGACGAGTGCTGTCACCGAACACCGATCAGCGCAGAAGACAGTCATGTCGTCCATGTACAGCAAGCACATGACCTCGTAGTGTCCTGGTCCAGTGATCCTTCTGATCTCTCCATTCTGCCAGATAGACTCCGCGAAGAGTTCTTTAACACAAATTAAAAGGAAAGGTGATAGAGGGCAGCCTTGTCTGACCCCAGAGAGAACCGGGAAGGGGTCAGTCTTCCAGGCGTTCACCAACACCGTGCTTTAAATATCAAGGTTAACAAACAAACAGAACCTCCTGCCCAGACCCAGCCTGTGCAAAGCCTTGCCCATGAATTCATGAGAGACTCGGTCAAAGGCCTTCTTCTGGCTGAGGCTGACCAGGGCCGCGTGTAAATGGCGGTCTTTGATGTATTGTACCGTGTCTCTCATGAGAGCGAGACCATCTGTGATCCTGCAGCCAGGAATGCCGCAGGTCTTGTCGGGTGGACGATCCCATGGATGACAACCTTCAGCCAGTTGACTAGTACCTTGGCGAGGATCTTGTAGTCCATGTTCAGAAGAGCGATGGGACGCTGGTTTTTCAGGTCACTTCTCTCCCCTTCCGCTTATACAAGATCATGATCTTTGCTTCCCTCAACAATGGGGGCATTCTACCCTCCACCACCATCTCCTCATAGAGTTCCAGCAGGTCTGGACAAATCAGATCCCCCATTACTACATAGAGCTCCTCTGGAAGACCGTCACTGCCTAGGTCCTGCCAGACCTAAAGGAGTTAGCAGCAGAGAGCAACTACCCCACCGATAGAGGGTCATCGATTGCCTCCGCACCTGCAGGGTCAAGGTGATTAGTGATACCTGACAGGAATTTATCGGAGGCTGTTGGATCGGTGTTCAGGGAGTAGAGGTATCTGTAGTGCTCCATGACGACTCACATCACTTCCTCCTTCCCTCATCGCATGTTGCCTTCCTTGTCTCGAAGTTCGTTCAGGGGCGTGTGGCTGGCGTGGAGTTTCATCAAAAAGAACATGTTGCATTTCTCACCCTTCTCCAGGTTCTCCACTTTGGAGCGGAAGGCGATTCGCTTGGATTCCTCCTCAAAGTTCCTTCTCAGGCTCTTTTTGGTCTCCTCCAGCTCCTCTCTAACGCTCCAGCCGCACAGGTGAAGGTCTTGCAGAGATCTGACGCTGCAGCTCTCTGAAGTCCTTCTTCTCACACGCCTGTTGTTGTTGCTTAGCCTGAAAGAAACAACGAAACTGGACTTAAACATATTCTCACCAGTCACTAGTCCGTTTAAACAAGCATTTGCTGTTCTGCCAATCTATGCAGATCTCTCTAAGCTCCGCATGCACGTCCTCCCGATTCAATAGAGCGCAGTTCAGCTTCTAGGATCCAGGGCCGGGGGGAAACCTGTCGCCGAGGATGCACTGGACCTGAATGGCTCTGTGATCAGAGAAGAAGCAGGGGATGATAGAGTGTCCATACCGCCTGACTGCCCGAGAGGTAAACACAAAGTCTATCCTTGAACGGAGTGAGGCATCGGCTTGGCTCCATGTATAATTTAAAGAGCCTTTCCCCATGGAGCCCACAACGTCTTGCAAGGACGCTTCGGTCACCATCTCAATATGCAGTTTGGAAGTGACATCTAACTTGCTTGAAGTGCCAGAGCGGCGTCTGTTCTCCTCGATCGGGCAGTTGAAGTCCCCGGCCATCACTAAGGTTCTAGTGGTAGCGAGCTGCAGTTTTAGGGCCTGGAAGAGCTCCAGTCGCTCACCCTTGTCAGGGAAAGCATACATATTGATGAGCCTAACTGTCTCTCCTGCCCAGGAGCCATCTACGACCAGAAGTCTGACAATAAAAACTAGCACTGTCTGGCACCTAGACCTATCCCTAATACTCCTAACATTAATGGACAAAAGGTTAAAATTTGCCATCATGAAGGAGAAAGAAACAGGGTAGTGGGAACGGTACAACTTAGTTACTGCCCTGGTCATCCGGCGGCATCTCTTCGTCTTGCCCGCTGTCTGTGGGTTGCCCCATTAACATCAGGCATTGGGCATCGAGCTCATCGAGGAGTGTGGAGGTCATGCAGCTCTGGGGCTTCACTGCCGGTTACCAGTTCCTCCTCAAGCTGGTCCATTTCCTCTATGCAGGGCAGGGGATCTTCCTCCACCTCGATCATCTTCTTCTTGGAGTGGTCGGAAACAGGGCTGTCCCTCTCCTTACTCTTTCTTGGCTGGACACCTGGGGGTGGAAGAGCGGGAATATCCTCCGTAGTCGAGTCTTCGCAAAAATCTACTCCTTGATCACAGCCAGAGAAAATCTTCCAGATGTATTCGTCTTCGGCTGTCGAGATCCAAGTAAGTACTGTCTAACGTCGTACACCAAGACTATGAAGCAACAGGCCGAGAAGTGGTTCGAAACCGGAGCACTCTCGCTCCCAGGGGAATAGCCCTACAGCCAATAGCAGCAGTGAGCTGAAGCCAAATTTAATCGACGATGCCCATAGGCCTAGTGTAGGGGGTACCAAAAGGACCTGAGCCATTAAGTCAAGGCAGATTGAAAGAGCAGACTACACTTGATCTAAGCCAAAAGTACGAGAAGCGATCACTACATACAAATTATAGAGTCACCACTAGAGGGAGCTCACTGCATACAAATTATAGTCACCACTAGAGGGAGCACAGGAAATTACTACATACAGATTATACAGCCACCACTAGAGGGAGCTCAGGAGATTACTACATACAGATATATACAGCCACCACTAGAGGGAGCTCGAGATAACTACATACAGATATATACAGCCACTACTAGAGGGAGCTCAGGAGATTACTACATACAGATATATACAGCCACCACTAGAGGGAGCTCAGGAGATTACTACATACAGATATGTACAGCCACCACTAGAGGAAGCTCAGGAGATTACTACATACAGATATATACAGCCACCACTAGAGGGAGCTCAGGAGATTACTACATACAGATATATACAGCCACCACTAGAGGGAGCTCAGGAGATTACTACATACTGATATATACAGCCACCACTAGAGAGAGCTCAGGAGATTACTACATACAGATATATACAGCCACCACTAGAGGGAGCTCAGGAGCTTACTGCATACAGATATGTACAGCCACCACTAGAGGAAGCTCAGGAGATTACTACATACAGATACATACAGCCACCACTAGAGGGAGCTCAGGAGATTACTACATACAGATATATACAGCCACCACTAGAGGAAGCTCAGGAGATTACTACATACAGATATATACAGCCACCACTAGAGGGAGCTCAGGAGATTACTACATACAGAGAATGCAGTCACCAATAAAGGGAGCCCACTACATACAGATGATACAACTATTTCAAGAGGGAGCTCACTACAAAATGGTTAAATTATCACCACTAGAGGGAGTTCACTACATACAGATGATACAACTATTTCAAGAGGGAGCTCACTACAAAATGGTTAAATTATCACCACTAGAGGGAGTTCACTACATACAGATGATACAGTAACCACTGTTATTTGAACACTTTGAATATAATTTTTGTGGGGTCAAAGTGAGTTGCAGGGCTTGTGGGGGTCATCCCACATACAGATTATACAGCCACAACTAGAGGGTGCACTCACTACTTATAGATTTTCCAGCCACCACTAGAGGAGCTTACTCGATGCAGATTAAACGACCACCACTAGAGGGAGCTCAATATATACAGACACCCACCACTAGAGGGAATTTACTACATACAGATTATAGAGTGAGTTCCCTCTAGTGGTGACTGTATAATCTGTATGCAGTAAACTCTACATTGTGGTGGCTGTATAATCTGTGTGTAGTGAGCTCCCAATAGTGGTGGCTCTATAATAAGTATGTAGTGAGCTCCCTCTAGTGGTGGCTGTATAATATGTATATAGTGAGCTCCCTCTAAGGGTGACTGTATATATCTGTATGTAGTAATCTCCTGAGCTCCCTCTAGTGGTGGCTGTATATATCTGTATGTAGTAATCTCCTGAGCTCCCTCTAGTGGTGGCTGTATATATCTCTATGCAGTAATCTCCTGAGCTCCCTCTAGTGGTGACTGTATATATCTGTATGCAGTAATCTCCTGAGCTCCCTCTAGTGGTGGCTGTATATATCTGTATGTAGTAATCTCCTGAGCTCCCTCTAGTGGTGGCTGTATATATCTGTATGTAGTAATCTCCTGAGCTCCCTCTAGTGGTGACTGAATAATAAGTATGTAGTGAGCTCCCTCTAGTGGTGGCTCTATAATGTGTATATAGTGAGCTCCCTCTAAGGGTGACTGTATAGTCTGTATGCAGTGAGCTCCCTCTAGTGGTGGCTGTATAATCTGCTCAAATCACAGTGGTGGCTGTGTAATCTGTATATAGTGAGCTCACTCTAGTGGTGACTGTATAATCTGTATATAGTGAGCTCCCTCTAGTGGTGGCTGTATAATTGCATGATTTTCCTAGCTTGTGACGTAAAGTCATGATTTTATTAAGGACACGGAGGCGAGTATTGCATTCTCTTTCTTTACTGAATTATATAGCAGCACAGAGAAAAAACCTTTATCACACAGGGTAACCATGGCAACAAGCCCTCCCCTAACCCAGTATAAGAGTCCTGGGATCCAACAGCTCCTCCTCTTTCTTTGATGAGGACACATCCTCCAACAGTTGTGAACCAAACAGGATTAGCTCCAACAGTGACGAACCCAATCCAAACACGTCCAACAAGGATCCAAACACATCCAACGGGGATGACTGTAGAGAGAAGTAAAGGACAAACTTGACCTCAAGCTCCAAGAAAATCCGGATTCTCACCCTATGAAAAAGAGTAGACAAGGAAAAACATAACTAATGTAGATCTCGTGTACTGTAGACAATACAAACGGTTCAATGTAGAATGAAATCACATAATCTAAAAGTAAATCAAATATGGAGAGAATAAATACATAATAAATATTAATCACCTAATAAGAAGTACAATAACATAACGAACGGAACACTATACTGTAAATCCCATACTAAACGGAAAAAATAAAGGGGAAGGGCAAAAAAGAACAGGCGAGGGGCAATACTCGCCTCCGTGTCCTTAATAAAATCATGACTTTACGTCACAAGCTAGGAAAATCATGCAATTTTATTACTTGACATGGAGGCTCCTATTGCGAGTTCAAAGTTGTTGGATCACAGAAGAAAAGGCATGAGGAGATGGTCGGAAATAGAACTCCCGAAATGTGGACACTCGAGACCAGTTTGCCAGTCGAAGAATGTCCTCCAAGCGGGCACCAGCTACCATAGATGTAGAAGCAGCCCCTCTCGTGGAGTGAGCTGTGAATACAGAAGTATCCACTACAGCTAAGGACATAACCCACTTAACCCATCTGGCTAGAGTGACACAAGTAACTGGAGCAAAGGGTCGTCTATAGGAAAGGAATAATTCCGAAGACATCGGAGAACGAGTTTCATTAGAAACTACAGGAAACCAAATAGTTTCCTGTAGTTTCTAATGAGTGGGTGCCCCTCATCGACACCAACCGTGGACGTAATTTTCTATCACCCGGTTGTGTCTTGGTGAAGGGCACCTACTCGCTTCACTCATCACTTAGTCAAAACAGACCACCACGAACGCAAAAGGTCTTCAAGTGAATTTTTCTATGTTTTATCTAACACTCTTTTATTCCCTTACCTAAATACATGCTAAAATCACATTGTTATGTTTCACACTCCTAATATGGAAACAACCTAAAAAGTCACACACTATCATTTTCAGCCAATGATATCAAAGACGCACCAAAAACGCATCATAACTGCATCAAAACCGCAGATATACAGAGATGCGCTTTTTTCTGCAGTTCTCGATTAAGTTCCATATATATAATGACCATATGGAAAAATTTCTTGAGATAGCAGGCTGCAAGACAGAGATATGGAACACTACAGGAGCAACTATGGAAATGTTTGGGATTTTGCAATTTCCCTACATGTATCCATATCAAGCCGTTCCCTTTATAACCATTGTGTGTATTAATAATTTTTTATGAACCTCTACATTGCAATATCTCTATCGATAGCTAATTTTAATACCTATATGACAGTTTTATTACTCAACGGTAATGTTTTTAATGTTTTTGAACGAACGACACGAAAAACGGAATAAAAACGCATCAAAACCGCAGATGCATTCATATGCGTTTTTTATCCCTTTAGAATAAGACACACCGATACTATAACTGTATGTAACATGCGTGTAATGCCAGATTGCAGCACAAAGATAGAGAACTTTATGGGAGCACCTATGACTTCTTATCATTAAGATTGATTGCAATCTATTCACCTTTGTCTTTGAATTCTCTTTGACTTGACACCTATAACAGCACGTCCCCATTGTACTCTCACTAGATGTCTGATTTCCTCTCAAAACAAATATTTTAAAGGAAACAAATATATTCCACGGAACCACCCAATCTGGAACACCAATCCATTTCAGTTTTTTCTTCCCTCTACAACGCCTATAAAGGAGGGGCAACAATTGGGATATTTTCACCACTGATGAAGGGGTACCTCCAAATTTTTACAAACCCCGAAACGCGTTTGGTTATATCCCATTAGATACTAAATCCAACATCAAGAACTTTTCAACTTTTCAAACTTACCGGAAGACCTGTAACAACGACCCCTGAACCCACCGGATGACGTTGGCATAATCGGGAGCCCTTCCACACGTGAGCTCCGCACGTGCAACGCCAAAGTGACGGACGGGGGATTCGACTCCTCAAGCCGGATGTCGGCGGGATCGGAACACTATATCGAGTGTTACATTGTACATTACCGGTAAGATCCACCCAGTGGATAGTAACATTTAGAATCGCGATTCTTTAAGTTTTATTCTTAGCGGGACGCCGCTTTATCCACTTGAAGAACGGGACGCTGCCCGATAGTACTAATGTTCCATATGATTCACGTGGACTATTATATTGGACAATCATACCAGAAATGATGAACAGATATTGACTTTGTAGGCGATTCACATCTGACTTATACCGCCATTGACACGGATTACTACCATTGACACGGATTATAGCCTTTTTCCTTTTATGATAGGACATTTTATAGATAGCCGTCTCTTTTACCCATAAGAGGTTGGTCGGATCCTTTCCACTGATAGGCTCCTTTTGTTTTATCACTGCACTTGCACCTTATTGTATGTACTTTTTTTTATTATCTATTTTATAATAAATTTATGGTTTTAATAATGACCATTATCTCTCTGCTATCCTGCATGTAAGAGTGCCCCATCCTCTATTACCAATCCCCATTATGTTGGTTTTGGTCCGGCGAGAAATGTTAAAAACGACACCCTCGGGAGTAAAAGATCTAGCATCATAATGCAAGGCCCTGACATCGGAAACTCGCTTGCACGAAATCAGGCAAAATAAAGTAACCAGTTTGGCAGACAATTGACGCAAGGATAGCTGGTCATTGGAGGGCCAGGAGGAGAAAAGGGAGAGAACCAGAGAAACATCCCAGGTACAAGAAAATCGTGGACGAGGGGGGCGAGAGAGATGAGAACCTCTGAGAAGACGACAAACCAACGGATGTTGACCCGCTGGATGACCGTCGAAGCCCGAATGGTAGGCAGATATGGCAGAGCGGAATAAATTAATCGTACGGTATGCCTTACCTGACTCAAAGAGAGAAGTGAGGAACTGTAATATCTCTGTCACAGGGGCTGAAACGGTATACAGGTCCCTTGCCAGGCACCAGTCAGACCAAGATCTCCAGGCAGCACGGTAGGCTCTTCTGGTTACGGGGTTACGGGGTCTCCAGAAGTCGACGAGTTGCATCCGGAACGCCCGAGACGTCCCAGGATCTCCTGAAACTCTGCACGCGAGTAGGCGTAGAGAGCCGTCCAGTACAAGTGGGTGTTGGCGACCAGCCGGGTCGAGAAGAAGGTCTGGGAAGGATGGTAGAAGTAAGGGGGGTTGAATCAGACACTCCAGTAGTTGAGGGAACCACGATTGGGCAGTCCAGAAGGGAACCAACAGAACAATTTCGGCTCTCTGGCGACAGAGTTAAGCCAGGACTCGAGGGATCATCATGAATGGCGGGAACGCAAATGACAGAGGATTGGTCTAATCCTGGAGGAACGCGTCCACTGCTTCCGCTTCGGGGTCCGGTCTCCAGCTGTAGAATCTCGGGAGCTAGGAATTCAAGCGAGAGGCAAAAAGGTCGATGTACATAGGACCCCACCGAGAAGAAATGGAGGAAAACATCATCCTGTCTAATTTCAAATCGCTGGAATCCGTCAGAAAACGCGAAGACCAATCCGCGTGAGTATTGTGCAAACCTGGCAGATATTCTGCCACCACACTGATGTCCTTGTCTAGACAGAATTCCCAGAAATCTCTCGCTAGCCGGGACAGGGCCGAAGAATGTGTCCCTCCCATGCCATTGACATACCGTACAGCCGAGATGTTGTCCATCCGTAGTCTGACACAGGTATTGGTCATACCGTTCATGAAGCTTCAAAAAGCAAAGGAGCCAGCCAGTAGTTCCAGGGAGTTGATGTGTAGATTCGCTTCTGCGGGGGACCAACAGCCGCCGGTGGTAACGCCGTTGCAGTAGGCACCCCAGCCCGAGAGACTGGCATCCAACTCGATGGTGATGTCCGGTTGTGGTCCGAAAATCGCCTTGCCATTCCAGGCTTCGAGGTTGTGGATCCACCACTGTAATTCGTCTCTGGCGTCCTTGTCTAGGAGAATCAGGTCCTCGTAAGTAGTGCCGGCATGAAGGTGGGCGATCTTGAGGCGCTGAAGAGCCCTGTAGTGTAATGGGGCTGGACAGACCGCCTGGATTGAGGAGGACAGTAGGCCTATGACGCGGGCGAGTTGACGGAGAGAGACCTGTGGGAGAGACAACATCCGGCGAAGTTCCTTGCGGATAGAACGAACTTTGGTGGAAGGAAGACTGAGGGACTCTCTGGTAGAGTTGATTCGGAAACCCAGGAACTCCATGGAGCGAGAAGGGACCAGGCAAGATTTCTCAAGATTGATGAGAAATCCTAGCCGGGACAGGAGATCTATCGCAGTCGACAGGTGCTCCAAGAGGAGGTTGCGATCCTGGGCCATGAGAAGGATGTCGTCCAGATAGATGATAAGACGAATCCCGCGACTGCGGATGAAAGCCACGACTGGCCGTATTAGCTTGGTGAAGCACCAAGGAGCTGATGACAGGCCGAATGGAAGGCAGGTGAACCTCCAAGTTTCTCCGCCCCAACGGAAGCGTAGAAGGTCCCTGGAAGATTCCGCTACCGGAACCGTCAGATAAGCGTCCTTCAAATCGAGTTTGGCCATCCAATCGTTCTGGAGGAGCATGTCCCGCAGAAGGTGAATGCCCTCCATTTTGAAGTGGCGATAATGGACATAGTAATTGAGGGGGCGGAGATTGATGACTGGGCGCATCTGGCCGTCTTTTTTGGCCACCAGGAACATGCTGCTGATGACTCCGGTGGAATGAGATGGAGCTCGTTCTATTGCGCCCTTCCGAAAAAGGGAAAGCAGTTCCATATATAGAAGACGTTGCTTCTGCAGTGGAGGGCAAATAGGGTGTGGGGCGGGGATCTGTACAGATGGGCATACCAACTCTATATGGAAACCCTGGACTGTGGACAGGACCCAAGGGTCTGCGGTAACAGTCGACCAGACATGGGAAAAATGATGGAGTCTGCCTCCTACACAAACTGCTGAAGAATATAGAGGGAGACTTACCGAGGGGTCGACGGTAGGAAGAGCCTCTGGCACCTCTGGATCTCCATGACGGACCACGGGATGGAAAGAATGGTGGAGTCTGTCTAGTGTCTTGGGAGACACGGTACGAATAGGAGCCTCGACCCGCAGCGCCCCGGGTTTGAAAGGATGAACGGCCGGACAGGCAGCCCCTGGAGCTGCCGGCCCTAGAAGAGACCCGGCCCTGAAAGACGCGTCTCATAGACGACTGGGCCTTGTCAAGGGCAGTGAAGGCCCCAACATATCTACCAAGATCCTTGATGAAAGAGTCTCCGAACAGAAGACCCTGAGCGTCCTTACCGGCCTCTGTAAGGGCTAAATTAGAGAGCTTAGGCTCTATTTTAAAGAGGATAGCCTTACGCCTCTCGATTGAAAGAGAGGTATTAACATTCCCGGTGATACACACCGCTCTCTGGACCCATCCGCTAAGCTCTTCGGGGTCGATGAGTATATCCTGGGGCCTGGCAGATTCTGCCAATTCAAAGATCTTGGTCAGAGGACCTAAGATGTCAAGTAATTTGTCTTGACAGGCCTTCAAGGCTGATTCTAAACCCCTGCCGCGGATTCCATCCGGACTTACCCAGAAATTGCGTCATCTTCGGGTCTACGGAAGGGGTATCGCCCACTTTGTTCGAAATTATGGGCCTAGGGCATTCTGCCCTGAGTTTATTTCGTGCCTCTTTGGATAGGGGTTGGCGAACCCGAGATTCTAAATATCTCGCCACATGGTCGGATGGCAACCACTCAGCGGACCGAGGATGGTGCAAAGTATCTGGGTTAAACAGAGACTCTCCTAATGGGTCAAGGACCGCAGAAGTAGGGGTCTGAGGCGGGTCAGATGGGGCGACCACAGGTGCCGTCAATGCGGTAGAAGGGCCAGGGAGGGGTTCCTCCGCATAATCAGGTTCATCTTCCCCAGAAGATATATCTAGGGCCTCCTCATCAGTTAACACTTCTGATTCAGAATCAGATTCTGGTTGCGCTCTGGCGCATTTTCAAGGCCTCGCCTTTTCTGCCTGGCGGGCATAGGCTCTCTTGCGCGACACATGCACGCTCTCAGTGGTGGATTTCTGCGGTCATGGTTTTTCTGGAGGCATTGGGCTCAGACGCAGGATGACTGTGCTGGCGGGAAGGGCGGTTATGGTGTCTGGTAGAGACATGGCCCTTAAGAGCTTCTGAAATAGAGCTGGTAATGGCGCTGGAAACAGAGTCCATGACGGCATGAATAGCGGCCGCTACTGATTGCTGGATGGCAGATGCATGTAATGTCTCAGGGCTGGAGGGTGGATTACGGCTCAAAGGATGAATCTCACCATCCTCCAGGGGCTCAGGGAGAAATGGGGAATTGCCCTCAGACATGATGGAGTTAACAAGCTAGTAACTCCTGTAACTGACAGTAAGCGGATAGCAGCACTGGGTGATGCAGGCTAAGCTGGGAGAGAAGGGGGGAGAAACAGTGCAGGGGCTGCAAACCTGCGATGCGACCGCGGCGTGTACAGGTAAGATGGCGGTTGAAGTAATGCGAGAATTCGCGAGACTTCCGGTCAGCCGCCGGAAGTAGGTCTAGCGCTCCGGCGCGAATACAAAGGGACGGATCGCAAGGAGAAGAAGAAGCTGGGTGGTAACAAAATGGAGGGGGGGAGTGGCTGAGCGGATAAACGCGAAGCGCAGGGTAGGTGGAAGAAATTAAAGTGGAGGAGAGCGGGAAGGTCGGGGAAAGAAAACGGGGTAACTAAGGGTCCTTTCACACTTGCGTTCTTCTTTTCCGGCATAGAGATCCGTCGTCGGGTCTCTATGCCGGAAAAATCCTGATCAGGATCATCCCCATGCATTCTGAATGGAGAGAAATCCGTTCAGGATGCATCAGGATGACTTCAGTTCAGGACCGGAACGTTTTTTGGACGCAGCAAATACCGCAGCATGCTGCGCTTTTTATTCCGTCAAAAATCCGAACACTTGCCGCAAGGCGGATCGGAATTAATGCCCATTGAAAGGCATTAATCGGATCAGACCTTGAAGCTAAGCGTCGTTTCGGCGCATTGCCGGATCCGACATTTAGCTTTTTCTGACTGGTTACTATGGCAGCCAGGACGCTACTAGCGTCCTGGTTGCCATAGTAAAGCGAGAGCGAGGAGCGGCATACTTACATTCCGTGCGGCTCCGGGGCGCTCAGGATGACGTCAGGCGCCCCAGTGCATGGATCACGTGATCGCATGGATCACGTGATCCCATGCGCATGGGCGCTCTGGCGTCATTCAGGCGCCCGGGAGCCGCCGGAATGTAGTATGCCGCTCCCGCTCCCGCTTACTATGGCAACCAGGACGCTAGTAGCGTCCTGGCTGCCATAGTAACCTGAAGCAATTCGAAGACTGATCAGGATCCTGATCAGTCTTCAAATGCTTTCAGGCGACTTGCGTTCTGACGGATCCGGCAGGACGGAAGTGCCTGCCGGATCCTCAGAGACGCAAGTGTGAAAGGACCCTTACCAAGTACAAGTGGATAAGGGGGAATGATAAGGGAGAAACTATACGATAATATATAAAACAATAATAATAATAATAAAAAAGATAATATATAATACAATAAATCAGAGGTCCAAAGGACCTAGAACTAAGCTGAGGGGGGGGAAACCCCCAGAGCAAACGCTGTACGATTATAAAAATCTACAATAATCATAAAGTACACAGCATACAGAATGAGTACTTATCTTGATGTGGAGCAGCAAAGAAAGAAGAGGAGCTGTTGGATCCCAGGACTCTTATACTGGGTTAGGGGAGGGCTTGTTGCCATGGTTACCCTGTGTGATAAAGGTTTTTTCTCTGTGCTGCTATATAATTCAGTAAAGAAAGATAATGCAATAGGAGCCTCTGTGTCATGTAATAAAATCTATATGTAGTGAGATCCTTCTAGTGGTGGCTGTAAAATCTGTATGTAGTGAGCTCATCCTAGTGGTGGCTGTATAATCTGTATGTAGTGAGTTTATCCTAGTGGTGGCTGTATAATCTGTATGTAGTGAGCTCCCCCTAGTGGTGACTGTAAAATCTGTATGTAGTGAGCTCCCTCTAGTGGTGGCTGTATAACCTGTATATAGTGAGCTCCCTCTAGTGGTGGCTGTATAATCTGTATGTAGTGAGCTCCCTCTAGTGGTGGCTGTAAAATCTGTATGTAGTGAGCTCCCTCTAGTGGTGGCTGTATAACATGTATATAGTGAGCTCCCTCTAGTGGTGGCTGTATAAACAGTATGTAGTGAGCTCCCTCTAGTGGTGGCTGTATAATCTGTATGTAATGAGCTCCCTCTAGTGGTGGCTAGAGGGAGCTCACTACATACAGATTTTATTACAAGACCCGGAGGCTCCTATTGCTATTCTCCTTCTTTACTCTGACCAATAGCAGCAAAGAAAAAATGAACATGTGATCAGCCTCTCCCCATAGACCCAGTATAACAGGCAACTCCTCCTGCAAAACCTCCTTCTTTCTTTGCTGCTGACCGCAGAGATAAGTACACACTGAAGGTTTTTGCCTGTTTGGCTATACAGTATATATATATCCTTGTTGTAGTTTTCCATCCATTATCTGTCTATGGGGAGTTTTGCTCCCTGTTTCTCTCCTTAGGGTTTGCCTTGTCTGTCAGGCTCTGTGCATTATAGGTTATATCTCTTTGCCTCTCCTATATTCTATGGCTAACTCTTATTTGAGCTGCTCTCTTTGTAAGTGTGTAATGCTGTTGACTTTTGTACCCATGTAAGTCCCTGTGACTCTTGCTCTCATGCAGTTGCAGCCCCCACCTTATCTCTCTCTCTCACCTCGGTGGTTTTCCCTGCTGAGCTTGCCACGGTCTGTGGCTTTGATCTCCCTCTGGTCGGGGGATTTCCCCACTTCCTGCTTCTGTACACTCCTGTGCTCGGCTGCCTCATCCTGCAGCCATTCTTTGTTTCAGGTTACCTCTTGTACTCAGTGTTTCTTCTCCTGGCCTGGGGCAAATCCCTCTAGCCAGTTTGTCCCTAGTGCCACCAGCAATACCCCTACCATTATATCACAAATTGTTAGGGGCCAGAAGATGCCTAATTCACAGCACAGGGGACAGGGTTCAGCAGAGGATGATTTTCCTCTGGCTGAGTTAACCCCCTCAGGGCAGGATGGTCAGGGCAGAGTCCTTAATGACCCAGCCCATGCTTTTCAAGTTTCTGTTTCCAATGCCATTGCAGAGGCTATGGGATCAATGACTTCTGTCATATCCCAGTCTATTGCTCAGGCCCTAGCTGCCCATCCAGCTACCTAACAAATATCGCAGCCCGATACGGTTTCTAAACCGGCCGGGCCAGGGCCATCTGCCTCCAGAAAAAGATTGAAAGGTGATGATGTTCCCACCAATGTTGGCGCGCTTAGTTCGCGCAAAAGAGCCTGTGCGCGTCAGGCAGAACGTGCGTGAAGTGGAAAAGTGCTAGAGCACAGCAAGAGTGGGATACCGACTCTGAGATCGGGTCCGAGGAGGAGGCTATGGATGACGCCTTTGATGAGGCAGAGCAGGACCCCTCTGGGGTCATGGAATCTAACCCCGTACCGGGAGTAGTGCCCAGCTGTCGTCTGCGGATGCTGTGCCTGCAGATTTAGTGGACCCCTCTGGGGATCCGTTATTCAACCCAGATTCGCTCCATCACCCGCGTTCTGCGGAATGGTTTGCCTCTGGAACATGTTTCCAAATATTTGGAGGCTCGTGTGCGCTGCCCTCTGTCCTAAGAGGCTCGCAACAAACTCAGGGCGGAATGCCCCAGACCAGTCGTCCCCAATAAGGTCTGCGAGACCCCGTCTGTAGACCCCAAAATGACTCAATTTCTCGCTAAGGCAGGTTGGAACCCGCGTAGAGGCCTGGAGTCAGCCCTACGCTCCTGTCAAGATAAACTCCTTGACATTTTCGGCCCTCTAGCCAAGATATTTGACCTTGCAGAAGTGGCAAAGGCTGAGAACAGAGGGTAGACCCTGTTGAGTTGCGCGAATGGGTGCAGCGCGCCATCTGCATAGCAGGCAACGTAAATACGTCCCTATCCATTGAGCGGCGTAAAGACATCTTATTTAAAAATAGAACCGAAGCTTTCTAACCTGGCGCTTACTGAGGCTGGTAAAGAGGCCCAAGGCCTATTATTTGGAGAGTCCTTTATAAAGGACCTAGGTCAGCTTTGTAGGAGCTTTCACCGCCCTAGACAAAGCCCAGAGCTCCATGAAGAGAGTATTCCACGGTAGGGTCTCTACCAGCATCCTCTTTCCCTTTCCGTGGAAGTTCTTGGAGGTCTAGGGGTACAGAGAAATCCCAATTCCAGACGCCCCTACGGTAAGACCGATACCCCATTTCAGTTCTTTAAGTGTTTGTGTCGGGGCAGGCTACGTCTTTTTCTCAGGCCTGGTCTCACATCACCTCAGACCAATGGGTCCTATCCACGGTCAGGGGTTTCCATATTGAACTCACGACCCTCCGATTGTCCATTCCAGCTCCACACCCGTGGTGCTGTCAGAAAAGAGCCGCACTCTGGTGGATTCGAATTGTCGGATCTTTTCCACAAGGGAGCCATAGAGCCAGCCCCAGCACCCCTTATGGGGTAATCAGCAACATCATCCTGGTTGCGAAGAAAGGGGGCCAAATGAGGCCCGTCATCAATTTACGCGCTCTCAACGCGTTTGTCATATACCGCCACTTCAAGATGGAGGGCATCCACCTGCTGCGGGACTTATTGCAGATGGGCGGTTGGATGGTCAAATTGGACCTAAAAGATGCTTATCTTACGGTCCCGGTAGAGGACAGCGTCCAGGAATCTCCTCTGTTTTTCTTGGCAGGACAGAATTTGGCGGTTTACGTGCCTCCCATTCGGCCTCTCTTCGGCTCCATGGTGTTTCACCAAGCTTATGCGCCCAGCCATGGCCTGGCTTCGCAGTCGGGGAGTTCGCCTCATCATATATCTAGACGACATCCTGATCATGGCTCAGGACAGTTCGGTGTTACTGGATCACCTTCGCTGGACCATGGACCTTCTCTCAGATCTGGGGTTCCTGCTCAACCGGGAGAAATCCTGTATCTCTCCGTCTCGCAAAATGGAGTTCCACGGGTTCATGGTGGACTCCACTGCGGGGACCCTCAGCTTACCATCGGCCAAGTTTCGGTCAATTCGGAAAGAATTACTCAGAGCCAGGTCATCCTGCCAGATCCCGTTGCGTCAACTAGCGAGGATCATAGGTCTTTTGGCCTCATCTATCCAGGCGGTATTCCCAGCCCCGCTTCATTACCGGGCTCCATAGCGGCTGAAAATTTCTCATCTACGGACGGGGGCTTCCTTACGCGGACTGGATTTCCTTGGACGAAGAGACCAAGGAAGAGCTATCCTGGTGGATCCACAACTTGCATGCCTGGAGCGGCAAGGCTATTTTTGGTCATCGTCCGGATTTCGTGGTGGACTCGGACGCCAGCCTGTCGGGCTGGGGGCTCACTGCGAGGGAATCACGACTGGAGGCGGCTGGTCAGAGATCGAAGCGGGATTCCACATCTATGCGCTGGAACTGTTGGCGGGTTTGTTCGCAATCAAGAGCTTCACGAGGACACAGCCAGATCCTGCATTCAATTACGCATGGACAATGTGTCAGCGGTGCGTTACATCAACGGCATGGGTGGAACCCGGTCCACTATATTGTCACGTTTGGCGAAGGATTTCTGGGACTACTGCCTATCCAAGGAATTGATTGTCTTGGCGGTAGTACCTTCTGGGCGTTCACAACATTCACGCGGATTGGAGCTCTCGTCATTTATCGGACTCCAGCGACTGGCAGTTAGATCCAGCGGTATTCCGCTCTTTGATGTCAACTTGGGGACCCTTCTGCATCGACCTGTTTGACTCCCGCCTGAACACGCAACTGCCACGGTTTTACAGCTGGCGCCCGGATCCGGAAGCCGAGGCGGTGGATGCGTTTCTCAGGATTGGTCCAAGGGCCTCCTCTACGCATTCCCACCATTCCAACTGATTCCCGGACCCTACTTCAAGTGCGCCGGTGTGTCGCGGAACTGACCCTGCTGGTTCCGTTTTGGAGCTCCCAATCGTGGTTTCCCCACCTTCTGGAGATGATGATCGAGATCCCACGTCTGCTCCCGGCGTCTCTGACTCTCCTCCGTGGCCCTCATCACCAGCCGCATCCTCTAATCTCGGACGGGACCCTGCGCCTGCTGGCGTGTCGGATTTCAGGGAGTATAGTTTCGGGCACAGCTAGAGTCCTTTTGGAGAACGCATGGGCCCCAGGCACCAGGAGATCTTATAGATCAGCCTGGGGGTCTTGGGCTGGCTGGTGCTTGGTTAGGGACTTGGATCCCGTTTCAGCACCTGTGACGGAGATTTTGCATTTCCTATTTTCCCTCTTCGACCAGGGCAAGGCTTATCGCACAATCAGCCTGTTCAGATCGGCCATCTCACCAAGGCTTTGACGGTACTCCTGCAGGTCAACACCCTTTGGTCTGGCGTCTTTTGCGCGGCTCTCGTATGTCTCGACCCGAGACTAAGATTCACGGCCACTTGGGACGTGTCTTGTGTCCTTTCGTTTTGTCCTCTTGGCCTCAGAATTCAGAGCTTTCCCTAAGGCAGTTATCTGCGAAGCTTGTCACTCTTTTTGCCTGATTTCCTGCAAGCGGGTGTCGGATGTCTGGGCTTTGGATTATGATGCCCGCTCGTACACCCGGATGGGGTCACTTTTGACATCTCTAGGAGGACTAAGACCCACATACGTTCGGTCTCTTACCCTGCTTTCACGGCTTCGCCTTCGCTTTGTCCCGTGACATGCCTCAAGGAATATGAAGCCCGCACTTCTCCTCATCGTCCTCATGAGTTCCGCAGCTCTTCCTTTCCACGATTCGGCCTTTTGCGCCAGTGTCTACCCCCACGCTTGCGAGGTGGATCATGGAGTTGGCGGGTGTGGACGTCTCTCTTTTTCTGCACATTCCGCTAGGGGGCATCTGCTACCTCTTTGGCGGTTTCTGGTGCCAGACTGGAGGACATTTTAAAATTGGCGGACTGGTCCAGTGTCTCCACGTTCAGGGAATTTTATTTTAGACCAAGTCCGCATGTTTTTTCTTCCATCATTGATAACATGTCTTAGACTTTGAACTCGCAATAGGAGCCTCCGGGTCTTGTAATAAAATCAGATGATTTTCCTATTTCATGACGTAAAGTCATGATTTTATTAAAGACACGGAGGCGAGTATTGCCCGCCCTCTGTGTTCCCTCCCTATGTAAGTATTTATGATTATGTATATGGTGGTTTTGTTTTGTCATGCGCATAATGATTTCACTCTGTGAGTTTTTCCTGAGTAGGTTTGTCGCAACCATTTTATTTTAGATACTATGTATCACTTTGTTTTTCTATCACTCTCTATTTTCATCTTTCAGGTTGAGACTGGCATGATACGCAGTCTTCCTTGATCTGTGTGGTGGTTCGGAGGGTCGGCAGTTAGGTTCCAGCCGATCTCATTATGGACGGGATGTGGAGTATCCGTCAACGTTTAGTTCCAGTTGTTCCTGGTTCGCTTCCGGATGGATGGCGGTTCTTTCCCGTGATGTTCGGGATTTTGGTTTCCAGTTTTGTTTGGACTTTTGGACTCAATTACAAAGAAAGAGGAGGTTTTGCAGGAGGAGTTGCCTGTTATACTGGGACTATGGGGAGGGGTTGATCACATGTTCATTTTTCTTTGCTGCTATTGGTCAGAGTAAAGAAGGAGAATAGCAATACTCGCCTCCGTGTCTTTAATAAAATCATGACTTTACGTCATGAAATAGGAAAATCATCTGATTATACAGCCACCACTAGAGAGAGCTCACTACATACAGAAAATACAGCCACCACTAGGGGAAGCTCCCTACATACAGATTATACAGCCACCACTAGAGGGAGTTCACTACATACAGATTATACAGTCACCACTAGAGGGAGTTCACTACATACAGTTTATACAGCTAACACTAGAGGGAGCTCACTAAAAACAGATTATACAACCACCACTAGAGGGAGCTCACTGCATACAGACTATACTGTCACCATTAGAGGGAGCTCACTATACACATATTATACAGCCACCACTAGGAAGAGCTCACTGCATACAGATTAAACAGCCACCACTATGGAGTGCTCACTACATACAGATTATACAGCCACCACTAGAGGGAGCTCACTACAAACAGATTATACAACCACCACTAGAGTTAGCTCACTACATACATATTATACAGCCACCACAAGGGAGAGTTTACTGCATACAAATTATACAGTCAACACTAGAGGGAGCTCACTGTATAATCTGTATGTAGTGAGCTCCCTCTAGTGGTGGCTGTATAACCTATATGTAGTGAGCTCCCTCTAGTTGTGGCTATACAATCTGAACGTACTGAGCTCCCTCTGGTGTTAGCTGTATAATCTGTATGTAGTGAGTGTTCTCTAGTGGTTGCTGTATAATCTGTATATAATAAATTCCCTCTTTTGGTGACTGTATTATCTGTATTTATTGAGGTCCCTCTAGTGGTGACTGTATAATCTGTATGTAGTGAGCTCCGTCTAGTGTTTACTATATAATCTGTATGTAGTGAGCTCCCTCTAGTGGTGGCTAGAGGGAGCTCACTACATACAGGTTATACAGCCACCACTAGAGGGAGCTCACTACACACAGATTATACAGCCACCACTAGAGGGAGCGCACTACAAACAGATTATACAGCCACTACTAGCAGGAGCTAATTACTTAAATATTATACATCCACCACTGTTATTTGAGCTGATTATACAGCCACCACTAGAGGGAGCTCACTGCATACAGATTAAACAGCCACCACTAGTGGGAGCTCCCTGCATACAGATTAAACAGCCACCACTAGAGGGAGCTCACTGCATACATATTACACAACCACCTCTAGAGGGAGCTCTCAAATTTGAGCACTATGAATGTGACTTTTGTGGGGTCAGTGTGAGCTGGAGGGTTTGCGGGGGACATCCCACATACAGATTATACAGCCACCACTAGAGGGACCTAACTACATAAAGATTATACAGCCACCACTAGAGGTGCTTATTACATATAGATTATACAACCACCACTAGAGGGATCTTACTACATACAGATTATAAAGCCACCACTGTTTTTGAGCAGATTATATAGCCACCACTAGAGGGAGCTCACTTCATTCAGTCTATACATTCACCATTAGAGGGAGCTCACTATATACATATTATATAGCCACGACTAGGGGGAACTCACTGCATACAGATTAAACAGCCACCTTCAGGGGTGCTCACTACATACAGATTATACTGCCACCACTAAAGGGAGCTTACCACATACATATAATACAGCCACCACTACAGGGACCTCACTAGATTCATATTATACAATCAACACTAGGGGTAGTTCACTACATACAGATTATACAGCCACCACTAGAGGGAGCTCACTGAATACAGATTATATAGCCACCACGAGATGGAGCTTCCTACATTCAGATTAAACAGTCACCACTAGAGGGAGCTCACTACATACAGATTATACAGCCACCACTAGAGGGAGCTCACTACATACAGATTATACAGCCACCACTAGAGAAAGCTCACTATATACAGATCATACAGCCACCACTAGAGGGAGCTCACTGCATACAGATTATACAGCCACCACTAGAGGGAATTTACTACCTACAGTTTATACAGCCACCACTAGAGGATGCTCACTACATACAGATTATACAGTCAACACTAGAGGGCGATTACTACATGCAGATAATTCATCCACCACTAGGGGTAGCTCCCTCAATACAGATTATAAAGCCATCACTGTTATTTGAGCATTTTATATATCCACCATTGGAGGGAGCTCACTGTATACATATTGTATAGCCACCACTAGGGAGCGCTCACTACATACAGGTTGTACAGTCACCACTATGGGAAGCTCAGTATATACATGTTATACAGCCACCACTAAAGCGAGCTTAATACATACACACTATACAGCCACCAATAGAGGGAGTTCACTGCATACAGATTATACAGTCACCACTAGAGGGAGCTCACTGTATAATCTATATGTAGTGAGCTCCCTCTATGGGTGGTTGTATAATCTGTATGTAATGAGCTCCTCCTACTGGTGGCTGTACAATATATATGTAGTGAGCTCCCTCTAGTGGTGGCTGTAAAACCTGTATGTAGTGAGCTCCCTCTAGTGGTGGCTGTATAACCTGTATGTAGTGAGCTCCCTCTAGTGGTGGCTGTATAACCTGTATGTAGTGAGCTCCCTCTAGTGGTGGCTGTATAATCTGTATGTAGTGAGCTCCCTCTAGTGGTGGCTGTATAACCTGTATGTAGTGAGCTCCCTCTAGAGGTGGCTGTATAAACTGTATGTAGTGAGCTCCACCTAGTTGTGGCTGTATAATTTGTATATAGTGAGCTCCCTCTAGTGGTGCCTGTATAATCTGTATGTAGTGAGCTCCCTCTAGTGGTAGCTGTATAATCTGTATGTAGTGAGCTCCCTCTTGTGGTCGCTGTATAATCTGTATGTAGTGAGCTCCCTCTAGTGGTGCATGTATAACATGTATGTAGTGAGCTCCCCCTAGTGGCCGTTGTTTAATCTGCATATAGTGAACTCCCTCTAGTGGTGGCTGTAAAATCTGTATGCAGTGAGCTCCCTCTAGTGATGGCTGTATAATCTGTATGTAGTGAGCTCCCTCTAGTGGTGTCTGTATAATCTGTATGTAGTGAGCTCCCTCTAGTGGTGGCTGTATAATCTGTATGTAGTGAGCTCCCTGTAGTGGTGCCTGTATAATCTGTATGTAGTGAGCTCCCTCTAGTGGTAGCTGTATAATCTGTATGTAGTGAGCTCCCTCTTGTGGTCGCTGTATAATCTGTATGTAGTGAGCTCCTTCTAGTGGTGCATGTATAACATGTATGTAGTAAGCTCCCCCTAGTGGTCGTTGTTTAATCTGTATATAGTGAACTCCCTCTAGTGGTGACTGTATAATCTGTATGTAGTAAACTCCCTCTAGTGGTGGCTGTATAATCTGTATGCAGTGAGCTAGCTCTAGTCTTGGCTGTATAATCTGTATGTAGTGAGCTCCCTCTATTGGTGGCTGTATAATCTGTATGTAGTGAGCTCCCTCTAGTGGTGGCTGTGTAATCTGTATGCAGTGAGCTAGCTCTAGTGGTGGCTGTATAATCTGTATGTAGTGAGCTCCCTCTAGTGGTGACTGTATAATCTGTATGTAGTGAGCTCCCTCTAGTGGTGGCTGTATAATCTGTATGTAGGGAGCTCATTCTATAAATGGCTGTATAATCTGTATATAGTAAGCCCCCCTTAGTGTTGGCTATATAATTTGATCATAGTGTACCCCTTCTAGTGGTGACTGTATAATCTGTATATAGTGAGCTCCCTCTAGTGGTGGCTGTATAATCTGTATGTACTGAGCTCCCCATAGTGGTGGCTGTATAATCTGTATGTAGTGAGCTCCTTCTAGTGGTGTCTGTATAATCTGTATGTAGTGAGCTCCCTCTAGTGGTGGCTGTATAATCTGTATGTAGTGAGCTCCCTCTAGTGGTGGCTGTATAATCTGTATATAGTGAGCTCCCTCTAGTGGTGTCTGTATAATCTGTATGTAGTGATACCAGTGGCTGATACCAGAACCAAGAATACTACATAGATATTATACCAGAAAAAAGATTACTACAAAGATATGATACCAGAACTAAGATTAGTACATAGATATGATACCAGAACCAAACTTCTGCACAGATGGTCACTAAAATAGCAATAATCGCGACAAATATCCCATAGAAATATTTGTTTAGCTTTATGGAATTCTAAAGCTAACTCAATCCCAATTTGGAGAGATTTAAAAAAAAAATGGGGGTCATCTAGGTAATAGGGTCTCTGTAAGGGGGTCATAACTAATGTGTGTGGGCACTATAGGGACATTCTACTGTGTGCAGGCACTATGGGGTTATTTTGCTGTGTGCGGGCACTATAGGGGCATTCTACTGTGTGTGGGCACTATAGGGAGTCAGGGACATTCTACTGTGTGTGGGCACTATAGGGACATTCTTCTGTGTGCAGACACTATAGCAACATTTTACTGTGTGTGGGCACTATAGGGGCATTCTGCTGTGTGTGTGGGCACTATAGGGTCTTTCTACTCCGTGTGGGCACTATCGGGACATTCTACTGTCTGCAGGCACTATAGGGACATTCTACTATGTGTGGACACTATAGGGGCATTCTACTGTGTGAATTCACTATAGGGGCATTCTACTGTGTGTGGGCACTATAGGGGCTTTCTACTGTGGGCGGACACTATAGGGGCATTCTACTGTGTGCGGGCACTATAGGGGCATTCTACTGTGTGTGGGCGCTATGGGTTGTTTCTACTGTGTGAATTCACTATAGGCACATTCTACTGTGTGTGAGCACTATAGGGACATTCTACTGTGTGTGGGCACTATAGGGGCATTCTACTGTGTGTGTTTTCTATGAGGGCGCTCTGATGTGTGTGGACACTAAAGGGGCATTCTACTGTGTGCGGGCACTATAGAGGCATTCTACTGTGTGCGGGCACTATAGAGGCATTCTACTGTGTGCGGGCACTATAGAGACATTCTACTGTGTGTGGGCACTATAGAGGCATTCTACTGTGTGCGGGCACTATAGGGACATTCTACTGTGCGTGGGCACTATAAAGGCATTCTACTGTGTGTGGGCACTATAGAGGCATTCTACTGTGTGCGGGCACTATAGGGACATTCTACTGTGTGTGGGCACTATAGAGGCATTCTACTGTGTGCGGGCACTATAGAGGCATTCTACTGTGTGTGGGCACTATAGAGGCATTCTACTGTGTGCGGGCACTATAGAGACATTCTACTGTGTGTGGGCACTATAGAGGCATTCTACTGTGTGCGGGCACTATAGGGACATTCTACTGTGTGTGGGCACTATAGAGGCATTCTACTGTGTGTGGGCACTATAGAGGCATTCTACTGTGTGCGGGCACTATGGGGACATTCTACTGTGTGCAGGCACTATAGAGGCATTCTACTGTGTGTGGGCACTATAGAGGCATTCTACTGTGTGTGGGCACTATAGAGGCATTCTACTGTGTGCAGGCACTATAGGGATATTCTACTGTGTGCAGGCACTATAGGGGCATTCTACTGTGTGCAGGCACTATAGGGGCATTCTACTGTGTGCAGGCACTATAGAGGCATTCTACTGTGTGCGGGCACTATAGAGGCATTCTACTGTGTGCGGGCACTATAGAGGCATTCTACTGTGTGCGGGCACTATAGGGACATTCTACTGTGTGCAGGCACTATAGGGGCATTCTACTGTGTGCGGGCACTATAGAGGCATTCTACTGTGTGTGGGCACTATAGAGGCATTCTACTGTGTGTGGGCACTATAGAGGCATTCTACTGTGTGCAGGCACTATAGGGGCATTCTACTGTGTGCAGGCACTATAGAGGCATTCTACTGTGTGCAGGTACTAGAGGGACATTCTACTGTGTGCGGGCACTATAGAGGCATTCTACTGTGTGCGGGCACTATAGGGACATTCTACTGTGTGTGGGCACTATAGAGGCATTCTACTGTGTGCGGGTACTATAGGGGCATTCTACTGTGTGCAGGCACTATAGGGACATTCTACTGTGTGTGGGCACTATAGAGGCATTCTACTGTGTGCGGGCACAATAGGGACATTCTACTGTGTGCGGGCACTATAGAGGCATTCTACTGTGTGTGGGCACTATAGAGGCATTCTACTGTGTGCAGGCACTATAGGGACATTCTAATGTGTGCAGACACTATAGGGACATTCTACTGTGTGCAGGCACTATAGGGGCATTCTACTGTGTGCAGGCACTATAGGGGCATTCTACTGTGTGCAGGTACTAGAGGGGCATTCTACTGTGTGCGGGCACTATAGGGACATTCTACTGTGTGCGGGCACTATAGGGGCATTCTACTGTGTGTGGGCACTATAGAGGCATTTTACTGTGTGCAGGCACTATAGGGGCATTCTACTGTGTGTGGGCACTATAGAGGCATTCTACTGTGTGCGGGCACTATAGGGACATTCTACTGTGTGCAGGCACTATAGGGGCATTCTACTGTGTGTGGGCACTATAGAGGCATTCTACTGTGTGCGGGCACTATAGGGGCATTCTACTGTGTGTGGGCACTATAGAGGCATTCTACTGTGTGCGGGCACTATAGGGGCATTCTACTGTGTGCAGGTACTATAGGGGCATTCTACTGTGTGCAGGTACTAGAGGGACATTCTGCTGTGTGCAGTCACTATGGGGGCATTAAGTTAGCCTAATTGTGAAGGTCACTAAGGAGCATAACCACACCTCCCAACTTTTAAAAAGTGTAAAGTTCAGCAGGGCGATGTGTGACAGTACATCAATGACGGGGGGCGCGCCGGCAGCTGAGAGGAGTGGTGAACAGGGAGCAGACAGCTCTTTGCTTCACCATTACAATTAGCCTGGAGCGGGACATTCCTCAGCTGTTCTGGGACTGCGAGACAGCCACTAAAATCCAGGACTCTCCGGCCAGATCTGGGATGGTTGGGAGGTATGGGCATAACTGTGAGGGGCACTGTGGGGCATTCTACTGTGGTGGGGGCACAAATGAGACTGGTGGGATTGGGCTTCTGTAGATAGGTGTTGGACAGAGTTAAAGCTGTGGCTTGAAAAAAGAAATTTCTATGGCCTTCTACTTTCCCTCCTTGGGCTTTTCAAAAGTTGGGAGGTTAGTTATAATCTGCTGAATCTGCTGAATCATGTCTCTCTCTCTCTGCAGTCCCCTCCTCCCCGGTGAGCAGGCAGACCGTCCTGTTCTCACAAGACAGATCTCACACAAATATCAGAGAGAAAGTAAGTTTAGAAAAAGGAGAAGAAAAAAAGGCATTTTTCTCTGATAAGATATATTACAATGTTTCTCATATTCAGCTGTACTACTGATTTATGTAAAGCTGTGTGAACATACAGTGATCATATAAAGGTCATATATAGAGATGAGCGAATCGAAGTTGCCGAAGTGGAATTCGATCCGAATTGGTGACAAATCGCATTTTTTCCTAAAATGGCTGCTGCATGTTTTAGGACAAGAAGCAAGGAACTCTGGGAAAATGGGATCACCCATAAGGCCATGCATGCAGCCATCTAGGCCTGGGATGTCACAGCCCTATAAATAGCCTCAGCCATCTTGGATTCTGCTATTTTTCCAGTGTACTTAGTGCAGGGAGAGACATCAGCAGGCGCTAGGGACAGTGCTAGGAAAGAGTTCATTGTGCTGAAAAAACAATTTACAAGTTCAGGGAAAGATTATTCAAGGTCTAGGGAAAGGATAGGGAGGAATCGTCCCAGAGCATTTATGTAGAACAGGGGTCAGTAGGGGAGGTTATAGCCTGGGGAATAGGAACAATCCTATTACACCTTGCTGCACTGACTGCGGATCCAAGTTGCCATTATGCAGCTCGGTAATTCCAGCAAACCGTTCTTGTTATTGGGGTGCAAGTTCTGTGTGATACAGCCATTAACAGGGTTTATTACAAGGAAATATTTCTTATGTCTTATTTGCCCTTGTGCGGTGCAGTTATATGTTGTTAAGCAGTTTTTGGCTTGTATTAGTGGAAAAAAAGGACTTATTAGCCGTTGTGTGGTGAAGTGCAAAAATTACAGCCCTTTTTGGCGTGTATTAGTTGCACACATTTTTTTTTATTTGCCGTTCAGTGGTGCAGTTTTATGTTCTAAAACCTTTTGTGGAGTGTATAAGAGGAAAAAAGAAAAATATATTTGCCATTCAGCGGTGCAGTTATATATTCTAAAGCCTTTTGTGGAGCGTATAATTGCCAAGTGGAAAAAAATAAGGGCCTATTTGCCGTTCAGCGTATAATCTGTATGTAGTGAGCTCCCTCTAGTGGTGGCTGTATAATCTGTATGTAGTGAGCTCCCTCTAGTGGTGGCTGTATAATCTGTGTGTAGTGAGCTCCCTCTAGTGGTGGCTGTATAATCTGTATGTAGTGAGCTCCCCCTAGTGGTGACTGTATAATCTGTATGTAGTGAGCTCCCTCTAGTGGAGGCTGTATAATCTGTATGTAGTGAGCTCCCTCTAGTGGTGACTGTATAATCTGTATGTAGTGAGCTCCCTTTAGTGGTGGCTGTATAATCTGTATGCAGTGAGCTCCCTCTAGTGGTGACTGTATAATCTGTATGTAGTGAGCTCCCTCTAGTGGTGGCTGTATAATCTGTATGTAGTGAGCTCCCTCTAGTGGTGGCTGTATAATCTGTATGTAGTGAGCTCCTCTAGTGGTGACTGTATAATCTGTATGTAGTGAGCTCCTCTAGTGGTGGCTGTATAATCTGTATGTAGTGAGCTCCTCTAGTGGTGGCTGTATAATCTGTATGTAGTGAGCTCCCTCTAGTGGTGACTGTATAATCTGTATGTAGTGAGCTCCCTCTAGTGGTGACTGTATAATCTGTATGTAGTGAGCTCCTCTAGTGGTGACTGTATAATCTGTATGCAGTGAGCTCCTCTAGTGGTGGCTGTATAATCTGTATGTAGTGAGCTCCCTCTAGTGGTGGCTGTATAATCTGTATGTAGTGAGCTCCCTCTAGTGGTCGCTGTATAATCTGTATGTAGTGAGCTCCCTCTAGTGGTATCCGTATAATCTGTATGTAGTGATCTCCCTCTAGTGGTGTCTGTATAATCTGTATGTAGTGATCTCCCTCTAGTGGTGTCTGTATAATCTGTATGTAGTGAGCTCCCTCTAGTGGTCGCTGTATAATCTGTATGTAGTGAGCTCCCTCTAGTGGTGATCTGTATAATCTGTATGTAGTGAGCTCCCTCTAGTGGTGGCTGTATAATCTGTATGTAGTGAGCTCCCTCTAGTGGTGGCTGTATAATCAGTATGTAGTGAGCTCCCTCTACTGGTGGCTGTATAATCTGTGTGTAGTGAGCTCCCTTCTAGTGGTGGCTGTATAGTCTGTATGTAGTGAGCTCCCTCTAGTGGTGGCTGTATAATCTGTATGTAGTGAGCTCCCTCTAGTGGTAGCTGTATAATCAGTATGTAGTGAGCTCCCTCTAGTGGTGGCTGTATAATCTGTATGTAGTGATCTCCCTCTAGTGGTGTCTGTATAATCTGTATGCAGTGAGCTCCCTCTAGTGGTCGCTGTATAATCTGTATGCAGTGAGCTCCCTCTAGTGGTAGCTGTATAATCTGTATGTAGTGATCTCCCTCTAGTGGTGGCTGTATAATCTGTATGTAGTGAGCTCCCTCTAGTGGTGTCTGTATAATCTGTATACATTGTGCTCCCCTAATGGTCACTACAGGTATGAACAAATGCATGGTTTAGCGTTAGGTCTGTGCAGGAGATCTGAATAAAATGATGCTTTGACCTCTATAAAATGAATTAATGACCAAATTTTATTTAATGAATTTACAGTGAATAAAGCAATACTAAAAAATTGCCTCAATCAGGATACAATCAAAGCAAAGGATTGCAAATGTGGCTACACCCACGAGTCCTCACAGAGCTCAGCCCAGTTATTTCTGTACCCGTGTTGGTAATATTGGGGTGGCGGGCAGTAAATGGGATGTCTCTATTTAAAATGGGATTGAGGTCGTTCCCGGGTGACTAATGTCCCGTAATTCTAGGATTGATATTGGAAGGGCGGTCGCTGTTTCCAACAGTCCGGACATGATCTCATTCCACATCTTCTGGAAGCTCCTGGCACACATGGCGACAATTCAGTATACTGCAATCCGGATGAAAGACACGTCTGTACTTCACAGCAAGCGCTATCGCTGCAGAACAGGCAAGGAGAAGCTTTCCCGGGAGCCACCACTGCAGGATGACCACGGGATCGATGGACGGATCTGGAAGACAGACGGACGTAGAGTTACTCATCCAATTATATCCAGTGCAATATTATAATAATACTAATAAGAGCATAATAAGGGGAATTTAGTGGAAATTTAGTTTTTTTACGGAAACAAATCTTAATTGCTGGATAGCAAAATCTCTTTAATCCGGCGCAAATAATCCAGAAAGTCTGAGCAAAGGGAACCAACAAGGAGAAAACCGATTCACGAATAGTCACTTAACGAGGATCCATCAGCAGATTCCATGAGACGGTTTTTAGGCCCCTTTCACACGGGCGAAGTATTCCGCGCAGGTGCAATGCGTGACGTGAACGCATTGCACCCGCACTGAATCCGGACCCATTCATTTCAATGGGGCTGTGCACATGAGCGGTGATTTTCACGCATCACTTGTGCGTTGCGTGAAAATCGCAGCATGTTCTATATTCTGTGTTTTTCACACAACGCAGGCCCCATAGAAATGAATGGGGCTGCGGGAAAATCGCATAGCATCCGCAAGAAAGTGCGGATGCAATGCGATTTTCACGCATGGTTGCTAAGGAGATGATGTTAGTAAATTGATTAAAGTCAATTTACTCTATTTTCCCTTATAACATGGATATAAAGGAAATGATAGCATTCTTAGTACAGAATGCTAACTGAAATGTCCAATAAGGGGTTAAAATAAAATTAACTCACCTCATCCACTTGATCGCGCAGCCGGGCATCGTCTTCTTTCTTCTTCTTTCATGACCTGCAAAAGGACCTTTGATGACGGGTGCTGAGCGCGATTACGTCATCAAAGGTCCTTTTGCAGGTCCTGAAAGAAGAAGAAAGAAGATGATGCCCAGCTGCGCGATCAAGTGGATGAGGTGAGTTAATTTTTTTATTTTTTAACCCCTTATTGGACATTTCAGTTAGCATTCTGTACTAAGAATGCAATTATTTTCCCTTATAATCATGTTATAAGGGAAAATAATAAGATCTACAGAACACCGAACCCAAACCTGAACTTCAGTGAAGAAGGCCAGGTTCGGGTCTGGGAACCACATTCAGTTTTTTATCACGCACGTGCAAAATGCATTGCACTTGCGTGGAAAAAACTGCACAGCGCAATCGCAGTCAAAACTGACTGAAATTGTGTGCGCGCTCGCGCGGGTTTCCCGCAATGCACCCGGAAGGCATCCGGAGCAAATCCAGGAAGCCTGTGTGAAAGAGGCCTTAGAGTTTAGGGCGAGAAAGTGTGAAACCATGAGGCTGTGACGACCCCCCCCATCAAAAAATACCATCCGCTATCCAAGTTATTATTTCAAATTAATATTTAATTGCCAAATGTAGTATTTCTCCGTCGCCTCCGCAGTCTTGTTACCTTCTTTTTGCCACTATTTACCACTTCACATCCGGGCCATTTGCCCCCTTCCTGACCAGGCCTAATTTAGCAAATCTATCACTTTATGTGGTAGTAACTTTGGAAAGCTTTTACTTATCCAAGCCATTCTGAGATTGTGTTCTTGTGACACATTGTACTTCATGACAGTGGTAAATTTGAGTCGATAAATTTCACCTTTATTTACAAAATAATCCCAAATTTACCAAAAGTTTTTAAAAATTCGCAATTTCTCTGCTTTTAAAACAGAAAGTGATACCTCATAAAATATTTATTACTTAACATTCCCCATATGTCCACCTTATGTTGGCATCATTTTGTAAATGTTATTTTATTTTTTAGGACGTTAGAAGGCTTAGAATTTTAGATGCAGTTCTTAAAATTTTTAAGAAAATTTCCAAATCCCACTTTTTAAGGACCAGTTCAGGTCTGAAGT
This sequence comes from Bufotes viridis, assembly GCA_033119425.1. Taxonomy (NCBI): domain Eukaryota; kingdom Metazoa; phylum Chordata; class Amphibia; order Anura; family Bufonidae; genus Bufotes; species Bufotes viridis. Next base: position 8,111,631 of record CM065591.1, on the reverse strand, counting down.
CACTTTGTGGATAGAGATGAGCCAACTTTAAAAAAATGTCGGCGTTCAGGTTGTGGTAATCGCCGCATCCTGTTATGGATTCCACTACCGCGGACTATCGCGGTATATGGAATCCATAAGGCGGCTTCCACCAACCTGAACTGTTGAAAGCCGAAGGACCTGGGGTGACGCCACTGTCATGTGATCAGTGCAGGGGGCTGGATTTGATCCCGTGCTGAGCCACGCCCCTTGCACTGATCACATGACAGTGACATCACCCCAGGTCCTTCGGCTTTTCAACAGTTCGGATTGGTGGAAGCCGCCCCTTATGGATTCCATATGCCGGGATAGTCTGCGGTAGTGGAATCCCTAATGGGATGCGGCGATTACCACAACCCGAACACCAAACTACTTTTTAAAGTTCGCTCATCTCTATTTGTGGAGCTTACATAGTGGAAACCCCCCATAAATGACCCCATTGTAGAAACTACACCCCTCAAGTTACTCAAAACTGATTTTACAAACTTTGTTGCGCCTTTAGGTGTTCCACAAGAATTTTCGGGCACGGTTTTAATTTTTTTTTTTTTACGGTGTTCACCTGAGGGGTTAGGTCATGTGATATTTATATGGAGCTGGTTGTTACGGACGCTGAAATACCTAATATGTTTACATTTTTTTTATTTTATTTCACTTTAACACACTAATAGCATTTTTAAAACAAAAAAAATTATGTTTTAATGTCTCCATGTTCTGAGAGCTATAGTTTTATTTTTTGAGCCATTTTCTTATGTAGGGGCTAATTTTTTGTGGAATGTGGTGACGGTTTTATTGGTACCATTTTGTGGCACATACGCTTTTTTGATCATTTGGTGTTGCACTTTTTGTGATGTAAGGTGACAAAAATAGCTTTTTTTTACATAGTTTTTATTTTTATTTTTTTACAGTGTTTATTGGACGGGTGGATCATGTTTTATATTTATAGAGCCGGTCGTTACAGACGCGCAATAACAAATATGTCTATTTTATTTATATTTTTAACAGTTTTTTTTAAATTACTTAATTGGGGAATTTTTTTTTTTAAACACTTGATTACAATGACAGATAACATCTATAGAGTATATACATCCAGAATTCCCAATAGGTTATGGTCACAGATTATTTACCCCCACTTCCTTTCACAATGACCCCTGTAGAGATCACAGAGCATGCCCATAGCACTCTCCCATAGAAGTCTATAGATAATGGTCACAGCACAACTCCTTTTTTTCCCTGCATCTCTGCACAGGCCACAGAGCATACCCAAAACACTCACACATAAGTCTACAGATGCTGGTTATAGCTCACCTCCTCCCCCTCCCTGCACAATATCTTCAGTACAGGTCACCAAGCATACCCACACTCTAACATACAAATCTATAGATAATGGCTACAGCTCACCCCTCATTCCTAAACAGTGACATCAGCACAGGGCAAAATGCATGCCCACAACATTCTCACACACAAGTCTACAGACACTGGTTATAGCTCTTCTCCTCCCCCTCCCTGCACAATATCTTCAGCACAGCTCAACCCTCCTCCCCTCCACAGTGAAATCAGCACAGGCCAAAAAGCATGCCCACAACACTCTCACACACAAGTCTGCAGAAACTGGTTATAGCTCACCTCCTCCCCCTCCCTGCACAATATCTTCAGCACACCTCAACCCTCCTTCCCTCCACCTCCTGGACACTTACAAGAACAGAAACTGGCAGAATAAAACTTCACATTCACACTACTCTGACTCTCCCCAGAGCCTACCTAGTACTGTCAGCAGCTTAGCATGATCACAACTGCTGGCAGAGCCCCTTTAAGGGATGTGCAGTATTCACACATGCCAGCAGTGTGACATGCAGTGTTTTTAATGTGATTCATTGGTGCAGCCAAAACTTATGTGAATGAAGACAGCGACGCGTCCACCGATGTCACAAACACGAGCTTTATCCCATGAGAAATGACGCAAAAAGGTTTACAAAACAGAAAACACTGGTACGAACTAAGACTAAACTGTCCTCACGTCTGACGCGCCAAACCCACCCCTGAGACGACTCTGCTGCCCCCTTCTGTCTGGAGGACTGGGTTGTGTCTCTTACCGGATATGTGAAGAGTCCAGGATTTGTAGATGATTCCTGATCCAACCGTAGATATCTCACACGTATAATCTCCAGCGTCTCCGGGTCGGGCGTCTCGTATCTGCAGTGCGGGGGGGATCTGTGCGCTCCGGAAGGAGATTCTGGGGTCTGGGAAGTTGGATGTATGTTTACTGCCGTCTGATACATAACGGATAGAGTGCGCCCCGTCTTCTCTCCTCCATTCGATCAGTGTCACGTCTGACAAGGTTCTGGTTCTGTTGGACTCATCTGAGCAGCTGAAGGTGACGGTGTCCCCAGCGGAGACTGAAACAACCAGGGAGGAGGAGGACTGGACCAGACCTGTGTAATACCACACAATGATAGGGACTGTAGTACTGTGTATAGATACACAGCTCAGCAGACAGTATCACACAGGATAGGATTAGATACACAGCTCAGCAGACAGTATCACACAGGATAGGATTAGATACACAGCTCAGCAGACAGTATCACACAGGATAGGATTAGATACACAGCTCAGCATACAGTATCACTCAGGATAGGATTAGATACACAGCTCAGCAGACAGTATCACACAGGACAAGATTAGATACACAGCTCAGCAGACAGTATAACACAGGGTAGGATTAGATACACAGCTCAGCAGACAGTATCACACAGGATAGGATTAGATACACAGCTCAGCAGACACTATCACACAGGACAAGATTAGATACACAGCTCAGCAGACAGTATAACACAGGGTGGGATTAGATACACAGCTCAGCAGACAGTATCACACAGGATAGGATTAGATACACAGCTCAGCAGACACTATCACACAGGACAAGATTAGATACACAGCTCAGCAGACAGTATGGCTGCATTCACACGAGCATGATTTCCGCGCAGGTGCAATGTGTGATGTGAACGCATTGCACCCGCACTGAATCCTGACCCATTCATTTCTATGGGACTGTGTACATGAGCGTTTTTTTTCACGCATCACTTCTGCAACGCGTGTAAATCGCAGCATGCTCTATCTTATGCGTTATAAACGCATCCGCAGCCCCATATAAGTGAATGGGGCTGCGTTAAAAACGCATTGCATCCGCAAGCAAGTGCGGGTGCGTTGCGTTTTTCACTGATGGTTGCTAAGAGATGTTGTTTGTAAACCTTCAGTTTTTTATCACGCGCGAAAAATGCATCAAAACGCATTGCACCCGCGCGGAAAAAACTGAACAACTGAACGCAATCGCAGGCAAAACTGAATGGCTTTGCCTGTGAAATCGCAAAGTTTTCACTGAATGCATCCACAACGCATCCGGACCTAATCCGGACACGCTCGTGTGAACCCAGCCTATAACACAGGATAGGATTAGATACACAGCTCAGCAGACAGTATCACACAGGATAGGATATTAGATACACAGCTCAGCAGACAGTATCACACAGGACAGGATTAGATACACAGCTCAGCAGACAGTATAACACAGGATAGGATTAGATACACAGCTCAGCAGACAGTATCACACAGGATAGGATTTAGATACACAGCTCAGCAGACAGTATCACACACCATGGGATTAGATACACAGCTCAGCAGACAGTATCACACAGGATAGGATTAGATACACAGCTATGCAGACAATATCACACAGGATAGGATTAGATACGCAGCTCAGCAGACAGTATCACACAGGACAAGATTAGATACACAGCTCAGCAGACAGTATAACACAGGGTAGGATTAGATACACAGCTCAACAGACAGTATCACACAGGATAGGATTAGATACACAGCTCAGCAGACAGTATCACACAGGGTAGGATTAGATACACAGCTCAGCAAACAGTATCACACATGATAGGATTAGATACACCGCTCAGCAGACAGTATCACACAGGATAGGATCAGATACATAGCTCAGCAGACTGTATCACACAGGATATGATTAGATACACTGCTCAGCAGACAGTATAACACAGGATATGATTAGATACACTGCTCAGCAGACAGTATCACACAGGACAGGATTAGATACACAGCTTAGCAGACAGTATCACACATGATAGGATTAGATACACAGCTCAGCAGACAGTATTACACAGGACAGGATTAGATACACAGCTCAGCAGACAGTATTACACAGGACAGGATTAGATACACAGCTCAGCAGACAGTATTACACAGGAAAGGATTAGATACACAGCTCAGCAGACAATATTACACAGGACAGGATTAGATACACAGCTCAGCAGACAGTATCACACAGGGTAGGATTAGATACACAGCTCAGCAGACAGTATCACACAGGGTAGGATTAGATACACAGCTCAGCAGACAGTATCACACAGGATAGGATTAGGATAGGTAAGCGAACTAAGAATAAACTGTCCTCACGTCTGACGCGCCAAACCCACCCCTGAGACGACTCTGCTGCCCCCTTCTGTCTGGAGGACTGGGTTGTGTCTCTTACCGGATATGTGAAGAGTCCAGGATTTGTAGATGATTCCTGATCCAACCGTAGATATCTCACACGTATAATCTCCAGCGTCTCCGGGTCGGGCGTCTCGTATCTGCAGTGCGGGGGGGATCTGTGCGCTCCGGAAGGAGATTCTGGGGTCTGTGAAGTTGGATCTATGTTTACTGCCGTCTGATACATAACGGATAGAGTGCGCCCCGTCTTCTCTCCTCCATTTGATCAGTGTCAAGTCTGACAAGGTTCTGGTTCTGTTGGACTCATCTGAGCAGCTGAAGGTGACGGTGTCCCCAGCGGAGACTGAAACAACCAGGGAGGAGGAGGACTGGACCAGACCTGTGTAATACCACACAATGATAGGGACTGTAGTACTGTGTATAGGAAAAATACGTACCTGGGATTTTACTTTCCTCGAGTCCGGAGGCAGCACACCATGGGTTAAACTTGGCCTTGATAGCTGCTTGGACCGCCCACCTAGATAAACCAATCAAAGATTAATTAGTTCATTAGCTGGTACCTATATAGGACGTCATCTCCAGTGTCCCCTTGTGTTTAAAGACATAACAATTCATGCTAAGAAAAATTTATTTGGGAGGGTATACATGTGCTGCCTCGGGACTCAAGGAAAGTAAAATCCCAGGTAGGTATTTTTCCTTTCCCTCTTTGTCCTCCGGCAGCACACCATGGGATTTTCATAGATCACGAGGGGGGGGGGGAGAATCAGCATGCAGAACTGCGCTTAATACTCCAGTGCCGAAGGCTGAGCTTTTAGCGTTGATGTCCAGCCGATAGTGTTGACAAAGGTGAGGGATGAGGACCAGGACGCAGCGTTACAGATGTCTTGAATAGATACTGGCGCTTGTTCCGCCCAAGAGACTGCGGTGGCTCTTGTTGAATGTGCTCTCACCGGGAACGGAGAAGAGAGCCCTTCTAGTTCGTACGCTTCCATAATTGTAGAACTTATCCATCTAGCCAGGGTGTCTTTAGATGGTTGTTGTCTCTTTTTGGATCCTGAAAATGATACAAATAGGCTTTCTGCATTTCTGAAATCTTCTGTTCTTTCTAAATAGATTTCAATGGCCCTTTTGACATCCAGTGTATGTAAAAGCTCCTCCCGTTCGCTAGCTGGATCAGGAATGAACACTGGCAGGAAAGCCTCTCTATTCACATTCTCCGCGGAGGAAACTTTCAGTATAAAGGAGGGCATGGTACGTAACAATACACCGTCAGGAAGAAATCTTAAATAGGGATGTCTTGAGGATAAGGCTTGTAGTTCTCCTAGCCGCTTCGCCAAGGTGATAGCCACCAAGAACAGTACCTTGTATGACAGCCACCTAAGAGCTGTAACTTGAAGGGGTTCAAAAGACGGAGTCAACAATTTACTAAGGACCAGGGAGATGTCCCGGACCGGAACAGGTTCTCTTATGGTTTGCTTCAGTTTCTTTATGGCTTTGAAGAATCTGGATATGAGAGGGTGATTAAGAAATGTATTTTCAGTCATCACATTGATAGCTGTCATGTGAGCCCTCAAAGTGTTAGGTTTGAATCCCTTCTGGAAACCTTCTTGGAGGAATTGTAAAATGGATTTGACGCTAACTTCTGGATAGTTAGATTCCGCTGACCAGGTTACAAATTTCTTCCAGATTCTCGCATATTTTCTGTTAGTGGAATCTTTGCGTGAGCATAGCAGAGTAGCAATAACGGATTCCGTCAGACCTTCCTGTTCTAGTCTGGTTCTCTCAGTCTCCAGGCTGTAAGGTGTAGCCTGTCCAGGTGTTGATGGTACAGGCCGTTCTGAAGTAGCACGTCGGGAACTAGAGGTAGCTTCCAGTATTCTCTCTTCGACGTCTCAAGCAGAAGAGGGAACCAGGATCTTCTTGGCCAGAATGGGTCTATTAGGATGGCTTGAGGTCTCTCCAGCAGGATCTTTCTCAGAACCCTCAGGATGAGAGGAACAGGTGGGAAGAGATAGACGAATAGGTGTTTCCAACTGATGGAGAACGCATCTACTACTGTGGGCTGATCCATCCTGTTTAGGGAGCAGTAGTTGGTCAGCTTCCTGTTCTTCCTGGACGCCATCAGATCCCAGTCCGGACATCCCCCATCTGTCTAAAATTTGTGGAAAGATGACAGGATTCAACTCCCATTCTGAATGACTGATCTTCTTCCAACGCAGCAGATCCGCTCGAGTATTCAAGCAACCTTTTAAATGCGTCGCACTTCTGCCCAAAAGAATATTTCCTTGCATAGGTTCAGGAGCGCAGTATTCTTTGTACCTCCTTGCTTGTTCAGATAGAAAACCGCTGGAAGATTGTCCGAACGAATCATCCATCACATATTTTCCCTTGACGAATGTCTGGAAGTGGAGCAGGGCTAAATATATTGCTTTTAGCTCTCTGAAGTTTGAAGAGCGTTCCTGCTGATGCACCGACCATTCTCCCTGGATCCATCTGTCCTGAAGGTGTGCTCCCCAACCAGTGCTGGAGGCATCCGTAGTGATTTCCACCAGAGATCTGAATTGAAATACTTTTCCCCGGGAAAGGTTTCTGGATAAAAGCCACCATCTTAGACCCGGTAAAGTCGAGGTTCTTATTTTCACTCTCGCCTCCAGATTGTGCCGAGCGTGATGCCAGGTTCTCAACATATCCCGCTGTAGATCTCTGGCGTGTATCAAGGCCCATGGTACCGCATCTGATGTCGCTGTCATGTGGCCTAAAGTCTTCATAACTCTGCGGACTGTGGGAGAACGTAGGGTCATCAGGGTCTTTATTTCTTTCTTCAAGATCTTGATTCTTGCTGGAGTTAGGTATAGCATCATGGAGTTTGTATTTATTAGGAGACCCAGGAACTTCTTGGAAGTGGAGGGGATGATGTCCGACTTCTTCCAATTTATTAAGAAGCCCAGGGATTGAAGAAGCTGTATTGCTGTCCTGAGATGAACTTGCAGGATGTCTCTGGAATCTGCTGCAATAAGCCAATCGTCCAGGTAGGGAAAGACGTGGATTCCCTGAAGGCGCAGCACTGCTGCTATGATGACCGCCATTTTTGTAAACACTCGGTGCAGAACACAGACCAAATGGAAGTGCCTTGAACTGAAAGTGAAGCGTTCTTCCCTTGACTCGGATTGCCACCCTTAGAAATCTCCTTGCTGATCTCTTTATAGGTTTATGGAGGTATGCGTCCTTGAGATCCAAGGACACTAGGAACTGATTCCATTTTGAAGTGGGCTTTCTTCATGTGGTGGTTCAGGTATCTTAGATCTATAATCAGCCTGTTTCCCCCGTCTGATTTGGGGACAGCAAATATTCTGGAGTAAACACCTTTTCCCTTTTGACTGTAAGGTACGGGCTCTAGAGCACCCTTTTCCAGGAATTCTTGTAGAAGATGGAATAAAAGATGATTTCTTTCGTTTAAGACGAATCGATCTTGTGGAGGTCGGTTGAATTCTAAGTCGTATCCCTCCTTTACTATCTGGAGCGACCAGGTGTCTGACGTTATCCGTTCCCATTCTGTATAGAAATGGGATAATTGACCACCTACTTGACTTCCGGCGTCAGAACTCAGTTTTGGGCTGTTTGGGGTCTTCAGTCTTCCTCCTTGAACCCTCTGCACCAGGCCTATTGCTTGATCTTCCTCTGCGAGGACGTCCTCTGAAGTTGAATCTTCTATAATCCTGGCCCTTATAGGGACGAAAAAACTTAGATTTCTCTCTTCTTTTAACTTGAGGGAAGTTGAGGACTTTATCTTCCATATTAGACTCCAGGAGTTTGTCTAATTGGGAGACAAATAGTTTACCAGGCTCAAAGGACAAGGAACATAAGTTGCTCTTGGATGCAGGATCACCAGACCATAACTTCAACCATGTGGCTCTTCTTACAGAGTTGGCCAGGGCCATATTCTTTGCTGTCAATCTCAACGAATCAACAGGAAAGAATTCCGCCGCCAGCTTTAGAGTTGGTAATTGTTGGAGTAATTCATCCCTTGACACTCCATCCTCTATGTCCCTTCCTAGATGACTCAGCCAGACTCGCAGCGCACGTGCCACAGGGACTGCGGCCATAGCTGCCTTGTTCAGGGAGGCCATATATGTATGAAGCCTCTTCAGGAGACCATCCGCCTTTTTTTCCATAGGGTCTTTTAGTAAAGACGAGTCGTCGCTGGGAAAAAAGGACTTTTTGGCAAGTCTTGTAACGGAAGGATCCACCTTAGCAGGGGACTCCCAGCTGCCAGATCCGTCTTATATGCTGCCCTGAATCTGGATCCCAGGTTGATCTTTCCGATAGGATGTTCCCATTCCTTGTGCATAATAGAGTTCAGCACTGGATGGCTGGAAAAACCGTAGCTTTCTTCTTAGGGAAGTAAAAAAGGTTCTCTTCATTCTGCTCAGAGGGTTTCTCTTTTTTGGACTCCATAATGTTTTTGACCTCTTTAATTAACAGGTTAGAGTCATTTTTATTAAACAAGAAATTGTCTTCTAATACCGGCAGCTCAGAATCGGACTCTGACGATACTTCTCCCTCAGACCGTGAAGATTGATCAGATGAAGATGGAGACACATGGCGTTTTGTCTTCTGCTTCTTCTTATTAGATTTCTCTAAAAATGCTTTAAGTAAGGACATGAGCTTTCTGGTGTCCGAATCCGACACCTCTTCAGAGTGAGAGCAGTTCTTGCAAATGTTTGAAGAAGCGTCATCAGGGAGCGGCCGGATACATAAGATGCATAAAACCTGCTTTCTAGGTTTTTTTGCGGACCTTAATGGGGAGCCTTTACCCTGGGTTCACACCTGAGCGTTTTTGAGACGCACATTTTACACGTGTTTTACGCGCGTTCCCATTGAAGTCTATGGGCGCAAACGCGCGACAAAACGCCCCAAAGAAGCTCAAGAACTTCTTTGAGCGTAGGGCGTTTTACAGCGTGATCGTACGCGCTGTAAAACGCTCAGGTGAGAACCATGCCCATAGGAAAACATGAGTTTTCTCCTGTTGAGCGTTTTACAGTGCGTAGGAACCAGCTGTAAAACGCGCAAGTGTGAACTGTGGGTTAAGAGAGTCCATGCAGTGAGCACACGTATCCTCCAGGATCTCATCAGGGAGAGGTTGTTCACATGAGCAGCACGGCCTCTGCTCTTCTTAGATCTCTTACTGCTGGAGCTGGACATCTGCAGAAAAGAAATAAAAACATGTCGTTTTTAAAATAGCAGCGGGAGGAGAAGGCTTCCTGACACAGGACAGGCAATTTACCTTAAGATCGCAAAAGCTCGGCTGCCAGGCACAAGGGCAGCGAGCTAGGAGCTTACCTCGCTTAAATAATTCAAATTTGGCGCCCAAAACCGGCACTTCCTGTGACGTCAGACGCCCAGCGCCTGCTTTCCACATGGTGCGTTCCACCGCACCGGAAGTTCGGGACTTTGACTTCCGGTCCCTCAGTACTGCCGGCGCGCCGCTGAAATTTGGAAGGAAAACGCCAGGAAACATACATGGCATATAAAAAACAACAAACCAGGTGGGCATACTTCCAACTGGCTGTAGTTCTACCGGCCACTCAGCTGAAGGACAGAAACACAAGGGGGCGCCGGAGAGGACGTCTTATATAGGCACCAGCTAACGAATTCATCTTTCATTGGTTTATCTAGGTGGGCGGTCCAAGCAGCTATCGGGCCAAGTTTAACCCATGGTGTGCTGCCGGAGGACGAAGAGGGAAAGATACATAGCTCAGCAGACAGTATCACACAGGATAGGATTAGATACACAGCTCAGCAGACAGTATCACACATGATAGGATTAGATACACAGCTCAGCAGACAGTATCACACATGATAGGATTAGATACACAGCTCAGCAGACAGTATCACACAGAATAGGATCAGATACATAGCTCAGCAGATAGTCTCACACAGGATAGGATTAGATACACAGCTCAGCAGACAGTATCACACCGGATAGGATTAGATACACAGCTCAGCAGACAGTATCACACAGGATAGGATTAGATACACAGCTCAGCAGACAATATCACACAGGATAGGATTAGATACACAGCTCAGCAGACAGTATCACACATGATAGGATTAGATACACAGCTCAGCAGACAGTATCGCACATGATAGGATAAGATACACAGCTTAGCAGACAGTATCACACAGGATAGGATTAGATACATAGCTCAGCAGACAGTATCACACAGGATGGGATTAGATACAAAGCTCTGTGGACAGTATCACACAGGGTAGGATTAGATACACAGCTCAGCAGACAGTATAACACAGGATAGGATTAGATACACAGCTCAGTAGACAGTATCACACAGGATAGGATTAGATACACAGCTCAGCAGACAGTATCACACAGGAGAGGATTAGATACACAGCTCATAAGACAGTATCACACAGGACAGGATTAGATACACAGCTCAGCAGACAGTATCACACAGGACAGGATTAGATACACAGCTCAGCAGACAGTATCACACAGGATAGTATTAGATACACAGCTCAGCAGACAGTATCACACAGGACAGGATTAGATACACAGCTCAGCAGACAGTATAACACAGGATAGGATTAGATACACAGCTCAGCAGACAGTATCACACAGGACAGGATTAGATACACAGCTCAGCAGACAGTATCACACAGGATAGTATTAGATACACAGCTCAGCAGACAGTATCACACAGGACAGGATTAGATACACAGCTCAGCAGACAGTATCACACCGGAAAGGATTAGATACATAGCTCAGCAGACAGTATCACACAGGACAGGATTAGATACACAGCTCAGCAGACAGTATCACACAGGACAGGATTAGATACACAGCTCAGCAGGCAGTATCGCACAGGATAGGATTAGATACACAGCTCAGCAGACAGTATTACACAGAATAGGATTAGATACATAGCTCAGCAGACAGTATCACACAGGATAGGATTAGATACACAGCTCAGCAAACAGTATCACACAGGATAGGATTAGATACACAGCTCAGCAGACGGTATCACACAGGATAGGATTAGATACACAGCTCAGCAGACAGTATCACACAGGATAGGATTAGATACACAGCTCAGAAGACAGTATCACACAGGATAGGATTAGATACACAGCTCAACAGACAGTATCACACAGGATAGGATAAGATACACCGCTCAGCAGACAGTATCACACAGGATAGGATTAGATACACAGCTCAGCAGACAGTATCACACAGGATAGGATTAGATACACAGCTCAGCAGACCGTATCACAAAGGATAGGGTTAGATACACAGCTCAGCAGACAGTATTACACATGAATAGGATTAGATACACCGCTCAGCAGACAGTATCACACAGGATAGGATTAGATACACAGCTCAGCAGACAGTATCACACAGGATAGGATTAGATACACAGCTCAGCAGACAGTATCACAAAGGATAGGGTTAGATACACAGCTCAGCAGACAGTATCACACATGATAGGATTAGATACACAGCTCAGCAGACAGTATCACACAGAATAGGATTAGATACACAGCTCAGCAGACAGTATCACACAGGATAGGATTAGATACACAGCTCAGTAGACAGTATCACACAGGATAGGATTAGATACAAAGCTCTGTGGACAGTATCACACAGGGTAGAATTAGATACACAGCTCAGCAGACAGTATCACACAGGATAGGATTAGATACACCGCTCAGCAGACAGTATCACACAGGATAGGATTAGATACACCGCTCAGCAGACAGTATCACACAGGATAGGATTAGATACAAAGCTCTGTGGACAGTATCACACAGGGTAGAATTAGATACACAGCTCAGCAGACAGTATCACACAGGATAGGATTAGATACACAGCTCAGCAGACAGTATCACACAGGATAGGATTAGATACACAGCTCAGTAGACAGTATCACACAGGATAGGATTAGATACACAGCTCAGTAGACAGTATCACACAGGATAGGATTAGATACACAGCTCAGCAGACAGTATCACACAGAATAGGATTAGATACACAGCTCAGCAGACAGTATCACACAGGACAGGATTAGATACACTGCTCAGCAGACAGTATCACACAGGACAGGATTAGATACACAGCTCAGCAGACAATATTACACAGGATAGGATTAGATACACAGCTCAGCAGACAGTATCACACATGATAAGATTGGATACACAGCTCAGCAGACAGTATCACACAGGATAGGATTAGATACACCGCTCAGCAGACAGTATCACACAGGATAGGATTAGATACACCGCTCAGCAGACAGTATCACACAGGAGAGGATTAGATACATAGCTCAGCAGACAGTATCACACAGGATAGGATTAGATACACAGCTCAGCAGACAGTATCACACAGGATAGGATTAGATACACAGCTCAGCAGACAGTATCACACATGACAGGATTAGATACACAGCTCAGCAGACAATATTACACAGGATAGGATTAGATACACAGCTCAGCAGACAGTATCACACATGATAAGATTGGATACACAGCTCAGCAGACAGTATCACACAGGATAGGGTTAGATATACAGCTCAGCAGACAGTATCACTCAGGATAGGATTAGATACACAGCTCAGCAGACAGTGTCACACAGGAGAGGATTAGATACATAGCTCATCAGACAGTATCACACAGGATAGGGTTAGATACACAGCTCAGCAGACAGTATCACAGAGGATATGATTAGATAAACAGCTCAGCAGACAGTATCACACAGGATAGGATTAGATACACAGCTCAGCAGACAGTATCACACAGGACAGGATTAGATACACAGCTCAGCAGACAATATTACACAGGATAGGATTAGATACACAGCTCAGCAGACAGTATCACACATGATAAGATTGGATACACAGCTCAGCAGACAGTATCACACAGGATAGGATTAGATACACAGCTCAGCAGACAGTATCACACAGGATAAGATTAGATACACAGCTCAGCAGACAGTATCACACAGGATAGGATTAGATACACAGCTCAGCAGACTGTATCACACACCATGGGATTAGATACACAGCTCAGCAGACAGTATCACACAGGATAGGATTAGATACACAGCTCAGCAGACAGTATCACACAGGATAGGATTAGATACACAGCTCAGCAGACAGTATCACACAGGATAGGATTAGATACACAGCTCAGCAGACAGTATCACAGAGGATAGGATTAGATACACAGCTCAGCAGACAGTATCACACAGGATAGGATTAGATACACAGCTCAGCAGACAGTATCACACAGGATAGGATTAGATACACAGCTCAGCAGACAGTATCACACAGGATAGGATTAGATACAGCAGTGTCCCCCCGACCATCACGTCTCGCCTCCTCACACAATGTTAGGGTGTCTGTGTTGTGGGGTCGGGCGCTGATGTTTGGGGTAATGATGGCAGCGAGACTGGGGCTGATCGAGCAGATGAGAAGTGTCCGACTCTGACCTGAGGCACCGGTGCCTCCTGTACCTCACTACTACCAGGGTAGTAAGGAGGGGTTCACATACTTCTCGCTGTCCGCTATATACTGTAAGCCTGTCTCCTATGTACCTGATGGACAATGTGGGTCATACCTAGAAGGAGCAGGAGCAGCCGGGCGGCCATCTCACGTCTGGTGTCCTGTCTCCTCCGTCAGATGTTCACTGATCGCTGTGACATCCAAAGATCTCTACAGGAAGTGGTGACAACGTTCTGTTTATTAATATACACTTGTCATATAAATGAGAAAACTGAAACTTTAAAAATACCTAAAAAAATAAAAATGTACTGTTGAAAATCAAAGTATCAGTACTAGCTACATATATCTATATGAGACAGCAAATCTATCTATCTATCTATCTATCTATCTATCTCATCTATCTATCTATCTATCTATCTATCTATCTATCTATCTCATATCTATCTATCTATCTATCTATCTATCTATCTATCTATCTATCTATCTATCTATCTATCTATCTATCTATCTATCTATCTATCTATCATCTATCTATCCATCTATCATCTATCTCTCTATCTATCTATCTATCTATCTATCTCATATCTATCATCTATCTATCCATCTATCATCTATCTCATATCTATCTATCTATCTATCTATCTCATATCTATCTATCTATCTATCTACCTCTCTATCTCTATCAATCAATTACTAAAGGTTTATTGGCAAGTCTAAAATTATACATTAGTATTGCCAAAGCATGTGGGAAATAGGGGGTTGAGAAATGGGGACACACCCCAGGTCAGGGTATCGGAGTCAATGGCGTATCATGACGGGGGGGAGGGGTGCGGACACACCCGGGGTCAGGGTATCGGAGTCAATGGCGTATCAGGCTCCTCTCGGTCTGCGGCAGGCACTGATACATTGTGCTGCTATGGCCACAGTCTTCTCTTCCTCTCCCAGCAGGTTGGGCAGTTTCTCTTCCTCCTCCATGGAGCTGAAGTCTGGGCAGAGATCAGGGAGTCTCCTAAAGTGGATGTCCCTCACTGCTGAGTATTTGGGACAGTGTATCAGGAAGTGGGCCTCATCCTCCACCGCCTCCAGGTGGCGCTGCGGGCACAGTCTGCTTTCTCTAGGCATGTAGCTCTGTCGATGCCGCCTGGATTAGACGGCCAGGCTGTGGGCGCTCAGTCTGTAGCGGCTCGGGATTTTCTGGTCTCCGGGGTTCCCGAGTCTCTCCAGATATGGGGCCAGTTTTAGTCTCTGCAGGCTCTGGTACACTGTCAGCTTCTGGGATGCTCTCACCTCCTTCCTCCATTCACTGACGTATTCCTCTTGTCTCTTGTTTACTGTGTTCCTGATCCCGGCTCTTGTGAGGTGGTGTGCAGTGATTTTATGGTCGGGCCGGGTTTCAGTAAGTTGATTTTGGGGCTTTGCCTTGCCTGGGACTCCTAGCAAGGCTTTATGGTGCTGGGAGCCTTCACTACTACCACGGAGATGGCCCCAGAATGATAGCGCCCTCTTCTGGATTGTAAAGTGTAGAGGGAATCTGCCCAGCTCCCCTCGACAGGCCCTGTTAGAGGTGCTCCGATGGACCTGGAGGAGATGCTTAAAGAATTCCAGGTGGAATATTTCTGTTGGGCTGGAATCCCATCTTGACCAGTCGGGGTCCGTGTGAGGGCCCCAGACTTCACTGCCATACAGGAGTATTGGTGCAATGACGGAGTCAAAGATTTGAAGCCAGACCCTCACGGGTGCCTTGGGGTGGTACAGTCGTCTTCTGAGGTTGTAGAAGGTCTTGCATGCTTTGTCTTTCAGCTCCTCAATGGCTGATTTGAAGCTCCCAGTCTGGTCAGTTATCAGGCCCAGGTAGGTGTACCGGTTGGTGGCTGTAGAGGGCGGGTTGGGTAGCGTGACGGTCGGGGGCCTGGCTGACTTTGTTTTTCTTCTCTGGAACACCACAGTGTTGGTCTTTTTTAAATTGATGGGAAGGGCCCATGTGGGGCTGAATTTCTCCAGAATGACTAGCTGGTCTTGGAGACCTTTCTCAGTTGGTGATAGAAGGAGAAGGTCATCCGCATACAGGAGACATTTCACCTCAGTGTCATGGAGGATGAGACCGGGTGCTGAGGAGGACTCCAGAACCGCTGCCGGCTCGTTGATGTAGATGTCAGAGGGTTGGACTGAGGCTGCAGCCCTGTCTGACTCCTCGGCTCTGCTGGAAGTAAGCCGCTCTCCTCCCATTTACCTTCACGCTGCGTCGGTTCCCGGTGTAGGAGCTTTTGATGACGTCGTATGTCTTTCCTCCTATTCTGCTCTCCAATAGCTTCAGGAGCAATCCTGGGGGCCACACCGAGTCAAAGGCCTTTTTAAAGTCCACGAAACAAGCGTATGTCTTTCCCTGCTTTGTGTTGTGGACGTGGCTCTGGATGAGGCGGTGCAGGGTGTAGACGTGGTCTGTGGTGCGGTGGTTTGGCATGGACCCTGCTTGGCTTTTAGCCGAGGATCCTCTGGTTCAGGATTCTGTTAAATAGTTTCCCCATATTGCTGCTGACACATAGTTGGCCGGGTCATACCTGTCCACGCTCTTGTATATTATATTATATTATGACACCTTGGTTCCAGGCATGAGGGAAGTAGCCAGCGCTCAGCACAATGTTGAGTAAGTGGCCACGCGGCTGTCAAGATAACATTCCTTCTTCCTTGTCCTGGGACGACAGCCGTGGATCAGCAGATAACTAGCACCTACAGCTGGGTAGCACCATTACCCTTCTTCTCTCCAAGAACAAAACTACCCAAAAACCTACAACAAGCAGCTGCCAGATTCTCTTCTTTAAAACGCACCTTAAAAAGGAAACCAGAAATGGAGAAACGTTTAGTGGACTTTATGCAGAACATATTGGACAGAGATCATTCAGAACCTACACCACCACTAGAAGAAGGAGAAGAATGCTGGTTCCTCCCATCGTTTGGCGTGTATCACCGTCACAAACCGAAACAACTTAGAGTGATGTATGATTCCAGCGCTCAGTATTAAAGGTGGTTTTCTCGACAACCAGCTCCTCACTGGGCCCAATCTCATGGGAGATCCGCTTCAGACCGGAGGTCATGAGTAAGAACCTTATGGTTCGATACGCGTAGACTACAATGGAGTGCTAATCCGCTTCAGACAAGATCATTTCCCTCTGTTGATCATGCTACTAACTTGAAGAACCTTGATCTTGGTTCTGATTCTCCTCCCATTAAACACACTCTAGGTTTGCTGTGGGACATCAAGCAAGACACGTTCACATTCTAAGTGCTGGCCTGTGACAAACCTTTCACTAAGTGGAGAATCTTGTCTTTTGTGAATAGTATCTACGATCCTCTTGAATTCATAGCTCCGATCGCCATTCGTGGCAAGAGAACGTAGACTGGGACACACATCTACCTACTGAAAAACAACCCAAGTGGGAGGCATGGAAGAAGTCTTTGAAAGTGTTGGGGCAACTTCAAGTACCACGTTGCTATGTTCCCATTTCCCTTACAGCTGCTGTCAGAAAGTCCACGTCTTCTCGGATGCATCCATTAAGGTCATAGCTGCAGTAGCCTACCTGAGGTTGTCGGAAGCTAACAGCAAGCCATGTTGTGGATTTCACTTGGGAAAGGCCAAACGAACTCCAAAACCTGCACACTCTGTCCCAGGACCTGAACTCCGTGCAGCCGTCCTAGCAGTAGCAATGACTGAAGTCATAAAGGATGAAATGGACACTTAAATTTACGTTTATTTACGTTCTACACCGATAGTAAGATTGTAGTCCGACACATATACAACCAGACGATGTTTACGTTAGCAATAGAGTTGCTTCTCCACTCGTGGACATTGGCATTACATCTCCACTGACCTGCTCCTGTTTGAGGCCTCACTGATGACATGTCGCAGTCACTCCCAAGTTTCTTGCCTGACAATGGGCAATTGACGGCAAATTAGGTGGAAGTGAGACCCCAGGTGGCCATCACTTTACAGCTTTTTTCCGGTGGATGCAGGGAGATTTTTATAAATGAAGTGATTTAGACATTTGCTTGTTACACCATTCTGTATTAAATTAAAATGTGTGAAAGTACAGTGACTCAATGAGGCTAGGAGTGTTATAGATACGGGGTATTAAAAGCATGGCATTATAGAGTCAAAAGTGTTTTCCAGTGTTTATTTTCCTTCCATTGGGTGTTAAATGGGGTAAGGAAGCTGAGGTCTATCCTGGAGTGTTTCCTGCACAGTATTAATGTGTGTAACAGGGCGTGTCCTTGTAATAAGTGCTGGTTTTGACTGTTACAAGCAAGTTATTACCTTCAGGCCTGCAGTGAGTGTCTCCATCTCCGGAGGCAGCCATTTTGTTGTAGACCTCAATGCAGACGTGCAGCTCTGCACAAGTGCGAGATCTTTCAGCAGCATTTGAATGTCGGCTTTAAGCTTGTGTTTTGTGCACTTGCCGGGCAGTGGAATCAGCAGTGGAAGTCTGTTCCTGAAGACAATGTAGGAAATGTCTGCACCACTGACCTCCCAGCTGAAGGTCCTCCAGTGCAGACATAGCTCATAGAGCAGAACAAAAATTGCACTATGGTGTTACCTGAACATCCTATATTAAAGGGAGGCATGGAAGGAGAGGGGTCCAGCCAGATGGTGAACATGATGTGGGAGCTCGATTAGAGCAGTGAAGGTGCAACATGGCGGCCTCCAGGGCCGTTCGTCTCCCAGGTCTATAGGAATTCCGAGTGGTGTGGTGCAGCCTCAATAGTCTCTGTGTGTGTCACAATGCTCCTACCTGGATACCATCGCTCCCCAGGGTTAGGCTCCGTAGAAATAAAGGGGAGAATAATGGTGGAGGTGGAGAATAAGTCTAGTCCAGAGTTTTATAAAGTTCAACAGCTTTACTTGCATCAACTTGTATCCAGACAATATTTAGGCTTTCTCTTGACTCCAGCAGGCTTTGGCATAAACTGGCAGGCAAACTTGAGTACTCTGCTTTCTCTCTCTGCTGTACTAAACTCGGCTCTATTCTGGCAGCTGGACTTTCGGTCTGTTTTTTATCTGCGGAGTGGAGTGCCTTTGGCTGTTGATCCTCTTGTGACACGCTGTAGGTAAATCTGAAGTCAGGGTGCTCTATGAGCTGCTTCCCTCTGGAGAGACTCCTGCTGCAGCAAGGGGGCCGCTCCTAGCTGCTACATCATGGAACGTCTGCATCTGATGCCGCCCTGGCTTAGACTGACTAGACATTTCCTGCTGCCCCTTACTTGGTAGGAAATTGGACGAGCCTACTTCTGCCCAAAAAGGGGGAGAATGGAATGGTAAGTTCCATTCTATCTAAAGATCTCTCTGCCATATATCTGCTGCCACCTGCTGGCAAACCAGGCATATTACATGAACAAAACAGTTACATAGCAATATTTGGAATGCACAATGTAGGAGGACCTGGAATAAATACATAGATGATATTCTGGTTAGCCCATTAGAGACAGTAGCAGGATGTAGCAGTCTGGGGTATTACACATGTTACAGATCCTGCAGTTTCAGCTCAGTGGGAGAAAGCCCTCTGTTTCGGGGCCCTATGGACAGGAAGATGGAAACCCTGCTGGAACAGTTATTTCTTGGCTGCAGCAGTTCCTGTGGCTAGGACCACGAGGATATGGTTCAGTCACTTGTCTAGGGACATAGAGAAGAGGGTCCCCAGGAAGGGTTTGCTCAGTCACTTCTGAGATTAAATGTGCCTCTGAGTGTTCATGGGATTGCCCATGGATGCCCTCTGAATGTTCGGCTTTAAACAGTAGCTAGAAGAGCCCTCTGGCTTAACCCCTTCTACCCCGGGCCAGTTTTCACCTTCTTGCCCAGGCCATTTTTTGCAAATCTGACCAGTCTCACTTTATGTGGTAATAGCTTTGGAACACTTTTACTTATCCAGGCCATTCTGAGATTTTCTCATGACACATTCTACTTCATGATAGTCAAAAATTTAATTCAATATATCCTACCTTTATTTGTGAAAAAATCCAAAATTTACCCAAAATTTTGAAAAATTCCCAAATTTAAATTTCTCTACTTCTATAGTAGATAGTGATGCCTCATAGAATAGTTATTACTTTACATTCCCCATATGTCTACTTCATGTATCGATTATTTTGGGAATGCCATGTTATTTTTTGGGGACGTTACAAGGCTTAGAAGTTTAAAAGCAAATCTTGAAATTTTTCTGAAAATTTCCAAAACCCACTTTTTAAGGACCAGTTCAGGTCTGAAGTCACTTTGGGAGGCTAAGATAATAGAAACCACCTAAAAATTACCCCATTTTAGAAACTACACCCCTCAAGGTATTCAAAACTGATTTTACAAACTTTGTTAACCCTTTAGGTGTAACACAAGAATTATTGGAAAATGGAGAGGACATTTCAGAATTTCACTTTTTATTTAGCAGATTTTACATTTTAATCCATATTTTTCAGTAACAAAGCAAGGGTTAACAGCCAAACAAAACTCAATATTTATTGCCCTGATTCTGAGGTTTACAGAAACCCCCCACATGTGGTCATAAACTGATGTAAGGGCACACGTCAGGGCGCAGAAGGAAAGGAACGCCATGTATTTGGAAGGCAGATTTAGCTGAACTGGTTTTTAGATGCCATGTCCCATTTGAAGCAGCCCTGATGCACCCCTAGAATAGAAACTCCCAAAAAGTGACCCCATTTTGGAAACTAGGGGATAAGGTGCCAGTTTTATTGGTACTATTTGGGGTACATATGATTTTTAATTGCTCTATATTACGTTTCTTGTGAGGCAAGGTAACAAACAAACGGATGTCATGTGCTATTTTTACAGAGCAGGTTGTTACGGACGCAGTGATATCAAAGTTGATGTTTTTTTTGGCACCATTTTTGGGTACATATGATTTTTTGATCTTTCATTATTACACTTTATTATGGCTGCAACTATTAATCGACATTATCGATAATACTCGATAACGGGATTTGTTGTCAACGAATCCGCCTCCTCCCGAGTGCACAGCTCCGTGTCAGCCCGAGCACCGGTGCCCTGAACAGCCAGCATAGACGGTACCCCACACCCCGAGTGATCAGCCTGCCTCAAAATAAAGGCAGGCAAAAAACATTTGTATCAGGCAGCCAGCAAGATTGGGGTTAATGTCACTCCTTAACCCCAATCTTGCCACTGCCATGTTTTAAACATGATAGGGGTCACTTATTTTTAATGTCAGGCTGGGCACATGCTTTTGGACTGGACCCCATGTGCCTCGCATTAATAGTAAGTGACCCCCAAAGTAGTGTACCATCTCACATGATGGACAACATGGGGTTAATGTGACTGAGTTACAGAATACAGGCCACTTAGGCTACTTTCACACTTGCGGTAGCCCGGCGGGGAACAGCCTGCCGGATCAGTGCTAACGCTAGCCCACTGTGCTGCTGTAAGTCCGCTCCAGACCCATTTACTATAAGTCCGGCCGCAGTACGGCAAACAGGTCGAGAGGCGGCCGGACAAAAAGTACAGCACGCTGCGGTTTTTGTCCGGTGCGGTGCAGTGGTCAGCCCTGACCATGTGGACATACTGTCTTTTTTACTTTCTAATGCAAAATTTTTAAATTTTATGTAACTCCTAAAATTGTTTTAATATGGACTTTGTACATAATTTTTCAAGTAAAATCATATAAACCCCTTTTTTTGTCATTTTGGTGTTTTTTCCCGATTAATCGATGAAATTATCGACAACTAATCGATTATTCAAATAATCGTTAGCTGCAGCCCTACACTTTATGGGGCAAGGTGACCAAAAAAATTGGTTGTTTTGGCACACTTTTTATTTATTTATTTTTCCAGCGTTCACCTGAAGGATTAGGTCATGTGATATTTTTATAGAACAGATCATTACGGACGTGGCAATACCTAATATGTCTACTTTTTCTTATTTATTTAAGTTTTACACAGTAATAGCATTTTTGAAACCGAAATAATCATGTTTTAATGTCTCCATAGTCCGAGAGCCATAGCTTTTTATGTTTTGACCGATTGTCTTAGGTAGGGTCTCATTTTTTGCGGGATGAGGTGGCGGTTTGACTGGTACTATTTTGGAGGCTATGTGCCTTTTTGATCGCTTAGTGTTGCAATTTTTGTGATGTAAGGTGATAAGAATGGCTTTTTTTTACACCGTTTTTATTTTATTTTTTCACATCGTTCACCTGAGGGGTTAGGTCATGTGATATTTTTATAGAGCAGGTTATTATGGACGCGACGATACCTAATATGTCTACTTTTTTTATTTATTTCTCTTTAACACAATTGTTTTGAAGCAAAAAAATCATATTTTAGTGTCTCCATGTTCTGAGAGTGATAGCTTTTTTATTTTTGACCGATTGTCTTGGGTAGGGTATCATTTTTTGCGGGATGAGGTGACGGTTTGATTGGTACTATTTTTGGGGGCATATGTCTTTTTGATAGCTTGGTGTTGCACTTTTTGTGATGTAAGGTGACAAGAATGGCTTTTTTTTACACTTTTTTTTTTTTAATTGGTGTTTATCGGACAGGGTGGATCATGTGATATATTTATAGAGCCGGCCCTTACGGATGCGGCGATACATAATATGTGTGGTTTTTTTCTGTTTTTTATTATAAAATAAGGCGAAAGGGGCGATTTTTTCTTTTATTACAGGGATGGCCAACCTGCGGCTCTCCAGCTGTTGCAAAACTACAACTCCCAGCATGCCCAGACTGCCTACAGCTATCAGCCTACAGCAGGGCATGGTGGGAGTTGTAGTTTTACAGCATCTGGGGAGCCGCAGGTTGGTCATCCCTGTTTTATTAATAAAAAACTTTATAAATTTTATTAAAAACACTTTTTTTTCTTTACTTTATTTCTTATGTTCACTTTTGGGGATCTGACCCCCTCTGCAATGCTTTACAGTACATCTGTATTGTAATGCATTGCCTGTTAGTATATGACACTGACTCATACACTTCTGACACATCCAGTCCCCGCCACAGCAGCGCAGGGACTCGATGAACTCCCTCACCCGACACAAACCGCTTCTATGTCGCGGTCAGCGCGGACCGCGGCATTGAAGGGGTTGATCCGCCGTCATCAGCTTTTACAGCGATGTTGGCGGATACAGCAGGGGCCCGGCTACCACGGACTGCTGGACCCCTGCAGTGATCGCACGCGCACCGCCCGATCACCATGACGTACTATTACGTCAATGTTGCGGGAACGCCGTGGTTTCCAAGACGTAATAGTACCTCATGTGTCGGAAAGGGGTTAAGGGCCATGTACACCTTTGGGGGCAATTTTTTTTAGGATTGCTAAAATATATGCTAAAAATATTTTTTTAAATTAGTGTTTATTAAAAATATTCAGCTGTTCTGTAACAAAGGGTTAACTGTCTAGCTCAGTAAATTGTACTTTCACTTTGTGACGGTCATCTAATAAACCTTATCTCTAAGTTAGTAAAAGGCCATAAACACCTTTGGATTTACACGTCCAGATAATCGGGCCGATTATGAGGAATAAACGTTAGTGTGAACACTCGCTCCCGACAATCTGCCAGGTGCAGCCAATCACCCGATGAACGAGTGAAACGCTCGTTCATCTGGTGAGCCTGTCGTTTGTGAAGGCACCATCGTTCCTGGACAGCAGATCATGCGATCTAAACAGGGATCTGCTGCCCAGAAACAATGCCGCTGTATGAGGACAAACGATCGCAATAGCAACCCCTAGTCCTCATACTGTGGAGGTGATCGCTGCATGTAAATGAGGCACTTCACCTCCAATCAATGAGCAGCCGACTGTCGGGAAGGAATCCGTGGCTCATCTTCCTGTCTAAATCCCCCTTCAGAAATGAGCTGTAATGAGTGTCTAGGACAGGCATCAGCAACCTTCGGCTCCCAGCTGTTGTAAAACTACAATTCCCAGCATGCTCCATTCATTTCTATGTAAGTTCTTAGAAGAGCAAAGCAACTATGCATGCTGGGAGTTGTAGTTTCACAACAGCTGGGAGCCAAAGGTTGCCTACCCCTGGTCTAGGAGGTCAGAGTCAGCTGAGCTGCATGATGAGAAACAGTAAAAATACAGATCCTGCTACTAGAGAATCTCAAGGCTGTACAGAGAAAAAGGGCTCAAAATGTTTAATAAAGGCCAAGTAAAAAAATACTTTTTAGCCTAAAATACGTACAATGCAACAGTAAAAAATTGTCCCCAAAGGTGTACATAGCCTTTAAAGACTGGTCCGGTGACATACCAGCTAAGCACATTTTTTGTTATTTACCTCTTTGTCCATCTAGTAAGTTTGGTTGCCAATTTAATACTATTCCGAGTCAATCTGCGACAAGAAAGCGTCTTCTTTCCACACTATACCTCTAAGTTTAGATTTCTTTCCTTTCATTATTATTAGTTCTCAGAGTTCAGGTTCTCCAAGCACAAGAAAGAATCTGTTGTCCAATATCAGAGACCTGAGAGGGATATACAGTATCTATCCTCCTCATTCAGAGCATACTCCAGAACCAGGCGAAGACATAATCTCAGGTTGGGCATCGTGACTAGGATTTTTAATGACACTACGGTCCAGACACAGGATACACTGGATCTGAAGGTTCAGATACAATTTCTTGAGAAACTTTGATTAGAGGTGTTAAGGACATGGTGGAAATTATTCCACTTGGATTGCGTATCCGCAAAATACCTTCCACCATAAGCTCCACTGAATTAGTCTCTAAATGGAACATCTTGTCGGAGCGTTTTCAGAAAAAACTGCAGCTTATTGTATCAAAAGAGCAATCTGTGTTATCGTCATCAAGAAACGATTTCTAAATATCAGGAACTTCCGCTGTTTATGGAACTGGACAGAAAGTTGAAAGACAATATCAATAAAATAATCTGAATGAGGCCTATAAAACTAATACAGTTTACACTTGGACACGAGCCTCACGCGGTTCCTCCGCTCCTCGCTCTATTCTAAAGAAAAATCGTAATAGGAGAAGGAACTCTCGTTCAACTCGTGTGAACTTCAGCTCCACAGATTCCTCGGATACAGCTTCAGAGACGACGGTCTCCTCCATCGTTCCGAGTCTCGAGGCATGTCGTTTGCTCCAACCGCACATTAAGACTTTGCTGGGCATTAATGAGTTTGTTCGTAATCTTACCATTAAGAAACATTTTTTGGATACCCCCGCAAGTGCTTTTTGCCAGTCCCCTTCGCTTTGCCCTATAATTTAAAAAGCCTATACCCTCTCCAGCACAAACAGTGCGTTATCATATCATGTTGGCGAGACCCGGCGTTGGGAGTCTCGCGGGATGACGTGGTGCCGCGGAGGGTATGATGGGATGTGCTCGCAACTGGCTGCGCAGTGAGACGCCTGAACCGAAGGCCGCAAGCAGAAACGGAGAGGAACAGAGGTAAGTATATATTTTTTAATAATATGCACGGCCATACTGGAGGGGGTATGGCCCGTGCATACATAAAAAAACTATGAACTGTTCAAATTTAGAAAGGGGGGCCTACCGGCCATATATATATTTATAAGACAGAGGGGGCAAAAATCAAATCTATACAGAGTGAGAGGGGTCAGGGGCAATCATTCAACTATATACGGGGGGGGGGGGGCAAAATGAAATATATACAGCTATACCACATATTTTATATGGTCACAATGAAGAATGAAACACCTACCTCTTCTATTTAATACTGCACTACAACGTATTGAAGCCTATAATGGGGGGGCGTGACCATCCAAAGTTTGCCCTGGGGCCCATAGACCTCTTGTTACGCCACTGACTGGAGACAAACAATCAGCCCTGAAATATTTACGTGGCTGTTCACATTTGGTTTTATGGCAAGCTGACAAAGGTAAGGGCAGGGGTGCACCACCAATGAGGCCAGGTGAGGCGATCGCCTCAGGCAGCACCAGGAAGGTGCAAGAGGGGGGCAGCTGAAGGGCCATGGGCAATGAGAGCTATCATTGTGGCAAAGGGGTCAGGTTAAGAAATTTCATTCAATTTCAGTTTTCTCCTCCGGCAGCAGAAAGGCTAGGTGCGCCCCTGGGTGAGGCCGTCCTTGTAGTGGATGCTTCATTATATGCACAACAGAATTTGATCCTGTTATCTGACACTGACCACTCAGGTCTCACTCCACAGTTTCTTGCGCCACATGGTTCGGAAAAGTGTGGATCTTGGGGTAATTTCCTCTAAACAGGCTGAATTTTTGTTTTTTGGATAAAAATGATGAGTGGAGTGTTGAGGATGTTTTAAGGACTTTTGGATAATTCTTCTATATTAGGTGGATGTTTTTAGGTGCTATTAAATGTAAGGAAAGTTTATTTTGAACTTTTTATAAATTAAGAACGTTATGAATAACAGACGACCCTTGATGCACGCCCGTGGCGAAGCAGAGGCGAGACCTTGGTGGGGCGAGCTCCTGGCAACTGCACTTTTAAACATTCTTTGATGTGTCTTGTTTTTTATAGTAAATCTTCTGGTTTTATGCAGACATTGACTGTACTTTGCTATGTTTTTGCCCCTCAATCTCTGATTACAAGCAGGAACTGAGAAGGTGAACGACTGGGAGCATATACCACGAAGACGCCAGGGACAGACGGATTTTACCCTCTTCTGCTTTTACGGGAAGAGCAGCGCGGTCCTACTAAACTTTACATTTGACCAAGTGTGACCGGAACCCACTTCACTAAGGACACTGCAGTTGACTCCCCATAAGCCTGGTTTTCCACCACTTTATGGTCCCATTGTGGCTGGAATCAGTTCTCTTAATGAAAAGCTGGAATCATGGGCCAACAGTCTCCTGCAACCTCTGCAACACTTGCTGCCAAGGTATATACAAGGCACCAAGCATGTTCAAATAGCAGCAGATGTTCATTCCTTATACACTGCTATTCATCATGATCAGCCAAATGGTTTCTGGATGTCTATAGCCTCCACACCGCTGACCAGACCTAGGTTCAGTCATATATGATCCACTGACAAATAGGTTTTTCCTTCAGGTCACCGGTGCGTCCATGGGAGAGAATTTCTCACCATCGATTTCAATCATTTATAAGGCATACCGGGAAGACAAGACATTTTTTTTTTGTAAACAGAATCCATTTTGGCAGCTCTCCTGGATTGCTCGCTACATTGACGACCTACTTTTAATTTGTATCTCCGATATGGGGCCATACCGGCAATAATATCTTATTTTACCAATAATTACATGAATTTGCGTTTTCCTTTTTCTTTTTATCCCTCAGAAATACAATTTTTAGATCATTCATTGCCTGGAGACACATCATTGGGTCTTATTCACACTGAAATGTTCTCCAAAGAAAGCGCAGGTGACACTATTCTACAAGCCACATTGTGCCACCCATTACATACAATCAGAAGCATGGGCGTAGCTATAGGGGGTGCGGAGGTAGCAGTCGCTACCGGGCCCAGGAGCCTTGTGCCGCATAAGAAGAAACATAAGGCACTGAGAGAAGGGGGGCCCAAGCTGAACTCTTGCACCAGGGCCCATGAGCCATTAGCTACGCTTCTGATCAGAAGGGTACTGGTGGCTGAGCTCATTGGAGCCAAAGGTAACTGCTCCTCACCCGCTAAGCATTCTACAAGTATATACCGCAGGCTGCGCACGTCAGTATCCTGACTGGATGTTGTGTCGGGTGAGCAGTAAAATAACTGACAGGGGCAGAAATGAATTCGGTTCTCAACCCCAAACACTAATAAAGATAATAATATAACTGAGGTATCTTCATAAACTGTTGTATCTTCTACTACACATGGTTTGCAATTTTCTGATATTTGAAAACTTATATATACAATGTATCCTATCAGATTCCATCAGGATCCACAGTTTTCCAGGGTTCACCCAGAGAGAAGAGACAGCCTGTCTTTCAGTTGGGAAGGAATTTTCCTCTATTCCTCTTCATATCCTGAGTGCTCAAGAAAATCAGACTCAGCCATAGCCGAGGTGCTCGTCTCACCAGGGGGCCATGGTTCCCTCACTTACCACAACTTACCAGGGGGAATTATTGGAGATTAACAGTCCACTGGATCTTATGGTTCAAGCTGGCCTACAACATCCCAAAGCGGAGATGTTTCAGCTTAACTTCTGGATTCTGATGGTTCCAGACTGAAGAAGGGCTTGTCAGAAGCGGTGGTGGAAATGTTGCTTCTAATAAAGTGTGTGTTAGAACTTGGAGATTTTCAAGGACTGCTGTAATAAGAAAGAGGTCTAGAATCCTGATCTTTCTGAAGTCTTACAGTTTTTATAGGAAGGTTTCCAGCTTGGGTTAAAGCCCAACACTAATAACGGATGTCAATGCTCTCATGGATGGAACTTTGTCTGATCACGCAATTGTTAAGAGATTTTTTCTTAAGGTGTTCTCTCGCTTCAGCAAGTGGCATTTATCATGTAGAGGAATACAAGGCACTTACTGATGTATTGTGATTCTCCATATTGTCTCCTTTGCTGGCTTCATTCATTTTCCCATCACGTTGGGATGTTCTCTTCAAGGCCCTGGTTGAACCTTCATTTGAGCCTCTTACAGAAGAGCTACTAAGGTTCGTATTTTGGAAGGTTTTATTTCTGGTGGCTATTGCATCAGCCATGAGGGGGTCGGATTTACAAGATCCATCAAGAGCCTTATCTGGAGGAACATCGAGAAGACCAGATTTTAAGGACTATGCCTTATCATCTACCAAAAAGACCCATCTGACATTAATGTTAATCAAGATATTCATCTGCCGTCTTTCTGTCAGAATCAGTGGAACAAGAGAAGCTTCCTCTACTGGACGTTATAAGGAGAGTATGTACTGACGGAGGACCGGGACCTTCAGGTTATAGAGAGGCATGAAAGCCGGCAAGGCTACACTGGCTGCTGGCGTCAAGAATACTAAGCTTTCCTTTTAATCTCGAGAACTCCAGGTACCGGGTGGAGATACAGCACTCTCAGCTTTCATTGGATCAAATCTGTGGGGCCACCACATGGTCTTCTTCAGGCACCTACACAAAACCCTACAAGCTGGATGTGTCTTCTGCTGGCGATTCAGCCTTCGACAGACAAGGGGTTTTCCCATCTCAGACAATGGGGGCATATCGCTAAGATGTGCCCCCAATGTCTGACAGGTGCGCGTTCCACCGCTGGGACCCGCACCTACAATGAGAACAGAGTGGGGAAATGAACGGAGGGCATACTGCGCATAATATTAATATTAATGGCCTATTGTCAGGGTAGGTCATCAGTATGTGATCTGTGGTGGTCCTACTCAAGACACCCCCGCCGATCAGGTATTGATAACCTATTCTTTTCAGTCCTGAACCAGACTGAGGACTATAAGGCGGTGAACATTAGAAAGTTTTCTGCTTTACGTCAAGGTTGTTTCTGGGGAGGCAGCTAGACACAGGAGGACTCTCTGCGGTTCTGGTCATGGAGGGTCTTGGAGCGGGAGACGCATAGAGCATTGTGAAGACTGTACTGCACCTCACATAGAAAACCTCAGAAACAGGAACCGTGACATTCTCAGGAAATGAAAGACAAGACCACAAAACCCGTCTAATGCAAGACCCGAGGCTGTAGAAGTCTGGTGCATGACTGTCCGCAGGACAACTCGTAGCTGTGTAGCTTCTTTTACATTTTTTACGCTTAAAGTCGTCTTTTTGACTGCTAAGCAACACCGCTTTTCAACGAAGCACAAACACAATAGTAAATGTGGTCCCCAGAGCAGGACCCGACTAGTATTTACTGATACATTGTTTCCTGTTGCCGTACAATGTATCCGATCATAAAACATAAAAACAGCCTTTTCAGGAATTTGGCAGAGCCATCTAGGGTTTCAGGGCCAGACTTTGCCCCTTTTTTCAGAAGCCCCACCTCTTTTAACCCTTTCAAGACCAGGTGATTTTTACGGTAAAACTGACCACTTACTTACCTTCTCCAGGTCATTACGATACCTGCGATAACACATATGAATATTTTTTGTTGTGTTTTTATACTGAAAAAATAAAAACCTTGAAAGAAATAATTTTTTCTTTCGCCATATTCTGACCCCTATAACTTTTTTGTATCTGTACGGAGCTGTGTGAGGGCTCATTTTCTGCGGACCGATCTGTACTTTTCAATGATACCATTTTGGGGTGCGTTCAACTTTTTAATAATTTTTTATCAAATTGTTTGTGGGAGGAGAAGCAACCAAAAACAGAGAATTGGCCATTTGGACTTTTTTTCCTTTTTTTCTGTATGGGATAAATATTTTTATATTTTAATAGTAGGAGCATTTTTGCATGCATGTTTTTTTTTTATTTTTTGGGGGAAAGAGGGGGGGTTATTTGAATTTTTATATATTTTTTTTGAACTTGTAATTTTTTTTTACAGTTTTTTTTTTTTTATAGTTTCCATAGGGAACAGCATTGGATTCTATGAGGATTTTACCGGAGGACAGGGGCTGCCGATCTCCACCGGGGGGAGCCGGAGCACACCAGGAAGCACATGCCTACGGGTTTTTATGTGCTCAGTTGCGCGGTCAGGTTTGACCACGGCATCTGTAGCATTAGATTTATGAAACAGTAGGCACCCCGCGGCTATGGTGCCTGCTCTTCTCGCGAACAGGCGCCATTTTTAAATGTCTGACCGCCGGCGTGTTTTCACATGGGGTGGTCGGGAAGTGGTTAGAAGAGACGCCACCTCCTTTACGCTGCCTCCGCACTGTGTGTCCGGACTCCGGGACTGTGTCTGTTCTTTATCCGGAGCTGATCAAAGGAGAATGTGGGGTGTCGGGCCCCCGCCGATCTGATCCTGAGGATGGACCATCAAAATCAAAATCCTGGACAAACCCTTTAAGGAAAGGTATGATTTCTACTCTTTTTTGAATCCACTCCTGGTTTCGGCTTCGAAAACTGCCACAAAAAAACCTGCCCATGTGGCCATAACCCACAGAAGCAAGAGCATCATCTGGACGGGTGTAGAAAGACATGATTGGCAGCTGTCAAGAGGAGCTAAAAAACTGGTCTAGTGCGGGGCCTAAGGGGGAGCAGCAGGAGAGAACAGGTAAGAGGGAATACCTGTGTCTGGGGTTTCTTTAAAGGGGTTCTTCCGTTTACCATAAGAGCCTAGGAGCGGTGATGATCAGTAAATACCTGGACCTTGCCCTTCATGTCTGTAGTTTACACACTGTCCACTAGATGTCACTGTGGATCTTACACTGCATTGCTCATTACACACATGGAACTGGGGTGTGAAGTCCTGCGCTGAGGACTTTTTTTGGGGGGGTCTGTGCTATGTGCAGTATATAGAGACCATATGATGCCACCGGCTGCTGGTGCCTGAGGTGGCATCTGTGCCCATAGCTCCTGGTAAGGGGTGAGAGATGGTGCGGGGATTCATCATAGGTAATACATCAATGATGTCCAACCTCTGGCTCTCCAGCAGTTGCAAAACGATAAACCCCACCATCCAAAGGCTGTCAGAGCATGCTGGGGGTTGTAGTTTTGCAACAGCTGGAGAGGCACAGGTTGGAGACAAGCCAGGTAGTTGTTATGGAAGCTAGCTTCCTCCTGGTAGAGCGGAGCCATATCTTTGCCATTTGTAATGTAATATTCAGCCCCTCAGCTTCTGTCCTATGTAGGGCGCTAGTATTTTTCCAGCGGGGGAGGGGCCGTATCCGCGTGATGATATTTTGGTTCCGCTCAGTCCACCCATAGGGGCCAGAGATGGTGCAGATAGGGGAGCAGCTCATTCATGTCACCGTGATGATAATCGCCTTCTCCTGCCTCATTCACAGAGAAAACAAGAGATAAGAAACCGTGGATCGACAAGAAAACTACGCTGAGCTCAGCGCTTCCCTTATCGTAAACAGCGAGACGTGGAATTCCCCGCTCGGCGCTCACGGTCCACGCAGGAGCAATGCGGGGAATGTGTTACCAAGACTCAGGATCCATCTGCCAGATACTGTTGTATAGGTTACATAGAGGAGCGGGCAGCGGGGGCTGCAGCCAAGAGGACCACGGGAATGGGGTCATGTGAACATTGCCCTTATCTGAAGGGGGGGCAGTCCTGTATCCAGGGAGCCATCTCTACATCAGGGACCTACGGCTCTCCAGCTGTCGTAAAACTACAACTCCCACCATGCCCTGCTGTAGGCTGATAGCTGTAGGCAGTCTGGGCATGCTGGGAGTTGTAGTTTTGCAACAGCTGGAGGGCCGCAGGTTGACCATCACTGCTCTACATAAATACATTCTCCTAGGCCTCTTTCACACGGGCGAGTTTTCCGTGCGGGTGCAATGCATGAGGTGAACGCACTGCAGCCGCACTGAATACGGACCCATTCAATTCTACAGGGCCGTGTACATAAGCGGTGATTTTCACGCATCACTTCTGCGTCGCGTGAAATCGCAGCATGCTCCAGTTTCTGCGTTTTTCACACAACGCAGGCCCCATAGAAGTGAATGGGGCTGCGGGAAAATCGAAAGCATCCGCAAGCAAGAGTAGATGCAGTGCGATTTTCCCGCATGGTTGCTAGGAGATGGGGACCCAGTCTTTATTATTTTCCCTTATAACATGGTTATAAGAGAAAATAATTGCATTCTTTAATACAGAATGCTTAGTAAAAGGACAATTGAGGGTTAAAAAAAAAAAAATTAACTCACCTCCTCCAATTGATCGCGTAGGTGCCGGTCTCCTGTTCTTTCTTCAGCTGTGGGTAAAGGACCTGTTGGATGTCACTGAGCTCATCACATGGTCCATCACCATGGTGATGGATCATGTGATGGACCATGTGATGAGCTCAGTGACATCACCACAGGTCCTTTACCCACAGCTGAAGAAAGAACAGGAGACCGGCACCTACGCGATCAATTGGAGGAGGTGAGTTAATTTTTTATTATTATTAACCCTCAATTGTCCTTTTACTAAGCATTCTGTATTAATGAATTAAATTATTTTCCTTTATAACCATGTTATAAGGGAAAATAATGAAGACTGGGTCCCCATCTGCTAGCAACCATGTGGGAAAATCGCACTGCATCTACTCCTGCTTGCGGATGCTTTCAATTTTCACACAGCCCCATTCATTTATATGGGGGCTGCGTTGCGTGAAAAACGCATAATATAGAGCATGCTGCGATTTTCACGTAATGCAGAAGTGATGCGTGAAAATCAGCGCTCATGTGCACAGCCCCATAGAAATGAATGGGTCCGGATTCAGTGCGGGTGCAATGCGTTCACGTCACGCATTGCACCCGCGCGGAAATCACGCTCGTGTGAAAGGGGCCTTATACTTCAGTTACATCCAGAGCTACATTCACAGTTCTGCTGGTCCACAGAGTGTAATGTGGGGGCCCAGATGGGCAAAACTCACACCATGCATTGCACTTAGTACAGGGCTTGAGTGGCAGGCACAGTACATAGGGGCCCGACACCCCCTAAGCAGAACCCAGTGTCCAAGAACCTTCTAGACTGGACAAAATTGTAACAAACTCAGATTTATTAGATTTCTATGGGATTCAGCCTCCGTGAGCTAAACAGTCTACACTGATACTTTTACCTGACTGATACATTGTAGCACATTCTCAGAACAGGAGAGATGTTTATGCTCCTGATGTGTTTACACACAATTATCTAGGCTGGATACAAATGTAACAAACCCTCAGCTGTGAGAAGTACCAGGTCTGGTGCAGGTTTTCAGCCTCTGGATGCAATGCTTTGTGAGCAAAACAGCCTGGCCTAATGCATTGCAGCAAATCCTCAGAACAGGAGAGATATTTGTGCTGCAGATACGAGCAGCTCACAAAGGATTGTATGAACCAGATGCAACTGTAACAACCCATCAGCTATGAGCGGAATTAACAGAGGCAATCCTCTGTCGGCTCTGATCTGCAGTGATACACTGTAACATACTTCAGCTGTGAGCAGGGCTATTTGATAAGGTACGGTTTTATGTCACATTTAGGCTGATTGTGATGTCACCAGCTCCAGTTTCCCTAACGCTCCTTAGCAGACATGGGCCTCGCTCCTTATAAATATCCCCGGCTTTAGGTTCTCACACAACTCGGGTTTCACGCCAACCTGTGACTACACAGAACGTTTCCCTCCTGATCTGCAGACTCAGCAGATATGAGAGTGGTGCCCTCAGATTACTCATCGCCTGTCACAGACCATCAGCCATTAGGAGCTGCAGAGTCCGCGCTTCGGCCTCACCACCACATCGACAGGGGTCGGGTTAAAGGGGAGCTCCACCTGCAAACAATGTAACCTCTATAGTCATCCAGTGTAACATTCACAATCTGTGCAATGCACCAGAGGACGCCACATCTCCATGGCCAGTCACATGGCTGAGGGTAGAGGTCTGTTTCCAAGGGCAACCAGAAGAATTTTGCAACCGTGGAACATTGCACTCTGATTAATTTATTAGTAGATCTTTATCAGATATCAGTTTTCTGACTGTCTACAGCCACCACTAGGGAGAGCTCACTGCATACATCATTTATACAATCACCACTAGAGGGAGCTCAGGAGATTTCTACATACAGATATATACAGCCACCACTACAGGGAGCTCAGGAGATTACTACATACAGATATATACAGCCACCACTAGAGGGAGCTCAGGAGATTACTACATACAGATATATACAGCCACCACTAGAGGGAGCTCAGGAGATTACTACATACAGATATATACAGCCACCACTAGAGGGAGCTCAGGAGATTACTACATACAGATATATACAGC
The DNA here is from genome assembly GCA_033119425.1 of Bufotes viridis. Taxonomy (NCBI): domain Eukaryota; kingdom Metazoa; phylum Chordata; class Amphibia; order Anura; family Bufonidae; genus Bufotes; species Bufotes viridis. Next base: position 8,076,861 of record CM065591.1, on the reverse strand, counting down.
CACCACTAGAGGGAGCTCAGGAGATTACTACATACAGATATATACAGCCACCACTAGAGGGAGCTCAGGAGATTACTACATACAGATATATACAGCCACCACTAGAGGGAGCTCAGGAGATTACTGCATACACATATATACAGCCACCACTAGAGGGAGCTGAGGATATTACTATATACAGATATATACAGCCACCACTAGAGGGAGCTCAGGAGATTACTATATACAGATATATACACCCACCACTAGAGGGAGCTCAGGAGATTACTACATACAGATATATACAGCCACCACTAGAGGGAGCTCAGGAGATTACTGCATACAGATATATACAGCCACCACTAGAGGGAGCTGAGGATATTACTGCATACATCATTTATACAATCACCACTAGAGGGAGCTCAGGAGATTACTACATGCAGATATATACAGCCACCACTAGAGGGAGCTCAGGAGATTACTGCATACAGATATATACAGCCACCACTAGAGGGAGCTCAGGATATTACTGCATACATCATTTATACAATCACCACTAGAGGGAGCTCAGGAGATTACTACATGCAGATATATACAGCCACCACTAGAGGGAGCTCAGGAGATTACTGCATACAGATATATACAGCCACAACTAGATGGAGCTCAGGAGATTACTACATACAGATATATACAGCCACAACTAGATGGAGCTCAGGAGATTACTACATACAGATATATACAGCCACCACTAGAGGGAGCTCAGGAGATTACTACATACAGATATATACAGCCACAACTAGAGGGAGCTCAGGAGATTACTACATACAGATATATACAGCCACCACTAGAGGGAGCTCAGGAGATTACTGTATACTGATATATACAGCCACCACTAGAGGGAGCTCAGGAGATTACTGAATACAGATATATACAGCAACCACTATAGGGAGCTCCGGAGATTACTACATACAGATATATACAGCAACCACTAGAGGGAGCTCCGGAGATTACTACATACAGATATATACAGCAACCACTAGAGGGAGCTCAGAAGATTACCACATACAGACATATACAGCCACCACTATAGGGAGCTCCGGAGATTACCACATACAGATATATACAGCCACCACTATAGGGAGCTCCGGAGATTACTACATACAGATATATACAGCAACCAATACAGGGTGCTCAGGAGATTACTGCATACAGATATATACAGCAACCACTAGAGGGAGCTCAGAAGATTACTACATACAGATATATACAGCCACCACTAGAGGGAGCTCAGAAGATTACCACATACAGATATATACAGTCACCACTACAGGGAGCTCAGGAGATTACTGCATACAGATATATACAGCAACCAATACAGGGTGCTCAGGAGATTACTGCATACAGATATATACAGCTACCACTAGAGGGAGCTCAGGAGATTACTACATACAGATATATACAGCCACCACTAGAGGGAGCTCAGGGGATTACTGTATACAAATATATACAGCGACCATTAGAGGGAGCTCAGGAGATTACTACATACAGATATATACAGTCCCCAATAGGGGGAGCTCAGGAGATTACTACATACAGATATATAAAGCCACCTCGAGAGAGAGCTCAGGAGATTACTACATACAGATATATACAGCCACCACTAGAGGGAGCTCAGGAGATTACTGTTTACAGATATATACAGTCACCACTAGAGGGAGCTCAGGAGATTACTACATACAGATATATACAGCCACCACTAGAGGGAGCTCAGGGGATTACTGTATACAAATATATACAGCGACCATTAGAGGGAGCTCAGGAGATTACTACATACAGATATATACAGTCCCCAATAGGGGGAGCTCAGGAGATTACTACATACAGATATATAAAGCCACCTCGAGAGAGAGCTCAGGAGATTACTACATACAGATATATACAGCCACCACTAGAGGGAGGTCAGGAGATTACTGTATACAGATATATACAGCCACCACTAGAGGGAGCTAAGGAGATTACTACATACAGATATATACAGCCACCACTAGAGGGAGTTCAGGAGATTACTGCATACAGATATATACAGCCACCACTAGAGGGAGCTCTGGAGATTACTACATACAGATATATACAGCCACCACTAGAGGGAGAGATCAGGAGATTACTGCATACAGATATATACAGCCACCACTAGAGAGAGAGATCAGGAGATTACTACATACAGATATATACAGCCACCACTAGAGGGAGCTCAGGAGATTACTGCATATAGATATATACAGCCACTACTAGAGGGAGTTCAGGAGATTACTATAAACAGATATATACAGCAACCACTAGAGGGAGCTCAGGGGATTACTGCATACAGATATATACAGACACCACTAGAGGGAGATCAGGAGATTACTGCATACAGATAGATACAGCCACCACTAGAGGGAGATCAGGAGATTACTGTATACAGATATATACAGCCACCACTAGAGGTAGCTCAGGAGATTACTGCATACAGATATATACAGCCACCACTAGAGGGCGCTCAGGAGATTAATGCATACAGATATATACAGCCACCACTAGAGGGAGCTCAGAAGATTACTACATACAGATATATACAGCCACCACTAGAGGAAGCTCAGGAGATTACTACATACAGATATATACAGCCACCACTAGAGGGAGCTCAGGAGATTACTGCATACAGATATATACAGCCACCACTAGAGGGAGCTCAGGAGATTACTGCATACAGATATATACAGCCACCACTAGAGGGAGCTCAGGAGATTACTGCATACAGATATATACAGCCACCACTAGAGGGAGCTCAGGAGATTACTACACACAGATATATACAGCCACCACTAGAGGGAGCTCAGGAGATTACCACATACAGATATATACAGCCACTACTAGAGGGGGCTCAGGAGATTACTACATACAGATATATACAGCCACCACTAGAGGGAGCTCAAGAGATTACTGCATACAGATAAATACAGCCACCACTAGAGGGAGCTCAGGAGATTACTACATACAGATATAAACAGCCACCACTAGGGGGAGCTCAGGAGATTACTGCATATAGATATATACAGCCACCACTAGAGGGAGCTCAGGAGATTACTACATACAGATATATACAGCCACCTCTAGAGGAAGCTCAGGAGATTACTACATACGGATATATACAGCCACCACTAGAGGGAGCTCAGGGGATTACTGCATACAGATATATACAGCCACCACTAGAGGAAGCTCTGGAGATGAATACATACAGATATATACAGCCACCACTAGAGGGAGCTCAGGAGATTACTGCATACAGAAATATACAGTCACCACTAGAGGGAGCTCAGGATATTACTACATACAGATATATACAACCACCACTAGAGGGAGCTCAGGAGATTACTGCATACAGATAAATACAGCCACCACTAGAGGGAGCTCAGGAGATTACTGCATACAGATATGTACAGCCACCACTAGAGGGAGCTCAGGAGATTACTGTATACAACTATATAGAGCCACCACTAGGGGGAGCTCAGGAGATTACTACATACAGATATATACAGCCACCACTAGAGGGAGCTCTGGAGATTACTACATACAGATATATACAGCCACCACTAGAGGGAGCTCAGAAGATTACTACATACAGATGTATACAGCCACCACTAGAGGAAGCTCAGGAGATTACTACATACAGATATATACAGCTATCACTAGAGGGAGCTCAGGAGATTACTGCATACAAATATATACAGCCACCACTAGAGGGAGCTCAGTAAATTACTGCATACAGATATATACAGCCACTACTAGAGGGAGCTCAGGAGATTACCACATACAGATATATACAGCCACTACTAGAGGGAGCTCAGGAGATTACTACATACAGATATATACAGCCACCACTAGAGGGAGCTCAGGAGATTACTGCATACAGATAAATACAGCCACCACTAGAGGGAGCTCAGGAGATTACTACATACAGATATATACAGCCACCACTAGGGGGAGCTCAGGAGATTACTGCATATAGATATATACAGCCACCACTAGAGGGAGCTCAGGAGATTACTACATACAGATATATACAGCCACCACTAGAGGGAGCTCAGGAGATTACTACATACGGATATATACAGCCACCACTAGAGGGAGCTCAGGGGATTACTGCATACAGATATATACAGCCACCACTAGAAGAAGCTCAGGAGATTACTACATACAGATATATACAGCCACCACTAGAGGAAGCTCTGGAGATGAATACATACAGATAAATACAGCCACCACTAGAGGGAGCTCAGGAGATTACTGCATACAGAAATATACAGTCACCACTAGAGGGAGCTCAGGAGATTACTACATACAGATATATACAACCACCACTAGAGGGAGCTCAGGAGATTACTGCATACAGATATATACAGCCACCACTAGAGGGAGCTCAGGGGATTACTGCATACAGATATATACAGCCACCACTAGAAGAAGCTCATGAGATTACTACATACAGATATATACAGCCACCACTAGAGGAAGCTCTGGAGATGAATACATACAGATATATACAGCCACCACTAGAGGGAGCTCAGGAGATTACTGCATACAGAAATATACAGCCACCACTAGAGGGAGCTCAGGAGATTACTACATACAGATATATACAGCCACCACTAGAGGGAGCTCAGGAGATTACTGCATACAGATATATACAGCCACCACTAGAGGGAGCTCAGGAGATTACTACATACAGATATATACAGCCACCACTAGAGGGAGCTCAGGAGATTACTACATGCAGATATATACAGCCACCACTAGAGCGAGCTCAGGAGATTACTACATACAGATATATACAGCCACCACTAGAGGGAGCTCAGGAGATTACTGCATACAGATATATACAGCCACCACTAGAGGAAGCTCAGGAGATTACTACATACATATATATATACAGCCACCACTAGAGGGAGCTCAGGAGATTACTACATGCAGATATATACAGCCACCACTAGAGCAAGCTCAGGAGATTACTGCATACAGATATGTACAGCCACCACTAGAGGGAGCTCAGGAGTTTACTGCATACAGATATGTACAGCCACCACTAGAGGGAGCTCAGGAGATTAGTACATACAGATATATACAGCCACCACTAGAGGGAGCTCAGGAGATTAGTACATACAGATATATACAGCCACACGATGCATGATCAGACTAGTTTGTGTACATAGATCTGCATTGGAGCTGCATACACAAATCGACAGAAAACTATTTGCAAAGTTGCTTTATTTTAAATTTTAGCTGCATTGGAGCACTAGCTGCAGAGGTGGGGGTGCTTACACCCTGAACCTGCTGAAGCGGGTGTACATGGATTCCGCAGGCTGTTCCTGACAGGGTATCTTAAAGGGTTTATTTGGACTGTTGGATTTTTAGAGGTGAGAAATGAACCTCCTGCAGCCGCCATACCCCCCAGCCCCTCATATAAATCTGCAAACAGATGGCTTCAAAGCAAGAATTCCACAGCAGTCTCAGATTTTTAATATTGTATTTCACTTACCTTCTTAAAGGGGTGAAACAGACTTTCAGTATTGGTGGGTGCCTCTGGCAGTGCCCTGTAGTGGTCACCGGCGGTACTGCACCCTCCATCCTGCCATGAGTTCTGGCTGCAGCAGAGGAGCAGAAGGAGCTCAGCCTGGAGACATCCACCACCCCTGCACACTGGGTCCTGGAGGCTGCAGGCAGTAGGCTATTGCTGAGGAATTAAGGGGCAGGAGGGGAAGGGGCTCACTACAGGTGAATGGTCTCCACTGGGGGTGATAGTGGCAAGGATGATGAGTGCAGTATTATATCTGTGCTTTCCTGGAGCAGCCAGAGACTCCTACTAGAAGAAACTGATGTCTAGGAGCTGATTGTGTAGGGGCATTACCTGTATAGGGACTGGCAGATATAGGTGTCTACCTAGTGTTAGTGTTTGTAGTGTTATATAGCTATCGGGCAGTGTTATTTGGACATCGGTGCGTATCCATGGGTCTAGGCGGTGTATGTATAGGGGACATATAAGTGCTATAGAGGACGGGCATGGTGGATAGAGATGCCTGTATGTGGGGTCTGAGCTGTTTGCAGGGTGCCCGGTGAGGAGGGTCTGTGGTGTCTGTAATCCATCCTTGCAGCGTATTCACACTGTGGTTTGGCTGTGGCAGGGATACGGTGTGCAGTGTGTGTGGGGGGCTCCGACACAGGAGGGTCGTATAGCGTTAGACAGCAGTGGATCAGGATACACAGACTGGGGGACCCCTGGGACCCTTACACCCAGCACCTCTCAATTCTGGCTGTGCAGGTGAGTGCCGCTGACTTCATTTTAATCATTGCCTAGATATGTAGCAGAGCTTACTTTATTACTGAGCTTTTTGTGTCACCTGCAGTCCTATGTAACCACCACATATAACAGAGTAATAGTTTTCTGAGTACAGATAATCTAGTAGATGTCACCTGCAGTCCTATGTAACGCCACAGATAACACAGTGATTGCGCTCTGAGTATAGATCATGTAGTAGGTGTCACCTGCAGTCCTATGTAACACCACAGATAACACAGTGATAACTCTCTGAGTACAGATAATGTAGTAGGTGTCACCTGCAGTCCTATGTAACACCACTGATAACACAGTGATAACTCTCTGAGTACAGATAATGTAGTAGATGTCACCTGCAGTCCTATGTAACACCACAGATAACACAGTGAAAAATCTCTGAGTATGGATAATGTAGTAGGTGTCACCTGCAGTCCTATGTAACACCACTGATAACACAGTGATATATCTCTGAGTATAGATAATGTAGTTGATGTCACCTGCAGTCCTATGTAACACCACAGATAACACTGTGATAACTCTCTGAGTAAAGATAATGTAGTAGATGTCACCTGCAGTCCTATGTAACACCACAGATAACACAGTGATAACTCTCTGAGTACAGATAATGTAGTAGATGTCACCTGCAGTCCTATGTAACACCACAGATAACACAGTGATAACTCTCTGAGTAAAGATAACGTAGTAGATGTTACCTGCAGTCCTATGTAACACCAGAGATAACACAGTGATATCTCTCTGAGTACAGATAGTGTAGTAGATGTCACCTGCAGTCCTATGTAACACCACAGATAACACAGTGATAACTCTCTGAGTACAGATAATGTAGTAGATGTCACCTGCAGTCCTATGTAACACCACAGATAACACAGTGATAACTCTCTGAGTACAGATAATGTAGTAGATATCACCTCCAGTCCTATGTAACACCACAGATAACAGAGTAATAGTTCTCTGAGTACAGATAATGTAGTAGATGTCACCTGCAGTCCTATGTAACACCACAGATAACACAGTGATAACTCTGAGTACAGATAATGTAGTAGATGTCACCTGCAGTCCTATGTAACACCACAGATAACACAGTGATAACTCTCTGAGTACAGATAATGTAGTAGATGTCACCTGCAGTCCTATGTAACACCACAGATAACACAGTGATAACTCTGAGTACAGATAATGTAGTAGATGTCACCTGCAGTCCTATGTAACACCACAGATAACACAGTGATAACTCTCTGAGTACAGATAATGTAGTAGATGTCACCTGCAGTCCTATGTAACACCACAGATAACACAGTGATAACTCTCTGAGTACAGATAATGTAGTAGATGTCACCTGCAGTCCTATGTAACACCACAGATAACACAGTGATAACTCTCTGAGTACAGATAATGTAGTAGATGTCACCTGCAGTCCTATGTAACACCACAGATAACACAGTGATATATCTCTGAGTACAGATAATGTAGTAGATGTCACCTGCAGTCCTATGTAACACCACAGATAACACAGTGATAACTCTCTGAGTACAGATAATGTAGTAGATGTCACCTGCAGTCCTATGTAACACCACAGATAACACAGTGATAACTCTCTGAGTACAGATAATGTAGTAGATGTCACCTGCAGTCCTATGTAACACCACAGATAACACAGTGATAACTCTCTGAGTACAGATAATGTAGTAGATGTCACCTGCAGTCCTATGTAACACCACAGATAACACAGTGATAACTCTCTGAGTACAGATAATGTAGTAGATGTCACCTGCAGTCCTATGTAACACCACAGATAACACAGTGATAACTCTCTGAGTACAGATAATGTAGTAGATGTCACCTGCAGTCCTATGTAACACCACAGATAACACAGTGATAACTCTCTGAGTACAGATAATGTAGTAGATGTCACCTGCAGTCCTATGTAACACCACAGATAACACAGTGATAACTCTCTGAGTACAGATAATGTAGTAGATGTCACCTGCAGTCCTATGTAACACCACAGATAACACAGTGATAACTCTCTGAGTACAGATAATGTAGTAGATGTCACCTGCAGTCCTATGTAACACCACAGATAACACAGTGATAATCTCTGAGTACAGATAATGTAGTAGATGTCACCTGCAGTCCTATGTAACACCACAGATAACACAGTGATAACTCTCTGAGTACAGATAATGTAGTAGATGTCACCTGCAGTCCTATGTAACACCACAGATAACACAGTGATAACTCTGAGTACAGATAATGTAGTAGATGTCACCTGCAGTCCTATGTAACACCACAGATAACACAGTGATAACTCTCTGAGTACAGATAATGTAGTAGATGTCACCTGCAGTCCTATGTAACACCACAGATAACACAGTGATAACTCTCTGAGTACAGATAATGTAGTAGATGTCACCTGCAGTCCTATGTAACACCACAGATAACACAGTGATAACTCTCTGAGTACAGATAATGTAGTAGATGTCACCTGCAGTCCTATGTAACACCACAGATAACACAGTGATAACTCTCTGAGTACAGATAATGTAGTAGATGTCACCTGCAGTCCTATGTAACACCACAGATAACACAGTGATAACTCTCTGAGTACAGATAATGTAGTAGATGTCACCTGCAGTCCTATGTAACACCACAGATAACACAGTGATAACTCTCTGAGTACAGATAATGTAGTAGATGTCACCTGCAGTCCTATGTAACACCACAGATAACACAGTGATAACTCTCTGAGTACAGATAATGTAGTAGATGTCACCTGCAGTCCTATGTAACACCACAGATAACACAGTGATAACTCTCTGAGTACAGATAATGTAGTAGATGTCACCTGCAGTCCTATGTAACACCACAGATAACACAGTGATAACTCTCTGAGTACAGATAATGTAGTAGATGTCACCTGCAGTCCTATGTAACACCACAGATAACACAGTGATAACTCTCTGAGTACAGATAATGTAGTAGATGTCACCTGCAGTCCTATGTAACACCACAGATAACACAGTGATAACTCTCTGAGTACAGATAATGTAGTAGATGTCACCTGCAGTCCTATGTAACACCACAGATAACACAGTGATAACTCTCTGAGTACAGATAATGTAGTAGATGTCACCTGCAGTCCTATGTAACACCACAGATAACACAGTGATAACTCTGAGTACAGATAATGTAGTAGATGTCACCTGCAGTCCTATGTAACACCACAGATAACACAGTGATAACTCTCTGAGTACAGATAATGTAGTAGATGTCACCTGCAGTCCTATGTAACACCACAGATAACACATTGATAACTCTGAGTACAGATAATGTAGTAGATGTCACCTGCAGTCCTATGTAACACCACAGATAACACAGTGATAACTCTCTGAGTACAGATAATGTAGTAGATGTCACCTGCAGTCCTATGTAACACCACAGATAACACAGTGATAACTCTCTGAGTACAGATAATGTAGTAGATGTCACCTGCAGTCCTATGTAACACCACAGATAACACAGTGATAACTCTGAGTACAGATAATGTAGTAGATGTCACCTGCAGTCCTATGTAACACCACAGATAACACAGTGATAACTCTCTGAGTACAGATAATGTAGTAGATGTCACCTGCAGTCCTATGTAACACCACAGATAACACAGTGATAACTCTCTGAGTACAGATAATGTAGTAGATGTCACCTGCAGTCCTATGTAACACCACAGATAACACAGTGATAACTCTCTGAGTACAGATAATGTAGTAGATGTCACCTGCAGTCCTATGTAACACCACAGATAACACAGTGATAACTCTCTGAGTACAGATAATGTAGTAGATGTCACCTGCAGTCCTATGTAACACCACAGATAACACAGTGATAACTCTCTGAGTACAGATAATGTAGTAGATGTCACCTGCAGTCCTATGTAACACCACAGATAACACAGTGATAACTCTCTGAGTACAGATAATGTAGTAGATGTCACCTGCAGTCCTATGTAACACTACAGATAACACAGTGATAACTCTCTGAGTACAGATAATGTAGTAGATGTCACCTGCAGTCCTATGTAACACCACAGATAACACAGTGATAACTCTCCTGAGTACAGATAATGTAGTAGATGTCACCTGCAGTCCTATGTAACACCACAGATAACACAGTGATAACTCTCTGAGTACAGATAATGTAGTAGATGTCACCTGCAGTCCTATGTAACACCACAGATAACACAGTGATAACTCTCTGAGTACAGATAATGTAGTAGATGTCACCTGCAGTCCTATGTAACACCACAGATAACACAGTGATAACTCTCTGAGTACAGATAATGTAGTAGATGTCACCTGCAGTCCTATGTAACACCACAGATAACACAGTGATAACTCTCTGAGTACAGATAATGTAGTAGATGTCACCTGCAGTCCTATGTAACACCACAGATAACACAGTGATAACTCTCTGAGTACAGATAATGTAGTAGATGTCACCTGCAGTCCTATGTAACACCACAGATAACACAGTGATAACTCTCTGAGTACAGATAATGTAGTAGATGTCACCTGCAGTCCTATGTAACACCACAGATAACACAGTGATAACTCTCTGAGTACAGATAATGTAGTAGATGTCACCTGCAGTCCTATGTAACACCACAGATAACACAGTGATAACTCTCTGAGTACAGATAATGTAGTAGATGTCACCTGCAGTCCTATGTAACACCACAGATAACACAGTGATAACTCTCTGAGTACAGATAATGTAGTAGATGTCACCTGCAGTCCTATGTAACACCACAGATAACACAGTGATAACTCTCTGAGTACAGATAATGTAGTAGATGTCACCTGCAGTCCTATGTAACACCACAGATAACACAGTGATAACTCTCTGAGTACAGATAATGTAGTAGATGTCACCTGCAGTCCTATGTAACACCACAGATAACACAGTGATAACTCTCTGAGTACAGATAATGTAGTAGATGTCACCTGCAGTCCTATGTAACACCACAGATAACACAGTGATAACTCTCTGAGTACAGATAATGTAGTAGATGTCACCTGCAGTCCTATGTAACACCACAGATAACACAGTGATAACTCTCTGAGTACAGATAATGTAGTAGATGTCACCTGCAGTCCTATGTAACACCACAGATAACACAGTGATAACTCTCTGAGTACAGATAATGTAGTAGATGTCACCTGCAGTCCTATGTAACACCACAGATAACACAGTGATAACTCTCTGAGTACAGATAATGTAGTAGATGTCACCTGCAGTCCTATGTAACACCACAGATAACACAGTGATAACTCTCTGAGTACAGATAATGTAGTAGATGTCACCTGCAGTCCTATGTAACACCACAGATAACACAGTGATAACTCTCTGAGTACAGATAATGTAGTAGATGTCACCTGCAGTCCTATGTAACACCACAGATAACACAGTGATAACTCTCTGAGTACAGATAATGTAGTAGATGTCACCTGCAGTCCTATGTAACACCACAGATAACACAGTGATAACTCTCTGAGTACAGATAATGTAGTAGATGTCACCTGCAGTCCTATGTAACACCACAGATAACACAGTGATAACTCTCTGAGTACAGATAATGTAGTAGATGTCACCTGCAGTCCTATGTAACACCACAGATAACACAGTGATAACTCTCTGAGTACAGATAATGTAGTAGATGTCACCTGCAGTCCTATGTAACACCACAGATAACACAGTGATAACTCTCTGAGTACAGATAATGTAGTAGATGTCACCTGCAGTCCTATGTAACACCACAGATAACACAGTGATAACTCTCTGAGTACAGATAATGTAGTAGATGTCACCTGCAGTCCTATGTAACACCACAGATAACACAGTGATAACTCTCTGAGTACAGATAATGTAGTAGATGTCACCTGCAGTCCTATGTAACACCACAGATAACACAGTGATAACTCTCTGAGTACAGATAATGTAGTAGATGTCACCTGCAGTCCTATGTAACACCACAGATAACACAGTGATAGCTCTCTGAGTACAGATAATGTAGTAGATGTCACCTGCAGTCCTATGTAACACCACAGATAACACAGTGATAACTCTCTGAGTACAGATAATGTAGTAGATGTCACCTGCAGTCCTATGTAACACCACAGATAACACAGTGATAACTCTCTGAGTACAGATAATGTAGTAGATGTCACCTGCAGTCCTATGTAACACCACAGATAACACACTGATAACTCTCTGAGTACAGATAATGTAGTAGATGTCACCTGCAGTCCTATGTAACACCACAGATAGCACAGTGATAGCTCTCTGAGTACAGATAATGTAGTAGATGGCACCTGCAGTCCTATGTAACACCACAGATAACACAGTGATATCTCTCTGAGTACAGATAATGCAGTAGATGTCACCTGCAGTCCTATGTAACACCACAGATAACACTGTGATAACTCTCTGAGTACAGATAATGCAGTAGATGTCACCTGCAGTCCTATGTAACACCACAGATAACACAGTGATAACTCTCTGAGTACAGATAATGTGGTAGATGTCACCTGCAGTCCTATGTAACACCAGGTATACACTGCATGTCTCCTGATTATTGCACATTATTACATGTGTATATAGTGATGCATTAATTTTTATGCTGCCTCAGAGCTGCGCTCTGAATTACTGAAATACTGGCTCTCTCCCTTTAACCCTCTCACTGCCATGTTACTCTGATCGCGATGAGTGCTGATTATTGGAAGGCGGCCGCCCCCCCAGCCCCTCTTATATCATATTCCACTTGCAGCAGTTCAGGAAGCTGAGATTTGGGCGCTGTATGACAGGAGCGCGGTTGCGCAGGGAGAAGGCGTCCTTGTAAGAACGGACCGCGGTGGCCATGATCTGCAGTGTGAGGACCGGACAGCCCGTGGCACGGTGTTGGTGGGATTCTGGGGGTCACAGCTCAGTCTTGTGTTACCGTTCCACCGGTTTATACATTTTTCTTGATTTTCCATCTGAGGGGAGGTTTGACCCGCTCATTCCCTCCCCAGATGGGGTCAGAGGTTAACCTTACACTGATTAGGAGCCCCTCCGATGGGGGAGGGGTGATGCTGTCAGACACTGAATAATTCATTAGCGGATGAGGCCGGCACCGGTTAATTATTAGGACTTTAGTTCCTCACTTCGCCCATGAGAAGGAGCAGTCAGAGTCAGACTGCGGTCAGAGCAGATCGTGCGCCGCACCTCGGGGAGCCCATTAGTGTTAGCATTCCACATATACATCCTAGCATTAACCCACTGAAACTAATGCTACTAACTCTACTAACCCTAACCTAGTAAACATGATAACATGATACTAACTCTACCAATGTATTACTACTAATCATTCTAACCCATTAACCTACTAAGTGAACTCAACCAGCACTAACCTTCCTACCCCCACTAATCCTATCTCTAACCCTACACCCCAGAATCCTAACCCACTCGCCCTACTCACCCAAACCTTTACATACCCCAACCCAATACCCTACTAACACCAATCCTAGTAACTGTAACCTTAAAGCACTAACCAAACTCATTTTACTTCTGTTAGCCCTTACTGTACTAACTCTAAGCCACTAGTACTAATCCTACCAACCTTAGCCATAACTAACTTTACTACCAAACCCAACCCTGCTAACTAGGGATGAACGAAGCGACTTTGGATGCACCTTGGAACCGAACCCGAGTTCGGGAAAATGCTTTTAACAGTAGAAATTAATTTTTGAAGTTATTACCTGAAGTCGTGCGAGATTTGGACTTCGGATCATCGGAGCCGGTACATTCTAACACTGTACGGAGCGCTCACTCTGTACAGTACTGAAACTAACTTTTAGGCGAATCGGTTAGCAGTAGGGATGAGCGAATCGACTTCGGATGAAGCATCAAAAGTCGATTTGCTCATCCCTACTGCTAACCCTAACCTGAAATCCCCACTAATCCTAACAATCCTAACCCTAATATATACCACTAAATCTTCTAACCTTACTACTAACCCAATAACCCAACTGACATTAGCCTCACCCACTGTCTCTACTCACCCAACCCTACTAACTCTAACTCACTAATCCTAATAACCCTAGTTCTATTGTCCCAAAGCCTACCAACGCTGACCCTAACCCGAAAACCCTACTAACACTAATCCTGACAATCTTAACTATACTAACCCTAACTCAATAACTCTACTAACCCTACACCACTAAATCTTCTATCCTTACTACTACCCCAGTTACCCTACTATCAGTAACCCCACTCACCCAAACCTTTACTACCCTAACCCAAGAACCTCACTAACACTAATCCTAACAACCTTAACCCTAAACTAAGTTACTAAACTTTACCACTAACCTAAAAACCTGCACTATCCCTAAACCAAAAAGCCTACAAACACTAATCTTATATAACCCTACTAACCCAGAACCACGAGCTAAACTAACCTTAATCCAATTAACCCAAACCTCCACTAACACTATCCTACCTACCCTAACCTTACTACTAACCACTAACACTACTCCCCCCAACCTTTCCTAACACTAACCTTAAACCACTAGTTCTACTAACCTAAATACTAACCCAGTCCCTACTAACACAAACCCTCCTCAGCCCTTCACCGGAGCAGATGGTGAACACTATACGGCCCCAGAATAGGACCACCCCGCGTCTCCACAGTGCATTATACCCTACACACAGGACATCACATTACATACAGTCTGCGTACCACGAGGGCGGCAGCAAACGATTATTTCAGAAATCGAGTATTCTACCGATTATTTTTACGATTAATCAAGTAATCTAATAAAGAAAAAGGAATTAATAGACTCTTTTACTTTATAAAAACTCATCAGACCCCCTGCCATCCGTCCACAACACTGACAGTCCCCCCTGTGCAGCTCAAGTGCATCAGTTCCCCCAGTGCCATCAGTTCTGTTCCCCCCAGTGCCATTAGCTCCCCCCCCCCTGTGCCATCAGCTCCGTTCCCCCCGTGCCTTCAGCTCCCCCCCAGTGCCATTAGCTCCACTATCCCCCAGGACCATCAGCTCTCCACCGTGCCATAAGCTCTCCACCGTGCCATCAGCTCTCCACCGTGCCATCAGCTCTCCACCGTGCCTTCAGCTTCCCCCCCCCCCCGTGCCATCAGCTCCCCCCCATGCCATCAGCTCCACTATCCCCCAGTACCATCAGCTCCCCCATGCCATCAGCTTCGTTCCCCCAGTGCCTTCAGCTCTCCACCGTGCCATCAGCTCCGTTCCCCCCGTGCCTTCAGCTCCCCCCCAGTGCCATTAGCTCCACTATCCCCAGGACCATCAGCTCTCCACCGTGCCATAAGCTCTCCACCGTGCCATCAGCTCTCCACCGTGCCATCAGCTCTCCACCGTGCCTTCAGCTCCCCCCCAGTGCCATCAGCTCCCCCCCATGCCATCAGCTTCGTTCCCCCAGTGCCTTCAGCTCTCCACCGTGCCATCAGCTCCGTTCCCCCAGTGCCTTCAGCTCCACTCCCCCAGTGCCATCAGCCCCTCCATGCCATCCATTGCCATGTGAGGTCCCCCACTGCCATCATATCAGCCCCTCCATGCCATGTCCCACACTCCCCCAGTTCCATTTGCCCCTCCATGCCATCCATTGCCATGTCCTTCTCCTCCAGTGCCTCCATGCCATCCATTGCCATCTGTCCCCTCACCCAGTGCCTCCATGCCATCCATTGCCATCTGTCCCCCTCACCCAGTGCTTCCATGCCATCCATTGCCATCTGTCCCCCTCACCCAGTGCTTCCATGCCATCCATTGCCATCTGTCCCCCTCACCCAGTGCTTCCATGCCATCCATTGCCATCTGTCCCCTCACCCAGTGCCTCCATGCCATCCATTGGCATCTGTCCCCCTCTCCCAGTGCCTCCATGCCATCCATTGCCATCTGTCCCCCTCACCCAGTGCTTCCATGCCCTCCATTGCCATCTGTCCCCTCACCCAGTGCCTCCATGCCATCCATTGGCATCTGTCCCCCTCTCCCAGTGCCTCCATGCCATCCATTGGCATCTGTCCCCCTCTCCCAGTGCCTCCATGCCATCCATTGCCATCTGTCCCCCTCTCCCAGTGCTTCCATGCCATCCATTGCCATCTGTCCCCCTCACCCAGTGCCTCCATGCTAACCATTGCCATCTGTCCCCTCACCCAGTGCCTCCATGCCATCCATTGCCATCTGTCCCCCTCACCCAGTGCCTCCATGCCATCCATTGCCATCTGTCCCCCTCACCCAGTGCCTCCATGCCATCCACCATGTCCCCCTCCCTCAGTGCCTCCATGCCATCCACCATGTCCCCCTCCCCCAGTGCCTCCATGCCATCCACCATGCCCCCCTCCCCCAGTGCCCCAGGAGCACTTCACTCCTCACTCCCGCTCCGTGGTCACATGACACAAATGAATCCTCGATGCAAAAAATTTGCATTGAGGATTTTTTTGTGTCGAATTACGCGATTCAATTGACTAATCATTTCAGCCCTACATACTACATACAGTAAACACACTACATACAGTATACATACTACATACAGTAAACACACTACATACAGTATACATGCTACATACAGTAAACACACTACGCACAGTATACATGCTACATACAGTAAACACACTACGCACAGTATACATACTACATACAGTATACATGCTACATACAGTAAACACACTACATACAGTATACACGCTACATACAGTATACACACTACATACAGTATACAAACTACATGCAATATACACACTACATACAGTATACACACTACATACAGTATACATACTACATACAGTAAACACACTACATACAGTGTACTCACCAGATACAGTATACATACTACATACAGTATACATGCTACATACGGTATATCACACTACATACAGTAAACACACTACGCACAGTATACAAACTACATACAGTGTACACACCAGATAAAGTATATTACACTACACACAGTATATCACACTATACAATATATCACACTACATACAGTATACACACTACATACAGTATACATGCTACATACAATATATCACACTACATACAGTATACATGCTACATACAATATATCACACTACATACAGTATACACACTACATACAGTATACATGCTACATACAGTAAACTACATGCAATATATCACACTACATACAGTGTACTCACCAGATACAGTATACATACTACATACAGTATCTCACACAGCATAAAATATCACACTATACAATATATCACACTACATACAGTATACACACCACATACAGTATATCACACAGCATAAAATATATCACACTACATACAGTATACACACCAGATACAGTATACATACTACATACAGTATATCACACTATACAATATATCACACTACACACAGTATACACACTACATACAGTATATCACACTATACAATATATCACACTAGACACAGTATACGCACTACATACAGTATACACACTACATACAGTTTACACACTACATGCAATATATCACACTACATACAGTATACACATCAAATATTGTATACACACTACATACAGTATACACACCACATACAGTATATCACACTATACAATATATCACACTACATACAGTATACATACTACATAAAGTATAGACACTACATACAGTATACATACTACATAAAGTTTACACACTACATGCAATATATCACACTGTACAGTATATCACACTACATACAGTATACACACCTCATACAATATATCACACTACATACAGTATATCACACTACATACAGTATACACACTACACACTATATATCACACTACATACAGTATATCATACTACATCCACTATACACACTACATACAGTATACACATCACATACAATGTATCACACTACATAAGTCTACACATGATTCCAGATTCTTCTTTTTTTTTTGGGGGGGGGCGGTGATTTTGTTTAGTTTAATGAAACTAGCATATACATAATCAGTACAACAATACACAGGGTAGTGCATCAAATTATCTGTGAGTCATAACGTGATATTAAGCGTCAGGTCTCACTAATCCATTTTCCATTAAACTTTTTTCCATACGCACCCAATTTTTTTTGGGGGAGGGGGGTTGTTGAAATTATTAAACCCAGCATATACCTGATTACTTAACCAATACACAGGCCCCCAAAGTATCTGTGAGGCCCATAAATGTCAAGGCTATGGGAGGGTTCCCAACGGATGACCCAGAGCCAGCAAGTGGGTAGTAGCTGCAGAGACAGAAGTAGTAGTAGTAGTAGTAGGCCATAGTTGTCCCTTCTGGCTTCTGAAAGGCCCAACATTATAGTTGAAGAGAAAGAGGATGAGATTGTGGATCGGATGGCTCATTCCTCCTCTCAGTCACAGCAGTATAATGTGGAGGTGACTTCGTAGTCTGACACCATGCCGTGGAGCCAGGGGTCACACCGCTCCTCCTTGCAGCCCCAGAGAAGGCTTTCAGAGGAGTCCTCTCTGTCTTCACTGCCCCTTCCTAGGAGGCATCTTCCTTTTTAGTAAGAAGTGGCAAGAAAACCCCCTCACGTACTATAGCAGATAGTCAAGGGTGTCTCCCTGTTGATGACTTGTGTGAGAGCCCTCACCGTTTGGGGTGCCCTGAGGAGGAGGTTGTGGAGGAGGTGGGTGAGGCAGGCACACAAAACCACAGCCGTGTGCAAGATCTGCAGGATTAAAATAAGCCGTGGCCGTTCAAATACAACCATAGGTACCAGAGGTCTATTGCAGCACATGAGGCGGCATCACCGGATCCTTCGGGAAAATTCTCCCGGTCCTCTTTTGGCAGCCAACCCACATCCACAAGCAATGCAGAATCTTTGTCATCATCCCCTTCTTCTTCTTCTGCTCATCTCAATCATCATCATCACCTTCTTCTTCTTGTCCTCGGCTCAATCGTGAGACATCTGTAGCCTGTCTACAAGCTGAACCCCCACCTGGCCACGTTTGCTGGCGGTGCACTCGCTACAGTACCTTTGTAGTAGTGCCTTGTACTCACGTGGCAGAAAACGTGGGCCACTCCTTAGGCCTCTTTCACACTAGCGTTGTGAGGATCCGGCGTGCACTTCCGTCGCCGGAAATGCCCGCCGGATCTGTCACAACGCCACACACCTGAAAGCATTTGAAGACTGATCAGTCTTCAAAATGCTTTCAGTGTTACTATGGCAGCCAGGACGCTACTAGCGTCCTGGTTGCCATAGTAGCAGTGGGGAGCGGGGGAGCGGCATACTTGCATTCCGTGTGGCTCCCGGGGCGCTCCTGAATGACGTCAGAGCGCCCGCGCGCATGGATCACGTGATCCATGCGATCACGTGATCTATGCACTGGGGCGCCCTGACGTTATCCTGGAGCGTCCCGGGAGCCGCACGGACTGTACGTATACTGCTTCCTCGCTCCTCTACTCTTTACTATGGCAACCAGGACTTTAGCGTCCTGGCTGCCATAGTAACCATTGACAAAAAGCTAAGCGTCGGATCCGGCGATGCGCGAAACGACGTTTAGCTAAAGGCCGGATCCGGACTAATGCCCTTCAATGGGCATTAATTCCGGATCCGGCGTTGCGGCATGTCTTCCGGATTTTTGGACGGAGACAAATCCGCAGCATGCTGCGCTTTTGTCAACGTCCAAAAAACGTTGACATACTGAACTGATGCATCCTGAACGGATTTCTCTCCATTCAGGATGCATGGGGAGAATCCTGATCAGTAGCTTTCCGTCCTAGAGACCCGAGGACGGAACTCTAGGACGGAAAGCTAAAACGCTAGTGTGAAAGAGGCCTTACCGGATCACACTGCCGCAAGTGTTAAAGTACCCTTAGGATTCTCGATGTGCGGCATGCTGCACTCCGTGGTGGACACCTGGGGCAGCCGTTACGGCAAGGGCAGTACATGTCTTTCACGGTCCACTGGTTTAATGTTTTCTTCAGCAGTGGAGAGGCAGCATCCCAGCAACATGGCCGCCCTCCCACCATATCCAGATCATGGTGCTGACTCCCTCAGCAGTCACTTATCCGCCTCCTCCTCCATGGACACAGCAAAAGAAAAAAATCATCAAAAATAAATGAAAAGAGATCACAAGTTTTCCTAAATAGTCCTAGGAGACTAGAGGGTGTCATTTACCAATATTCAGGGAAATTGGAGCAACTTTGGTTTGGCCCAAATCGTAATTTTTCAAAAATTCGGCGAACCTAAACCGCACCGAATCTCAAGTGGTTCTCTAGAACATGATTAGAAAAGAGTGATGTTCCTCTTGAATGGACATCAATGACACTTGTGACTTGGGGACTATGGGGCACTGTGACACCTCATCTTCTGGCGATTACGGCTGCCATATCACATCCTCGCAATCATCTCTGTCCTTTGCTTTTATCTCCATAATATGTTTAGGGGAGAAAGAGGGAGTTGCAGAGATTTTGATGAATGCCGGGGAGTAAATCTCTGGATACCATGTATTAATATACCCTTTAACTACTCTAGACCACCAGGGATGCTGACATTAACTTCTGCACTGCCCAAGCCCACAAGGGATGCTGATATTAACTTCTTCAATGCCCTGGACCATCAGGGATGTTGGCATTAACTTTTTCAATGACCTAAACCACAAAGGATGCTGACTTTAACTTCTTCAATGCCCTAGACCACTAGGGATACTGACATTAACTTCTTCACTGACATAGACCACCAGAGATCTTGTCTTTTTTCGTTCTTCTACCCTAGATCCCGTAATTAAAGCCATTACCCTCTTGACTACCATAAAAAAGAGCTGTAGCCTGCTATGGTCATGAGATGTCTACCTGCCTCCATCTGCAACCTACACCCCCCAGAGTAAGCATACTAGTGCACTCCTACCTGAAGAATGGGGTCCAAAATCTTGTAACATGCTTTAGTTAGCCTGGCCTGTTCATACCACTGATTGTTGAGGCTTCTGGCATTGAGACCATCACTCGGTCAGAGAACATTACATTTCTTTATACTTGAATACAGGTTAAAAAAGCAACTGTTGTGGACAGGCTCGGACTGGCCCACCGGGGAGGCGGGGATTCCTCGATAGGCCCGGAGAGATAATTATTGTAGCCACTAGGTGGCAGTTTTGCACAGTAATGCAGCCTCCTACTGGTGTACATTGTACAGGAGGCCCCACAGTATCTTCTAAGCTTCCCGGGCTGCTGGCAGTGAAGGAGGAGAGAACATGTCTGGCCATCCTCCTGCCCTGTGGCTGCTGGAGAGAAGGACTCCTCTGCGGTGCTGGGCTCTCAGGTGTGTGACAGTAGTGAGCTGCAGGAGACTGTAAGGGGGAAATAGGGGATTTGTATATAGCAGACTCAGATCTGTGTATGTGTGCTGCTCTGTGCAGAGTTCAGAGTGGCATTGGGGGGACTCTGCCCTAGGTCACCCCAATGCCTTTGCTTTAGGTGCACCCCCATTAGTGCCACAGCTCCAGATGCCCCCCAATGCCCCCACCCTAAATGCACCCATAATATTGCCTTACCCCCTTAATACCTCTGCTCCAGGATCCCCACTATTACCCTGCCTCAGGTGACCCTAATGGCTCGGCTTCAGTTAGGACCCTCAGTTTGTGCCCTATGCTGACGTTGCTCCTCTAGCGCCTTTGCTTGGGCTTTGTTAAAGGTTATGACCTGCAAAGGGGGTTGGACTTATGCCCGAAAAATTCTGCCCAGTGCGTCCCATTCTCCAGTACTGACACATACGGTTTACATGGCGGCAGTGATGATATTCCGTATTTACAGGCATCACTGCTGCCATGTAAAGAGATACTGGTGGTGGAGTGGTGGAGGATTTAAAGGGGTTGTGCAGGTTTTCAGGTTATCCTCTCCACACCATAGGGCATAACTATATGGATAGTGGGGTCTGATTCTGCGACCCCCACTGATCCCAGGAACGGGTCCTGTTCCCCCTTTTTATGGTGTGGCCACACATACGCCCTGCTGCTCCATTCCTTCTCTTTGGGACCACTGGAAATAACCAGCGCTGTACTCCGCCATCTCCGGAGACCCCATAGAGAATGGATGTAGAGGCCGGGGATATGCTCCACCTGCCACTCAGTCAAGAAGGGGGATCAGTGGGGGCCCCAGCGTTCAGACCCCCACGGATCACTTAGTTACCCCCGATCCTGTGGATAGACGATAACTAGAAAAGACGACACCGGCCCTTTAACAGGCGAGCATTTCTATTTTAGTTTGACACATATTTTGGGCCAGATTTTTAATTTTAATTTAATTAAATTTTTTACACCCAAAAAAAACCTTTAAGGATAGGGAATGTAAAAAGGTGAAACAGCTATGACACGACAGGTGATAAGTGTCTGATTAGTGGGGGTCTGACTGCTGGGATCCCCATGATCAAGGGAACGTGGTCTTAAAGGGGTTGTTTCACTTCAGTAAGTTGGATTTATCATATAGAGAAAGTTAATACAAGCGACTTACTAATGTATTGTGATTCTCCATATTGCTTTCTTTGCTGGCTGGATTCATATTTCCATCACATTATACACTGCTCGTTTCCATGGTTACGACCACCCTGCGGTCCATCACCGGTGGTCGTGCTTGCACACTATAGGATAAAGCACCAACCTATGTGCGCTCCCGTGGTCCCGGCCACCAGAGAGGCTGAGGCTTTACCTATAGTGTGAAAGCACGACCACTGCTGATGGATTGCAGGGTGGTCGTAACCATGGAAACGAGCAGTATGTAATGTGATGGAAAGGAGGCAATATGGAGAATCACAATACATTAGTAAGTGGCTCGTATTAACTTTCTCTACATGATAAATGCCACTTGCTGAAGTCGGACCCTTGTGTCCATAGATTGGCGGTAATGTAATTGAATGTCTCAGGACCCCTTCATGATCGGTGGGTGTCCAGCAGTCAGACCCCAGCAATCTGATATTTATCACCCATACTGTAGACAGGTCATAGGTCATTATGGTCGGACGACCCTTTTATATATAATGTAGATTATGTACAATCTGAGGAGGTTAAGATTTGGTAAATTTCATGTCAGACATTTATGCTTAAAGGGGTTAAAGGGTTTGTCTCACTTCAGTAAGTGGCATTTATCCTGCAGTTACTAATGTATTGGGATTCTCCATATTGCCTCCTTTCCATCACATTATACACAGCTCGTATCCGTGGTTATTACCGCCGTGTAATCCAGCAGCCGTGGCCGTGCTTACACACTATAGGGACAGGCTGGAAGTGCGCATAGGCCGACACCTTTACCTATAGTGTGTAAGCACGGCCACCGCTGCTGGATTACAGGGTGGTCTGTAACCATGGAAACGAGCAGTATGTAATGTGATGGAAAGGAGGCAATATGGAGAATCGCAATACATTAGTAAGGCCTTGTAGTAACTTTCTCTACATGATAAATGCCGCTTGTTGCAGTGAGGCCGCCCCTTTAGGTGCGCTACACTTAATAGGGTGAGGCATACATGTAGTGGTGCGTGCATTGCGTGTTTCCTACGTGTGATAAGGACTGCATGTATCTTGTTTCTGACTGACTTAACAGCAGGATAGCCATATATGTGTAAGGCGACTTTCACACTTGCGGTATCAGGGTCCGGCAGAGAATTCCACTGGGGTAACAGCCTGCCAGATCCGTGCTTACGCTAGCCCACCGTGCCGCCGGAGGTCCGCTCCGGCCCCATTCACTACAATGGGAGCAGCCCAAGGTCCTGCTGCAGCATGGCAAGAGGCGGCCAGACAAAAACTACAGCGGACTTCTGGCGGCACGGTGGGCTAGTGTTAGCACGGATGCGGCAGGCTGATCCCCCGCCAGAACATCCTGCCGGACCCTGCTACTGCAAGTTCTGTTATCGCTGTAAGGGCTCATGAACACGACCGCTGGATGTTCTGCAGTCTGCAAATTGCGGATCCGCAAAACATGGATACCGGATGTGTGCATTCCACATTATGCGGAACAGAACAGCCTCTAATAGAACCGTCCTATCCGTGTAATGCCGACAATAATCGGACATGTTCTATCATTTTGCGTTACGGTAATGCGAACATACAGACACGGAATGCACATGGTGTCATTTCCGTTTTTTGCGGCCCCATTGAAGTGAATGGTTTCACATGCAGGCCACAAAAAAAAAATAAAAAATAAAAAAATGTCACGGACATGGAAAAAAAATACGTTTGTATGCAGGAGCCCTAAGGTGGGCCCCCAGAATCAGTTACACTGGTTGTGGACATCACAGGGTTAATGGTCACCCCTTACTGGTGTGTGGAAAGAGTATCTGCTAATATAAGCAGCCATTAACCAGAGAACACAATGTGATTTAATGAGGCGGCCTGACCCTATGTGAATGAATTAACCCCCCACCCCCTCCAGCTAGATTACACCCCGCCATGTAACCGCTCCTGAAAACCCGCATCATTAGCAGAGTAAATAACGGATCTATTATGTCTGACAGAAAACAATCGAAGCTTGTGGAAGGGCAAACGCTTAGCGCTCCATCACAATTACCCTCCGCCACCTGCTCGCATCGCCTAAAATCACAGGGATATAGCGGTAAAAGGGACCCCAAGACCCCCACCTGTGCCGAATAATCTCATCCTGGAGAAATAATGGGATGATTAATGTTTATATAGTGCATTATACTTCCATCATCATCATGTTCACTCACATAATCCATCTACCCAAAGTGCTCAACACTGACGAAGACCATTAATGCTGATGTTATAGGCGCAATAAGGGAAAAAACTGGACAACACAATGGAAAGCAAGTTCTGCTGGTGGAGTCACTGTGTACATACATTACTTATCCTGTACTGATCCTGAGTTACATCCTGTATTATACCCCAGAGCTGCACTCACTATTCTGCTGGTGCAGTCACTGTGTACATACATTACTTATCCTGTACTGATCCTGAGTTACACCCTGTATTATACCCCAGAGCTGCACTCACTATTCTGCTGGTGCAGTCACTGTGCACATACATTACTTATCCTGTACTGATCCTGAGTTCTATCCTGTATTATACTCCAGAGCTGCACTCACTATTCTGCTGGTGGAGTCACTGTGTACATACATTACTTATCCTGTAGTGATCCTGAGTTACATCCTGTATTATACTCCAGAGCTGCACTCACTATTCTGCTGGTGCAGTCACTGTGTACATACATTACTTATCCTGTACTGATCCTGAGTTACATCTTGTATTATACTCCAGAGCTGCACTCACTATTCTGCTGGTGCAGTCACTGTGTACATACATTACTTATCCTGTACTGATCCTGAGTTACATCTTGTATTATACTCCAGAGCTGCACTCACTATTCTGCTGGTGCAGTCACTGTGTACATACATTACTTATCCTGTACTGATCCTGAGTTACATCCTGTATTATACTCCAGAGCTGCACTCACTATTCTGCTGGTGCAGTCACTGTGTACATACATACATTACTTATCCTGTACTGATCCTGAGTTACATCCTGTATTATACTCCAGAGCTGCACTCACTATTCTGCTGGTGCAGTCACTGTGTACATACTACATTACTTATCCTGTACTGATCCTGAGTTACATCCTGTATTATACTCCAGAGCTGCACTCACTATTCTGCTGGTGCAGTCACTGTGTACATACATTACTTATCCTGTACTGATCCTGAGTTACATCCTGTATTATACTCCAGAGCTGCACTCACTATTCTGCTGGTGGAGTCACTGTGTACATACATTACTTATCCTGTACTGATCCTGAGTTACATCCTGTATTATACTCCGGAGCTGCACTCACTATTCTGCTGGTGCAGTCACTGTGTACATACATTACTTATCCTGTACTGATCCTACCTTACATCCTGTATTATACTCCGGAGCTGCACTCACTATTCTGCTGGTGCAGTCACTGTGTACATACATTACTTATCCTGTACTGATCCTGCCTTACATCCTGTATTATACTCCAGAGCTGCACTCACTATTCTGCTGGTGGAGTCACTGTGTACATACATTACTTATCCTGTACTGATCCTGAGTTACATCCTGTATTATACTCCAGAGCTGCACTCACTATTCTGCTGGTGCAGTCACTGTGTACATACATTACTTATCCTGTACTGATCCTGAGTTACATCCTGTATTATACTCCAGAGCTGCACTCACTATTCTGCTGGTGCAGTCACTGTGTACATACATTACTTATCCTGTACTGATCCTGAGTTACATCCTGTATTATACTCCAGAGCTGCACTCACTATTCTGCTGGTGCAGTCACTGTGTACATACATTACTTATCCTGTACTGATCCTGAGTTACATCCTGTATTATACTCCAGAGCTGCACTCACTATTCTGCTGGTGCAGTCACTGTGTACATACATTACTTATCCTGTACTGATCCTGAGTTACATCCTGTATTATACTCCAGAGCTGCACTCACTATTCTGCTGGTGCAGTCACTGTGTACATACATTACTTATCCTGTACTGATCCTGAGTAACATCCTGTATTATACTCCAGAGCTGCACTCACTATTCTGCTGGTGCAGTCACTGTGTACATACATTACTTATCCTGTACTGATCCTGAGTTACATCCTGTATAATACTCCAGAGCTGCGCTCACTATTCTGCTGGTGCAGTCACTGTGTACATACATTACTTATCCTGTACTGATCCTGAGTTATATCCTGTATTATACTCCAGAGCTGCACTCACTATTCTGCTGGTGGAGTCACTGTGTACATACATTACTTATCCTGTACTGATCCTGAGTTACATCCTGTATAATACTCCAGAGCTGCACTCACTATTCTGCTGGTGCAGTCACTGTGTACATACATTATTTATCCTGTTCTGATCCTGAGTTATATCCTGTATTATACTCCAGAGCTGCACTCACTATTCTGCTGGTGGAGTCACTGTGTACATAACATTACTTATCCTGTACTGATCCTGAGTTACATCCTGTATTATACTCCAGAGCTGCAATCACTATTCTGCTGGTGGAGTCACTGTACGAATACATTACATTACTTACCCTGTACTGATCCTGAGTTACATCCTGTATTATACTCCAGAGCTGCACTCACTATTCTGCTGGTGGAGTCACTGTGTACATACATTACATTACTTATCCTGTACTGATCCTGAGTTACATCCTGTATTATACTCCAGAGCTGCACTCACTATTCTGCTGGTGCAGTCACTCTGTACATACATTACTTATCCTGTACTGATCCTGAGTTACATCCTGTATTATACTCCAGAGCTGCGCTCACTATTCTGCTGGTGCAATCACTCTGTACATACATTACTTATCCTGTACTGATCCTGAGTTACATCCTGTATTATACTCCAGAGCTGCACTCACTATTCTGCTGGTAGAGTCACTGTGTACATTCATTACTTATCCTGTACTGATCCTGAGTTACATCCTGTATTATACTCCAGAGCTGCACTCACTATTCTGCTGGTGGAGTCACTGTGTACATACATTACATTACTTATCCTGTACTGATCCTGAGTTACATCCTGTATTATACTCCAGAGCTGCAATCACTATTCTGCTGGTGGAGTCACTGTACGAATACATTACATTACTTACCCTGTACTGATCCTGAGTTACATCCTGTATTATACTCCAGAGCTGCGCTCACTATTCTGCTGGTGCAATCACTCTGTACATACATTACTTATCCTGTACTGATCCTGAGTTACATCCTGTATTATACTCCAGAGCTGCACTCACTATTCTGCTGGTGCAGTCACTGTGTACATACATTACTTATCCTGTACTGATCCTGAGTTACATTCTGTATTATACTCCAGAGCTGCACTCACTATTCTGCTGGTGGAGTCACTGTGTACATACATTACTTATCCTGTACTGATCCTGAGTTACATCCTGTATTATACTGCAGAGCTGCACTTACTATTCTGCTGGTGCAGTCACTGTGTACATACATTACTTATCCTGTACTGATCCTGAGTTACATCCTGTATTATACTCCAGAGCTGCACTCACTATTCTGCTGGTGCAGTCACTGTGTACATACATTACTTATCCTGTACTGATCCTGAGTTACATCCTGTATTATACTCCAGAGCTGCACTCACTATTCTGCTGGTGGAGTCACTGTGTACATACATTACTTATCCTGTACTGATCCTGAGTTACATCCTGTATTATACTCCAGAGCTGCACTCACTATTCTGCTGGTGCAGTCACTGTGTACATACATTACTTATCCTGTACTGATCCTGAGTTACATCCTGTATTATACTCCAGAGCTGCACTCACTATTCTGCTGGTGGAGTCACTGTGTACATACATTACTTATCCTGTACTGATCCTGAGTTACATCCTGTATTATACTCCAGAGCTGCACTCACTATTCTGCTGGTGCAGTCACTGTATACATACATTACTTATCCTGTACTGATCCTGAGTTACATCCTGTATTATACTCCAGAGCTGCACTCACTATTCTGCTGGTGCAGTCACTGTGTACATACATTACTTATCCTGTACTGATCCTGAGTTACATCCTGTATTATACTCCAGAGCTGCACTCACTATTCTGCTGGTGCAGTCACTGTGCGACATACATTACTTATCCTGTACTGATCCCGAGTTACATCCTGTATTATACTCCAGAGCTGCACTCACTATTCTGCTTGTGCAGTCACTGTGTACATACATTACTTATCCTGTACTGATCCTGAGTTACATCCTGTATTATACTCCAGAGCTGCACTCACTATTCTGCTTGTGGAGTCACTGTGTACATACATTACTTATCCTGTACTGATCCTGAGTTACATCCTGTATTATACTCCAGAGCTGCACTCACTATTCTGCTGGTGGAGTCACTGTGTACATACATTACTTATCCTGTACTGATCCTGAGTTACATCCTGTATTATATCTCCAGAGCTGTACTCACTATTCTGCTGGTGCAGTCACTGTGTACATACATTACTTATCCTGTACTGATCCTGAGTTACATCCTGTATTATACTCCAGAGCTGCACTCACTGTTCTGCTGGTGCAGTCACTGTGTACATACATTACTTATCCTGTACTGATCCTGAGTTACATCCTGTATTATACTCCAGAGCGGCACTCACTATTCTGCTGGTGCAGTCACTGTGTACATACATTACTTATCCTGTACTGATCCTGAGTTACATCCTGTATTATACTCCAGAGCTGCACTCACTATTCTGCTGGTGCAGTCACTGTATACATACATTACTTATCCTGTACTGATCCTGAGTTACATCCTGTATTATACTCCAGAGCTGCACTCACTATTCTGCTTGTGGAGTCACTGTGTACATACATTACTTATCCTGTACTGATCCTGAGTTACACCCTGTATTATACCCCAGAGCTGCACTCACTATTCTGCTGGTGCAGTCACTGTACGAATACATTACTTATCCTGTACTGATCCCGAGTTACATCCTGTATTATACTCCAGAGCTGCACTCACTATTCTGCTTGTGGAGTCACTGTGTACATACATTACTTATCCTGTACTGATCCTGAGTTACATCCTGTATTATACTCCAGAGCTGCACTCACTATT
This sequence comes from Bufotes viridis, assembly GCA_033119425.1. Classification (NCBI taxonomy): domain Eukaryota; kingdom Metazoa; phylum Chordata; class Amphibia; order Anura; family Bufonidae; genus Bufotes; species Bufotes viridis. The sequence goes on along the minus strand of CM065591.1, from coordinate 8,046,864 downwards.
CTGCTTGTGGAGTCACTGTGTACATTCATTACTTATCCTGGATTTTAATCATGAATATCGCCACTTTGAGAATTCGCGGATATTTAGAATATAGTGCTATATATTTGTATTCGCGAATAGTGTTGATCACAAATATTCTAATCTCAAATTTATTGTTAATTTATCACGAATGTCGGCACTCGGCAACATCCCCAGGAACCAATAGGAAAGTTGACCACGCCTCAGTGTTGATCGTGAATATTCTAATTGCAAATTTTTATCGCGAATATATTTATAATCAGGTAAATAATGACTGGAGATCATGAATTCTAGAATTTGCTAATTTATGCCGAATTTTCGGCCAAACATTCGCAAAATATCGCAAGTTCGGATATTGCCTATGCTGCTCTTCACTATGCAGGAAGTCATCGGTTTGTCTGGAGGCTGAGTGATGGCAGCACCGGAATCCCAGCTTTATATGTGACTTGCATACAGTATGGGCCCCCGAGTTCTGCAGGACCCCCTTTCCCCTGCCCCCAGTGCCTCCCTTGTCCCCATGTCATCTGCTGGTTCTCCTCCAATAATCTATTGGAGGAGAAGGAGCCACAATATTTCTTGGAGGCGCCTCATACTGCAGCGCCTCTTCGCGGGGGAACCCTTAACAAAATGTTTTCTCCGAAGTCTCCAGTGATTCATCTGTGAATGAGTTTTCCCTTATGAAGTAGTTCTTGTCAGATTTTGGTAATCCAAATCTGTAACCTAGTGGAAGTTCTGCATTAGTAATGGTGGGCTCTGGCGTTCCTTGGAGTGAGCACCACTGTGCATTATGCTGACTGTGTGTAATGTGTTGTTTCACCTGTGGTGGCGCTGACGAGGGAGTGAACATTTCTTGCTGGGTCCTTCATAGAGTTTAAAGGGTTTCTGTCACCAGATTTAACCCTATTAAGCTAGCTTACATTAGCGATGTGCCTAACTAGCCTATTCCTACTCTTCTCAGTGCTCCGTTACGCTAAAAATCTAACTTTTATAATATGCTAATTAGCCTCTAGGAGCAGGGGGGGCGTTGTTCCTGCTCCTAGAGGCTCCGTTCTCCCACCTTTATCGCCTCCCTCCATGTCCTGATTGACAGGGCCAGGCAGCACTTGCATCCTCCTGCCAGCCCTGTGCTCTGATGAAATTCAGCGCAGGCGCGTTGATGAAGCTGGCAGCCGGCGAGTGTCTCTCCCTCACCGCGTCTGCGCTGAATTCAGAATGGCGCGAGATTTCATCAGAGCACATGGCTTGCAGGAGGATGCAAGCGCTGCCTGGCCCTGTCAATCAGGACATGGAGGGAGGCGATAAAGGTGGGAGAACGGAGCCTCTAGGAGCAGGAACAACGCCCCCCCTGCTCCTAGAGGCTGATTAGCATATTATACAAGTTAGATTTTTAGCGTAACGGGGGCACTGAGAAGAGTAGGAATAGGCTAGTTAGGCACATCGCTAATGTCAGCTAGCTTCATAGCGTTAAATCTGGTGACAGAAACCCTTTAATATAATACCAGTGGTCCAAGCAGTGGGACAGCTTATCGTGCCGGACCCTTTGTAACTGAAAGGTTCAGAGTGAAAACTCCTTTAAAATACATCAATGGGCTTCCTCTTTGTCAATACAATTTCAGTGTTCTGTTCCTTTAATAATTTTCTCCGTGTCACCGGAGTAATGATCCAGGATGCGAGTCGCACTTTATTACATCCTTATACAACTCTCCGGGTGGACTCGCCATTGATCTTTACAATATCGCCTTAAGGGACCTTAGCTCGTCAATACAGTGGTCTAATACTTGGCGTGCTCGGCAGGATGCTGTAATGGTGCAGCACAGATGGTAAGCGAAATGTGGTCAGTTAGGTTAGTGAATATAAGTGCATACCTGCTGATAGTCTCCAGTGATATCTGTACTGTACTGACAGTGATATCTGTACTGTACTGACAGTGATATCTGTACTGTACTGACAGTGATATCTTCCAAGGAATTCTCATGTTTCATGGAGTGAGGCCATGTATCTCTCAAACTTCAGATAGGAAAAAGAGCCACACCAGTCTCCTTTGCTGTTGCCAACAGTTGTGACCTCCTTCTGGTTGCTTTTGGCCCCCAACCCGTCAGTGATACAGTGTGACAACAGCACAAGCTAACACCATTATAGCCACAGGATTGGTAAATACAGCCCATTGTACAGTGCCAAGCACATACCCTCCATATACAGTGATAGTAACTGCCCCCTGTCCCCATGTGCAATGCAGCTTTCCTTTGACCCGTTTACAGTATATATGCCAAGACCCTTGAATAATCCACGACCGATTTAGCAGTGACCCTCTGCTGAAGTACACAGGCTCTCCCAGGTTTACATCCCCATATAAAGTATAAGTATATTTTCCTTAGATCTGAGGGTCAAGGCTTTTTGAGACCTGGCAGGATAGGGAGGATACTCCTGCACCATGGAGACTGACGGAAATATGGTACAGTCCCTGTGAATTTGGTACATTTAAAGGGGTATCCCCTATCAACATTTATAGCATATCCACAGAATATGAAATGGATATGGCTCTGGGTCTGGGTCCTGTTTAGAGAATGTGGTCCCGTCTTTCCATTGACTTCTCACTTCTTTCCATTCACTCCTCTTCCGTTATATGTCAGGATCGGTAAGAAGAGAATAACCCTTTAAGGGGTATAGACTTATAGTCAATAAGGATACACTGTATTACATGTAGAAAGGATAGTTTACAAATTTTCTTGAAATTCATTTTGGGTCCAATTTACATGAATTGGTCGTCAGATTCTAATTGAGTCTGAGTAAATTCAGTGGTGTATGACACTCTTGTGTCTCCTTGGACTGTATCCAACACCTTTTAAGCTCTTTTATGCTAAGACAGCGTTAGAAATGTCAAGAGTGACAGTCACTTACACTACTCACAAAAAGTTTGGGATATTTGGCCTGTAGGTGAAATTTCCAGACGAACCTAAAATGCCCTCTAACCGTTACAGGAGAACTTAATGTGACCTTCTCTAACCTTCGGAATGCACATGTCCAGCTGTTCATTGTTTCAGTACTTTTTGTACAACTTGCTGTTCTCTAACAAGGAGCTTAACAGCAAGATTCACAACAGGTGTTTGATCCATAAATCGCGCAATAAATTTCCTTTCTCAATTAGAATTGGTATTAAACAGTCCTCCTCATCATGCTGTTCACATTTTAACATCATGAGACCAAGACGACACCTAACAATTAATTAACAGTACTTTGCCATTGTGAGGCTTTAAACAGGATGTCCTCAGATGGAAGTGGCCCTTGAGCTTAGAGTGTCACAGAGTGTCATCAGCAGGATGTATCAGAGATACAGAGACTGGAAGAGTCACAGAAAGGCAGAGAAGTGGACGTCCTTTGGCCACATCCCACACTGATGACCGCTTCATTGTGAACAATGCCCCGCGGAACCGGATGATGAATGCCACACAACTTCTGGCACATTTACGGGAGGTGAGAGGCAGCCAAGTGTCACGTCAGACCATTCGAAACCGTTTACATCAGCGTGGTCTGCGTGCTAGATGACCTGAAAGGGTACCTCACCACATCACCAGGCACAGGCGTCATCGTCTAACATGGGCCAGGGAGCATCTACACTGGACGAGGGATCAGTGGCCTCAGTGCTGTTCACTGGTGAAAGTCGATTCACGCTGAGCAGAAACGATGGCCGCCAACGATGTTGGAGTCGTCAAGGAGAGCACTGTGCCTCAGCCACTGTTGTCACCAGACGAGCCTTTGGTGGTTGTGGTGGTGTTACTGCCCTACACTTTGCGAATGGTCCAGTGACAGCCCAGACTACTTGAAGACCATCAGTAATCGAGTCATTGTGCCTCTGCAGGAACAACTCCAGCCTTATGTCCTTTTTATGGAGGACAATGCGCCAGTTCATCGAGGTCACATCATTAGGGAATGGCTGCTGGAGACTGGGGGACCTCACATGGAGCGGCCTGCACTTTCTCCAAACACTGCACAGTACCACTTCTCCTGTCCATTGAAAACCTATGGGATCAGCTGAGTCATTGTGTAGAGGCTCGTAACTCTGTACCCCAGAACCTTAAGGACCTGAGGGCCTCCCTTCAAAAAGAGTTAGATGCCATGCCTCAGAGACAATAAGTCAACTTGTGAACAGCAGGAGACGTAGTTGTCAAGCTGTAATTGATGCTCAAGGCCACAGGACAAGTTATTGAGACAGTGGCAGTATACCATGCACTGGTGTTGGGTTCTGTTTCAATAAATTGTTTGAGATGAGGAAATCACCATTACTGCTTCTACTTAATGCCCGACTTTCATGATATAATTTTTATGAGTAGTGTATATAACTATGGGTAACACAAAGCCTGTTTATTATCACACTGCAGCAGCAGTACAGTATGGAGCATAATGAACAAAGCAGGAGACGTTTGGCTTTGTAGGGATAGTGGTAGCAGCAGCAGCAGTACAGTATGGAGCATAATGAACAAAGCTTGAGACGTTTGGCTTTGTAGGGATAGTGGTAGCAGCAGCAGCAGTACAGTAGGGAGAATAATGAACAAAGCTGGAGACGTTTGGCTTTGTAGGGATAGTGGTAGCAGCAGCAGCAGTACAGTATGGAACATAATGAATAAAGCTGGAGAAGTTTGGCTTTGTAGGGATAGTGGTAGCAGCAGCAGCAGTACAGTATGGAACATAATGAATAAAGCTGGAGAAGTTTGGCTTTGTAGGGATAGTGGTAGCAGCAGCAGCAGTACAGTATGGAGAATAATGAACAAAGCAGGAGACGTTTGGCTTTGTAGGGATAGTGGTAGCAGCAGCAGCAGTACAGTATGGAACATAATGAATAAAGCTGGAGACGTTTGGTTTTGTAGGGATAGTGGTAGCAGCAGCAGCAGTACAGTATGGAACATAATGAATAAAGCTGGAGAAGTTTGGCTTTGTAGGGATAGTGGTAGCAGCAGCAGCTTTACAGTATGGAGCATAATGAACAAAGCTTGAGACGTTTGGCTTTGTAGGGATAGTGGTAGCAGCAGCAGCAGCAGTACAGTATGCAACATAATGAATAAAGCTGGAGACGTTTGGTTTTGTAGGGATAGTGGTAGCAGCAGCAGCAGTACAGTATGGAGCATAATGAACAAAGCTTGAGACGTTTGGCTTTGTAGGGATAGTGGTAGCAGCAGCAGCAGTACAGTATGGAGCATAATAAACAAAGCTTGAGACGTTTGGCTTTGTAGGGATAGTGGTAGCAGCAGCAGCAGTACAGTATGGAGCATAATGAACAAAGCTGGAGACATTTGGCTTTGTAGGGATAGTGGTAGCAGCAGCAGCAGTACAGTATGGAACATAATGAACGAAGCTTGAGACGTTTGGCTTTGTAGGGATAGTGGTAGCAGCAGCAGCAGTACAGTATGGAGCATAATGAACGAAGCTTGAGACGTTTGGCTTTGTAGGGATAGTGGTAGCAGAAGCAGCAGCAGTACCCTGTGGACCATGATGGACAAGGCAGGGTAATTTCTGGCTGTGTAGGGGTAGTAGTGGAAGTGTAGCACTGACTGTGAATGGCTGAGTTCAATGACGCACTCAGTAGACTGGCCCTGACCTGTTCCTAACTAAAACTTGTCTGTCTACCAATTATTTAAATTTAACTAGCTATTCTCCTCCCTAAGGGTCCATTCACACGTCTGTAGAATGGGTCCGGATCCGTTCCGCAACATTGCGGAGCAGATCCGGACCCATTCATTTTCAATGGGGCCGGAAGAGACGGAGACAGCACACAGTGTGCTGTCCACATTTGCATTTCCGGTGTGCATCCCCGATCTTCTGGTCCGTGACTTACGAAAAAAATAGGACATATCCTATTCTTGTCCGCAATAGCGGACAAGAATAGGCATTTCTATAGGGGTGCCGGCCAAACAAGGAGCCACCCGGGGGTCATAGGGTCCTCCTTTTTCATCTTTCATGCCCTTCTGTGCGATCTCCTCATCTGTAAAATGAAAGCTGCCATTCATCGGGCAAACATCAAACAAGTTTCATTTTCACAACAATCAAAACTTTTGGAAAAATGTGCAACAAATTTGATTAATTTAGGATGGATTCTGTCATCTCTAGTGTAACCAGGTCAGGGAATCTGGGGTGAGTGCGCGCTGCGGACACAAGAAGGGAATAGGGCAAAGGGAAACAGGTTTATTAACTGAAGGATTCAGGAAGTTCTGAACATTTTCTTTGTTTCCATCTGGTTGGATGTTTTCCAGGAAATAATGTCATAATACGCCGTATAAGAAGTCCAGATCTCAGCCCCCTCAGTGTAACGTTACCGCAGGAAAACTGAAAATGTATGCACAATAAGGGGACGGCCACCCGGACAGTTTTCGAAGCTGATCATAAAAGGAACAAAAGTACAGAAGACAGATGCGACATCTCCAAAACTGCATCAGAAAACCTGACCGTATCATAACACCTCCATTCATATGTATCCTCCCAACTATAAATGTTATAATATGCTGAAAATACATGGAAACTACACAGAAACGCGCTAGTCCTGTATACTGGGTGTAATCCTCAGTATCTGCTCTTATTCTGTATATATATACACTGCACAGTACCACTTCTCCTGTCCTGTATACTGGGTGTAATCCTCAGTATCTGCTCTTATTCTGTATATATATACTCTGCACAGTACCACTTCTCCTGTCCTGTATACTGGGTGTAATCCTCAGTATCTGCTCTTATTCTGTATATATATACACTGCACAGTACCACTTCTCCTGTCCTGTATACTGGGTGTAATCCTCAGTATCTGCTCTTATTCTGTATATATACACTGCACAGTACCACTTCTCCTGTCCTGTATACTGGGTGTAATCCTCAGTATCTGCTCTTATTCTGTATATATATACACTGCACAGTACCACTTCTCCTGTCCTGTATACTGGGTGTAATCCTCAGTATCTGCTCTTATTCTGTATATATATACACTGCACAGTACCACTTCTCCTGTCCTGTATACTGGGTGTAATCCTCAGTATCTGCTCTTATTCTGTATATATATACACTGCACAGTACCACTTCTCCTGTCCTGTATACTGGGTGTAATCCTCAGTATCTGCTCTTATTCTGTATATATACACTGCACAGTACCACTTCTCCTGTCCTGTATACTGGGTGTAATCCTCAGTATCTGCTCTTATTCTGTATATATATACACTGCACAGTACCACTTCTCCTGTCCTGTATACTGGGTGTAATCCTCAGTATCTGCTCTTATTCTGTATATATATACACTGCACAGTACCACTTCTCCTGTCCTGTATACTGGGTGTAATCCTCAGTATCTGCTCTTATTCTGTATATATATACACTGCACAGTACCACTTCTCCTGTCCTGTATACTGGGTGTAATCCTCAGTATCTGCTCTTATTCTGTATATATATACACTGCACAGTACCACTTCTCCTGTCCTGTATACTGGGTGTAATCCTCAGTATCTGCTCTTATTCTGTATATATATACACTGCACAGTACCACTTCTCCTGTCCTGTATACCGGGTGTAATCCTCAGTATCTGCTCTTATTCTGTATATATATACACTGCACAGTACCACTTCTCCTGTCCTGTATACTGGGTGTAATCCTCAGTATCTGCTCTTATTCTGTATATATATACACTGCACAGTACCACTTCTCCTGTCCTGTATACTGGGTGTAATCCTCAGTATCTGCTCTTATTCTGTATATATACACTGCACAGTACCACTTCTCCTGTATACTGGGTGTAATCCTCAGTATCTGCTCTTATTCTGTATATATACACTGCACAGTACCACTTCTCCTGTCCTGTATACTGGGTGTAATCCTCAGTATCTGCTCTTATTCTGTATATATATACACTGCACAGTACCACTTCTCCTGTCCTGTATACTGGGTGTAATCCTCAGTATCTGCTCTTATTCTGTATATATATACACTGCACAGTACCACTTCTCCTGTCCTGTATACTGGGTGTAATCCTCAGTATCTGCTCTTATTCTGTATATATATACACTGCACAGTACCACTTCTCCTGTCCTGTATACTGGGTGTAATCCTCAGTATCGGCTCTGTGTTTTCAGAATTTTTTTCCGTGACGCTTTCCTTTCTTCACTCACAATGTTGGTTTTTTTATGTTTTTGTGTAGGTCCTGAGGACATGGCAGCAGTGCTGGGCAGGTGTACATGTCGGACTCCTCGTCTAAGGTTAGTGCCATATAAAGTGCTGATTACAGAATCCTGTGTTCCCATTACTTCATTGTATGCACTGAAGAAGCAGTTATACCTGAGTAATTTACAGTTTTATATATCCAGCTGGTGTATGTTTGCTCTCATAGTTCCTGTTACGTTGATATGGGGGACATATGGTTTCACTGCCTTTCGGGTGAATTTTATGGAAAGTAGTATAGGCTGTCACTGGACCATTCACAGTGTAGGGCAGTTCTGTATGGACTAGACCCACCTGCCCGCACTTTAACATCACCGCCGCCAAAGGCTCGTCTAGTGACAACCGTGGCTGATGCATAGTGTTCTCCTTGACGTCTCCACGTCCACCTGTCTGCCTTTCTGTGACTCTTCCAGTATCTCTGATACAACCTGCTGATGACACTCTGTGACACTCTAAGCTCGGGGGCCACATCCGTCTGAGAACATCCTGCTTGAAGCCTCACAATGGCGAGGTGCTGTTGATCAATTGTTAGATGTGGTCTTGGTCTCATGATGTCAGAATGTGAGCAGCATGATGAGGAGGACTGTTTAATACGAATTCTAACTCAACCAGGAAAATGATTGGGCGATTCTTGGATCAAACACCTGTTGTGAATTTTGCAGTTACGCTCCTTGTTAGAGAACAGCAAGTTGTGCAAAAAGTTCTGAAACATTGAGCAGTTGGACATGTGCATTCTGTAACCGTTAGAGGGCATTTTAGGTTCTTCTTGAATTCTCACCCACGAACCGTGGGTGAGACAATGCCGTGAATGATTCGCCATGTTTGATCTGTCTTGTGCTCCTGCAAATGCCCAGGGAGATGTAGGAATGTTTGCATCAGTATGGACTGGAGCCTTGTCTATTTCTCTTATGCTATACATAGGCGGTATATTGTGAGCAGTGTCCACTGCTGCCATCATAGGTGGCATGAGAAAGGGTCATCATAGAGGTCATGCCCAGGATGAGAGGGTCAGCATAGAGGTCATGCCCAGGATGAGAGAGTCAGCTTAGTGGTCATGCCCAGGATGAGAGTGTCAGTATAGGGGTCATGCCCTGGATAAGAGGGTCAGCATAGGGGTCATGCCCTGGATGAGAGGGTCAGCATATGGGTCATGCCCAGGATGAGAGTGTCAGCATAGGGGTCATGCCTAGCATGAGAGGGTCAGCTTACGGGTCATGCCCTGGATGAGAGGGGCAGCTTACGGGTCATGCCCTGGATGAGAGGGTCAGCATAGAGGTCATGCCCAGGATGAGAGGGTCTGCATAGGGGTCATGCCCAGGATGAGAGTGTCAGTATAGGGGTCATGCCCTGGATAAGAGGGTCAGCATAGGGGTCATGCCCTGGATGAGAGGGTCAGCATATGGGTCATGCCCAGGATGAGAGTGTCAGCATAGGGGTCATGCCTAGCATGAGAGGGTCAGCTTACGGGTCATGCCCTGGATGAGAGGGGCAGCTTACGGGTCATGCCCTGGATGAGAGGGTCAGCATTGAGGTCATGCCCAGGATGAGAGGGTCAGCATAGAGGTTATGCCCAGGATGAGAGAGTCAGTTTAGGGGTCATGCCCAGGATGAGAGGGTGAGCATAGAGGTCATGCCCAGGATGAGAGAGTCAGCTTAGTGGTCATGCCCAGGATAAGAGGGTCAGCATAGAGGTCATGCCCAGGATGAGAGTGTCAGTATAGGGGTCATGCCCTGGATGAGAGGGTCAGCATAGGGGTCATGCCCTGGATGAGAGGGTCAGCATATGGGTCATGCCCAGGATGAGAGTGTCAGCATAGGGGTCATGGCCAGGATGAGAGTGTCAGCATAGGGGTCATGCCCAGGATGAGAGAGTCAGTTTACGGGTCATGCCCTGGATGAGAGGGTCAGCTTACGGGTCATGCCCTGGATTAGAGGGGCAGTTTACGGGTCATGCCCTGGATTAGAGGGGCAGTTTACGGGTCATGCCCTGGATGAGAGGGTCCCCATAGGGGTCATGCCCTGGATGAAAAGGTCAGCATAGGGGTCATGCCCAGTATGGTCTAACACTGTGTTGCAGATTTCTGGTTTGATAAATAGGGCTGAGAGAGAGAAGGAGCACCGGAGAGATTGCCAGAGCCAGGGGCGTAGCTATAGGGGGTGCAGAGTTAGCAGTCTCTACCGGGCCCAGGAGCCTGAGGGGGCCCAAAGGCCCTTGTGCCGAATAAAACGACACACAAAGCACTGAGGGAAGGGGGGCCCAAGCTGAACTCTTGCACCAGGGCCCATGAGCCGTTAGCTATGTCCCTGGCCAGAGCCTGTGGGATACAGAGGACCAGGAAGGGCGTCATCTTCTTCTGCATCCATGCAGCCCAGCCCCCAAAGATAGGACGTGTCCGATACTTTGGTGCAACATGCTGACCGCGCACCCATTGAAGTCCTCGTTATGTGGTGTGCATACATTTAATATCTATATTTTGCGGATGCGCGGCTTGCGTCCTATTATGTTCGCTTTATGCTAATTTATGTAAAATTTCCATGTGCCTATCATTATGTGTTATATATTGTATTGTGAGATTTCTCCCTCTGTAGGAGCCAAGAAGAGCCCATGTGAATAAGGCCTCAGGCACACGACCATATGTGTTTTGCGGTCCGCAAAAAAAACGATGAAGTCCGTCGACATCCGTTTTATTTTGTGGATCCGTTATTTTTGCGGATCCATTGTAATAGTGCCTATCCTTGTCCGCAAACTAGAAAAAAATAGGACATGCTCTATTTTTTTTTGCGGGGCTACGGAACGGATATACTGATTTTAGGCTAAACGTTTTTTGTATTGGTCTTTAATAAACATTTTCTGCAGTTTTTTCATAAAGGGTTAGGTTTTAGCCTAGCTGCAGAGTTATCTTACTGTCAGAGCTGTCATCTGAGGCCACTTATCTCTGAACTCCTGACAGCTCATAAACACTTAACATTTAAAGGGGCTGCGCTACGAGAAATGTTCTACATTTTTCAAACCAGCACCTGGATCTGAATACTTTTGTAATTGCAAGAAATTAAAAAATGTATTGTAGCCCTGAGTTATTCATCAAACTGAGTCTGTATATCCCCCCCTGCTGGATATTCTTTTCTTTATTTCTCTGCCCACCTCACTGAGGTGGTCGCACATGCTCAGTTTAAATCTTCCACTGTCACCAACATATAAGTTTTGATTAGAAGCTGAGGCAGTTACAGGGCAGAAGCTGCAGTAGAAAGGACACAACCCTAAGAAAGGAGCAGAGTTAGAGCAATGACTGAAGAGATCTCTGGATCCTTGTGAGGTACAGAGCTGGTTCTAGCTGTGATGTACTAGATGAGGTCTGATTTTCATTTTTTCACATCCATCATGGCACAACCCCATTGAATCATATTCGGTTTTATAAGGATTTAGTTATAGTAAGTGTTTATGAGCTGTCAGGAGTTCACAGGCTTCACATGTGCCATCAGATGAGTTCCTTGAAGGGACAGACTTGGTGAAAACTATAGAGGAAAAACTATTAATAACCTTCAATAAAAACCAATTGATAAAATGATTTATAGCTCAAAATTTGTAAAATGCAATTTAAGAAAACGTCCCCAAAGGTGTCCACAGCCGTTATAGTGGTATTACCATCAGGACATTTATAGCATATCAATAAATGTCCGATAGATGTGAATCCTATTTCTCTCTCAAGAAGGGGGTCCTGCTGTAAAGGGAAAGCATTTCGTCTGTTCACTGCTATGGGACTTCCAAAAATAGCCAAATGAGCATGCTCAGATATTTTCAGGCATCCCATAGCAGTGAAGGAGAAGAAGACATGCATGTGCAGCCACCCCTCCATTCAACACTATGGGACTTCCAGAAAAACTTTATACACAAAATCACAGAGCTAGTAGCAATACAGCCAGAGATACAACCATCACAACCTTGGTTGGGAGTGAGTGATCCTGGTCTTGTTTTACATCTGACATTAGTAGCTTTAAAGCAAAACCTGGCTCCTATCTCTAGCTGCTATACAGCCTGAGATAGATCAGGTTGAATCATCCTCCCCTTTCAGCTGGCCATGATCTCAGCATAAAGGCGAAGTGGGGGTGGCAGTGCCTAGGTTGTTTGGCACCCAGGGCGGGTCCCTTCTCTGGCAAAATACTTTAAAAAAAATCGTACCCCCTTACAGTAGTATTGCCCTCATTGTACAACCTCCACAGTAGTTATGTACAGATGTGTGCCCCCTAACAGTAGTTATGCCCAAATTGTGCCCCCTTAAAGTACTTATCCCTTCATTGTGCCCCCTTCACAGTAGTTATGGCCTCATTCTGCCCCCCTCACAGTAGTTATGCCCTCTCTGTGCTCCATTCACATTAGTAATGCCCTTTCTGTGCCCCTTCACAGTTGTGATGCCCTCTTTGTGCCCCCTTCACAGTAATAATACCCATTGTGCCCCCTTAATAGTAATAATCCCCATTGTGCCTCCTTCACAGTAATAATGCCCCTTAATAGTAGTAATGCCCATTGTACCCCCTTCACAGTAATAATCTCTATTGTGCCTCCGTCACAGTAATAATGCCCATTAATAATACTAATGCCCATTGTACCCCTTCAGAGTAATAATGTCCATTGTGCCCCCTTAGTAGTAATAATGCCCATTGTGCCCCTTTAGTAATAATGCCCATTGTGCCCCTTTCACAGTAATAATACCCATTGTGCCCCCTTCACAGTAATAATGCCCTCTGTGCCCCTCCATAGTAGAAATCTCTATTGTGCACCCTTATTGGTAGTAATACCCATTGTGCCTGAAGCAGAGGAGGAGTGCGGGGAGCTGAGCGATGACTGACAGGACCCAGCTTCCTGCAAACAGGAATCATGTGTGATACTGTCTTCTGAGCCACTGTATCTAATCCTATCCTGTGTGATACTGTCTGCTGAGCGGTGTATCTAATCCTATCCTGTGTGATACTGTCTGCTGAGCGGTGTATCTAATCCTATCCTGTGTGATACTGTCTGCTGAGCTGTGTATCTAATCTTATCCTGTGGGATACTGTCTGCTGAGCTATGTATCTGATCCTATCCTGTGTGATACTGTCTGCTGTGCTGTGTATCTAATCCTAACCTGTGTGATACTGTCTGCTGAGCTGTGTATCTAATCCTAACCTGTGTGATACTGTCTGCTGAGCTGTGTATCTAATCCTTTCTGTTGTGATACTGTCTGCTGAGCTGTGTATCTAATCCTATCCTATGTGATACTGTCTGCTGAGCTGTGTATCTAATCCTATCCTGTGTGATACTGTCTGCTGAGCTGTGTATCTAATCCTATCCTGTGTGATACTGTCTGCTGAGCTGTGTATCTAATCCTATCCTGTGTGATACTGTCTGCTGAGCTGTGTATCTAATCCTTTCTGTTGTGATACTGTCTGCTGAGCTGTGTATCTAATCCTATCCTATGTGATACTGTCTGCTGAGCTGTGTATCTAATCCTATCCTGTGAGATACTGTCTGCTGAGCTGTGTATCTAATCCTATCCTGTGTGATACTGTCTGCTGAGCTGTGTATCTAATCCTATCCTGTGTGATACTGTCTGCTGAGCTGTGTATCTAATCCTTTCTGTTGTGATACTGTCTGCTGAGCTGTGTATCTAATCCTATCCTATGTGATACTGTCTGCTGAGCTGTGTATCTAATCCTATCCTGTGAGATACTGTCTGCTGAGCTGTGTATCTAATCCTATCCTGTGTGATACTGTTGCTGAAACAAGTATCTAACATGATGATGTGTGACACCAGCTAAGCAGCTATATCTAAGCCTACTGTGTTACATTCTCTGCGGAGCTTCTGTATCTAAGCCCTTTGTGATACTGACTCTGAGGAGACATTCTCCGTTAGCTAGGAGTCGGGTATTAGATGTCATTAGATGTCAGGGTCTGCACGTGGAGGGTGAAGCCGTGGCTCTGTTACATATGTAAAGCTGTGTTCACACCTGTAGAAGCTGTATATCCACATAACAATCAATGCTAGTCGCATTCTAAAAAAAATGACTGGGCGTGGTCATGTGATCAGTGACCCCATGACCCTGAATCATATCGAGAGCCTTGTATGTAACCAGGGTCCCTAAATCCCGCTCATTGTAACACTGCTGACCGCTCTAGAGATCTGCAGATCATTGGACACTTATTGACGTATTCATAATGGATACATTGTAACCTCTTGCATCTAATTACACAGATACATTGTATCATTTGTGTCTGTTGAATGTACTGTATCACACATTTAGCCTGTGGCTCCCGGTCACTCATTAACCTGCTCAGAGAACGAACACTTGGCAGGAGCTACTATAAGGGCCCATTCACACGTCCGTAAGTGTTTTGCGGATCCGCAAATCACGGAAATCGGCAATGTTCGTTCCGCAATTTGCGGACCGCACATCGCCAGCACTATAATAGAAAATGCCTTTTCTTGTCCGCAAATGCGGACAAGAATAGGACATGTTCTATTTTTTTTGGGAACAGAATTTGCGGAAGTGCGGATCCGGAAATGCAGATGTGGAAAGCACATAGTGTTCGTTCCTGCCCAATTGAAAATGAATGGGACTGCAAAATTGTGGAACGGATGCGGACCCAACTTGCGGACGTGTGAATGGACACTAAGGTTAATAGTGTGACAAATCTATTATATTCTGTATATTCTATATAACGTGATCCGGACGGCGGCCTCTGACAACCTCATCTGTGATCTCACAGGAAAATATGATAAGATAAGAGAAATAGGAAAACCCTTGAGGTATATCCAACAGATTACAGTACATGCATATAAAAATCTAAATAGATAAAGCTTTATTACATTACTTATCCTTTACTGATCCTGAGTTACATCCTGTATTATACTCCAGAGCTGCACTCACTATTCTGCTGGTGGAGTCACTGTGTACATACATTACTGATCCTGAGTTACATCCTGTATTATACTCCAGAGCTGCACTCACTATTCTGCTGGTGCAGTCACTGTGTACATACATTACTTATCCTGTACTGATCCTGAGTTACATCCTATATTATACTCCAGAGCTGCACTCACTATTCTGCTGGTGCAGTCACTGTGTACATACATTACTTATCCTGTACTGATCCTGAGTTACATCCTGTATTATACTCCAGAGCTGCACTCACTATTCTGCTGGTGCAGTCACTGTGTACATACATTACTTATCCTGTACTGATCCTGAGTTACATCCTGTATTATACTCCAGAGCTGCACTCACTATTCTGCTGGTGCAGTCACTGTGTACATACATTACTTATCCTGTACTGATCCTGAGTTACATCCTGTATTATACTCCAGAGCTGCACTCACTATTCTGCTGGTGGAGTCACTGTGTACATACATTACTTATCCTGTACTGATCCTGAGTTACATCCTGTATTATACTCCAGAGCTGCACTCACTATTCTGCTGGTGGAGTCACTGTGTACATACATTACTTATCCTGTACTGATCCTGCGTTACATCCTGTATTATACTCCAGAGCTGCACTCACTATTCTGCTGGTGCAGTCACTGTGTACATACATTACTTATCCTGTACTGATCCTGAGTTACATCCTGTATTATACTCCAGAGCTGCACTCACTATTCTGCTGGTGCAGTCACTGTGTACATACATTACTTATCCTGTACTGATCCTGAGTTACATCCTGTATTATACTCCAGAGCTGCACTCACTATTCTGCTGGTGCAGTCACTGTGTACATACATTACTTATCCTTTACTGATCCTGAGTTACATCCTGTATTATACTCCAGAGCTGCACTCACTATTCTGCTGGTGCAGTCACTGTGTACATACATTACTTATCCTGTACTGATCCTGAGTTACATCCTGTATTATACTCCAGAGCTGCACTCACTATTCTGCTGGTGCAGTCACTGTGTACATACATTACTTATCCTGTACTGATCCTGAGTTACATCCTGTATTATACTCCAGAGCTGCACTCACTATTCTGCTGGTGCAGTCACTGTGTACATACATTACTTATCCTGTACTGATCCTGAGTTACATCCTGTATTATACTCCAGAGCTGCACTCACTATTCTGCTGGTGCAGTCACTGTGTACATACATTACTTATCCTGTACTGATCCTGAGTTACATCCTGTATTATACTTCAGAGCTGCACTCACTATTCTGCTGGTGCAGTCACTGTGTACATACATTACTTATCCTGTACTGATCCTGAGTTACATCCTGTATTATACTCCAGAGCTGCACTCACTATTCTGCTGGTGCAGTCACTGTGTACATACATTACTTATCCTGTACTGATCCTGAGTTACATCCTGTATTATACTCCAGAGCTGCACTCACTATTCTGCTGGTGGAGTCACTGTGTACATACATTACTTATCCTGTACTGATCCTGAGTTACATCCTGTATTATACTCCAGAGCTGCACTCACTATTCTGCTGGTGGAGTCACTGTGTACATACATTACTTATCCTGTACTGATCCTGAGTTGCATTCTGTATTATACTCCAGAGCTGCACTCACTATTCTGCTGGTGGAGTCACTGTGTACATACATTACTTATCCTGTACTGATCCTGAGTTACATCCTGTATTATACTCCAGAGCTGCACTCACTATTCTGCTGGTGGAGTCACTGTGTACATACATTACTTATCCTGTACTGATCCTGAGTTACATCCTGTATTATACTCCAGAGCTGCACTCACTATTCTGCTGGTGCAGTCACTGTGTACATACATTACTTATCCTGTACTGATCCTGAGTTACATCCTGTATTATACTCCAGAGCTGCACTCACTATTCTGCTGGTGCAGTCACTGTGTACATACATTACTTATCCTGTACTGATCCTGAGTTACATCCTGTATTATACTCCAGAGCTGCACTCACTATTCTGCTGGTGCAGTCACTATGTACATACATTACTTATCCTGTACTGATCCTGAGTTACATCCTGTATTATACTCCAGAGCTGCACTCACTATTCTGCTGGTGGAGTCACTGTGTACATACATTACTTATCCTGTACTGATCCTGAGTTACATCCTGTATTATACTCCAGAGCTGCACTCACTATTCTGCTGGTGGCAGTCACTGTGTACATACATTACTTATCCTGTACTGATCCTGAGTTACATCCTGTATTATACCCCAGAGCTGCACTCACTATTCTGCTGGTGCAGTCACTGTGTACATACATTACATTACTTATCCTGTACTGATCCTGAGATACATCCTGTATTATACCTCAGAGCTGCACTCACTATTCTGCTGGTGCAGTCACTGTGTACATACATTACTTATCCTGTACTGATCCTGAGTTACATCCTGTATTATACTCCAGAGCTGCACTCACTATTCTGCTGGTGCAGTCACTGTGTACATACATTACTTATCCTGTACTGATCCTGAGTTACATCCTGTATTATACTCCAGAGCTGCACTCACTATTCTGCTGGTGGAGTCACTGTGTACATACATTACTGATCCTGTACTGATCCTGAGTTACATCCTGTATTATACTCCAGAGCTGCACTCACTGTTCTGCTGGTGCAGTCACTGTGTACATACATTACTTATCCTGTACTGATCCTGAGTTACATCCTGTATTATACTCCAGAGCTGCACTCACTATTCTGCTGGTGTAGTCACTGTGTACATACATTACTTATCCAGTACTGATCCTGAGTTACATCCTGTATTATACTCCAGAGCTGCACTCACTATTCTGCTGGTGCAGTCACTGTGTACATACATTACTTATCCTGTACTGATCCTGAGTTACATCCTGTATTATACTCCCAGAGCTGCACTCACTATTCTGCTGGTGGAGTCACTGTGTACATACATTACTTATCCTGTACTGATCCTGAGTTACATCCTGTATTATACTCCAGAGCTGCACTCACTATTCTGCTGGTGCAGTCACTGTGTACATACATTACTTATCCTGTACTGATCCTGAGTTACATCCTGTATTATACTCCAGAGCTGCACTCACTATTCTGCTGGTGCAGTCACTGTTGTACATTACATTACTTATCCTGTACTGATCCTGAGTTACATCCTGTATTATACTCCAGAGCTGCACTCACTATTCTGCTGGTGGAGTCACTGTGTACATACATTACTTATCCTGTACTGATCCTGAGTTACATCCTGTATTATACTCCAGAGCTGCACTCACTATTCTGCTGGTGCATGTCACTGTGTACATTACATTACTTATCCTGTACTGATCCTGAGTTACATCCTGCATTATACTCCAGAGCTGCACTCACTATTCTGCTGGTGCAGTCACTGTGTACATACATTACTTATCCTGTACTGATCCTGAGTTACATCCTGTATTATACTCCAGAGCTGCACTCACTATTCTGCTGGTTGAGTCACTGTATACATACATTACTTATCCTGTACTGATCCTGAGTTACATCCTGTATTATACTCCAGAGCTGCACTCACTATTCTGCTGCTGCAGTCACTGTGTACATACATTACTTATCCTGTACTGATCCTGAGTTATATCCTGTATTATACTCCAGAGCTGCACTCACTATTCTGCTGGTGCAGTCACTGTGTACATACATTACTTATCCTGTACTGATCCTGAGTTACATCCTGTATTATACTCCAGAGCTGCACTCACTATTCTGCTGGTGCAGTCACTGTGTACATACATTACTTATCCTGTACTGATCCTGAGTTACATCCTGTATTATACTCCAGAGCTGCACTCACTATTCTGCTGGTGGAGTCACTGTGTACATACATTACTTATCCTGTACTGATCCTGAGTTACATCCTGTATTATACTCCAGAGCTGCACTCACTATTATGCTGGTGCAGTCACTGTGTACATACATTACATTACTTATCCTGTACTGATCCTGAGTTACATCCTGTATTATACTCCAGAGCGGCACTCACTATTCTGCTGGTGGAGTCACTGTGTACATACATTACATTACTTATCCTGTACTGATCCTGAGTTACATCCTGTATTATACTCCAGAGCTGCACTCACTATTCTGCTGGTGCAGTCACTGTGTACATACATTACTTATCCTGTACGGATCCTGAGTTACATCCTGTATTATACTCCAGAGCTGCGCTCACTATTCTGCTGGTGCAGTCACTGTGTACATACATTACTTATCCTGTACGGATCCTGAGTTACATCCTGTATTATACTCCACAGCTGCACTCACTATTCTGCTGGTGCAGTCACTGTGTACATACATTACATTACTTATCCTGTACTGATCCTCAGTTACATCATGTACTATACTCCAGAGCTGCACTCACTATTCTGCTGGTGGAGTCACTGTGTACATACATTACTTATCCTGTACTGATCCTGAGTTACATCCTGTATTATACTCCAGAGCTGCACTCACTATTCTGCTGGTGGAGTCACTGTGTACATACATTACTTATCCTGTACTGATCCTGAGGTTACATCCTGTATTATACTCCAGAGCTGCACTCATTATTCTGCTGGTGCAGTCACTGTGTACATACATTACTGATCCTGAGTCTTCCATAGCTGCCATGTCCCTCTGGTGTCTATGATAATAATGCTGAGGCTGACGGCAGCTCTCTGGTATTGTATCACACTAGTCAGTGATGGGTTAATTGTTAATTTTCCACTATTCAGTCACTTATAGCTAATCACGGGCAGAAATGTGTAAATTTCGGCTTATCTGTGTCATCTCTCTTTTTCCGATGGTTCGGTAAGCTCTGCTAAGCTGTTTTGATTTTACTTTCACGCTCCTGTCCTTGCATTTTTCCAGTCCAATTAGGTTATTACTGAGGCTAAATGAGGCATGGCGCCTCTGAAAGTCACACCGTCACCCCGGTGATGGGCTGCGGCTGCGATTGGTCAGGCTCAGCCGACTGTGACTTCAGGTGAACTTTCCTCCTCTGGCACCTCCTTCCGAACAATATCACCTTCACATTCTTAAGGCCTGTGGAAGGCGGCCGGGGGCGTGATGTCATCAGACAGCTCCGTTCCATTATGTGCTCCAGTATCGGGGGCGTAGGGAGCTCCGCCTGGAAGATCACAGGAGACATTGGAGTAATACCGTACCATGAGGCTCTCCGCGGATGAGCGGGACTTCAAGGCGATGTCCACCTCACAACAAATTCCTTTCATTGCCCTAATACAGATAAATCATAAAATGAAGATTTTTTCCAATTGGCTTCATTAAAAAAAAGTTCTATCCCTTTCATTCTGCAGATCCTCTAAAGATGGATGTGTCTCCATGGTAACAGACTACAAACATACCCTGCGTAGTCTGACCTGGAAGTCATTCTGTTTTCCATCGGTCCTCGACTTATGCAAACATATATTGAGTAAGTAAAGGAATAAAGGACAGATAAATGTGAACAGGACTGAAGGACCAGACGACACAGGGTGTGTTTGTCGTCTGTTGGCATGGAAACAAGGAAGTCTGCATGAGATAAGGGACTGCAGAAAGAAAGGTACAAGAAACGTTAATATTCATTTCAGATGCAATTGGGACAATAAAATCATTGTGGATATAAAGGTGGAAATGGCTAGAAAATGTCAGAGCAATATAAAGAAATGGTTATTTCTGTGCCTACGTGAAATTAGAGCACCGTGCTTCTCATTGTTATGGGGGCACTGTGGAGGTCACTGTTATGGGGGCGCTGTGGATGTCCCTGTTATGGGGGCACTGTGGATGTCACTGTTATGGGGTGCTGTGGATGACGCACTGTTATGGGGGGACTGTGGATGTCACTGTTATGGGGGATCTGTGGATGTCACTGTTATGGGGGATCTGTGGATGTCACTGTTATGGGGTGCTGTGGATGTCACTGTTATGGGGGCACTGTAGATGTCACTGTTATGGGGGCACTGTGGATGTCTCTGTTATGGGGACACTGTGGATGTCACTGTTATGGGGGCGCTGTGGATGTCATTGTTATGGGGGCACTGTGGATGTCACTGTTAGGGGGCACTGTGGATGTCACTGTTATGGGGGCACTGTGAATGTCACTGTTATGGGGGAACTGTGGATGTCACTGTTATGGGGGCACTGTGGATGTCACTGTTACGGGGGCACTGTGGATGTCACTGTTACGGGGGCTCTGTGGATGTCACTGTTATGGGGGCACTGTGGATGTCACTGTTATGGGGGCACTGTGGATGTCACTGTTATGGGGGCACTGTGGATGTCACTGTTATGGGGGCACTGTGGATGTCACTGTTATGGGGGCACTGTGGATGTCACTGTTATGGGGGCACTGTGGATGTCACTGTTATGGGGGCACTGTGGATGTCACTGTTATGGGGGCACTGTGGATGTCACTGTTATGGGGGCACTGTGGATGTCACTGTTATGGGGCACTGTGGATGTCACTGTTATGGGGACACTGTGGATGTCACTGTTATGGGGGCACTGTGGATGTCACTGTTATGGGGGCACTGTGGATGTCACTGTTATGGGGGCACTGTGGATGTCACTGTTATGGGGGCACTGTGGATGTCACTGTTATGGGGGCACTGTGGATGTCACTGTTATGGGGGCACTGTGGATGTCACTGTTATGGGGGATCTGTGGATGTCACTGTTATGTGGACACTGTGGATGTCACTGATATGGGGAAACTGTGGATGTCACTGTTATGGGGAAACTGTGGCTGTCGCTGTTATGGGGGCACTGTGGATGTCACTGTTAAGGGGGCGCTGTGGATGTCACTGTTCTGGTGGCACTGTGGATGTCATTGTTATGGGGGAACTGTGGATGTCACTTTTATGGGGGCACTGTGGATGTCACTGTTTTAGGGACCTTGTGGATATCACTGTTATGGGGCACTGTGGATGTCATTGTTATGGGGGACATTGTGGATGTCTCTGTTATGGGGGCACTGTGGATGTCACTGTTATGGGGATCACTGTGAATATTATTGTTATGTGGACACTGTGGATATCACTATTAAGGTGGCACAGTGGATGTCACTGTTATGGGGGCACTGTGGACATCACTTATGGGGGAACTGTGGACGTCACTCTTATGGGGGAACTGTGGATGTCACTGTTATGGGGGCACTGTGGATTTCACTGTAATGGGGGACTGTGGATGTCATTGTTTTGGGGGCACTGTGGATGTCACTGTTATGGGGGGACTGTGGATGTCACTGTTATGGGGGCACTGTGGACTCAATTGTTATGGGGGGACTGTGGATGTTACTGTTATGGGGGCGCTGTGTATGTCACTGTTATGGGGGCACTGTGGATGTTACTGTTATGGGGGCACTATGGATGTCACTGTTATGGGGGCACTGTGGATGTCACTGTTATGGGGGCACTGTGGATGTCATTGTTATGGGGGATTGTGGATGTCTCTGTTATGGGGGAAATGTGCATGTCAGTGTTATGGGGGCACTGTGGATGTCACTGTTTTTGGTCACTGTGGATGTCGCTGTTATGGGGGCTCTGTGGATGTCACTGTTATAGGGGCACTGTAGATGTCACTGTTATGGGGGAACTGTGGATGTCACTGTTATGGGGGAACTGTGGCTGTCGCTGTTATGGGGGCACTGTGGATGTCACTGTTATGGGGGCGCTGTGGATGTCACTGTTCTGGTGGCACTGTGGATGTCATTGTTATGATGGAACTGTGGAAGTCGTTGTTATGGGGGCACTGTGGATGTCACTGTTATGGGGGCGCTGTGGATGTCACTGTTCTGGTGGCACTGTGGATGTCATTGTTATGGGGGAACTGTGGATGTCACTGTTATAGGGACCTTGTGGATATCACTGTAAAGGGGGGACTGTGGATGTCTGTGTTATGGGGACACTGTGGATATCACTATTATGGTGGCACTGTGGATGTCACTGTTATGGGGGCACTGTGGACATCACTTATGGGGCCACTGTGGACGTCACTCTTATGTGGAAACTGTGGATGTCACTGTTATGGGGGCACTGTGGATTTCACTGTAATGGGGGGACTGTGGATGTCATTGTTTTGAGGGTACTGTGGATGTCACTGTTATGGGGGGACTGTGGATGTCACTGTTATGGGGGCACTGTGGATATCACTATTATGGTAGCACTGTGGATGTCACTGTTATGGGGGCACTGTGGACATCACTTATGGAGCCACTGTGGACGTCACTCTTATGTGGGAACTGTGGATGTCACTGTTATGGGGGCACTGTGGATGTCACTCTTATGGCAGCATTGTGGAAGTCACTGTTATGGGGGCACTGTGGATGTCATTGTTATGGGGGCACTGTGGATGTTACTTTTATGGGGGCATTATGGATGTCACTGTTATGGGGGCACTGTGGATGTCATTGTTATGGGGGCACTGTGGATGTCACTGTTATGAGGGCATCGTGGATGTCACTGTTATGGGGACTGTTTGGAAGTCACTGTTATGGGGGCATAGTGGATTTCACTGTTATGGGGGCACTGTGGATGTCACTGTTATGGGGGCAATGCGGATGTCACTGTTATGGGGGCGCTGCGGATGTCACTGTTATGGGGGCACTGTGGATGTCACTGTTATGGGGGCACTGTGGATGTCACTGTTATGGGGGCACTGTGGATGTCACTGTTATAGGGCACTGTGGATGTCACTGTTATGGGGCACTGTGGATGTCACTGTTACGGGGGCACCGTGGATGTCACTGTTATGGGGGCACCGTGGATGTCACTGTTATGGGGCACTGTGGATTTCACTGTTATGGGGCACTGTAGTTGTCACTGTTATGGGGACACTGTGGATGTCACTGTTATGAAAGCACTGTGGATCTTACTGTTATTGACGCTCTTTGGATGTCACTGTTATGGGGGCACTGTGGATGTCACTGTTATGAGGGCGCTGTGGATGTCACTGTTATGGGAGCACTGTGGATGTCACTGTTATGGGGACACTGTGGATGTCACTGTTATGGGAGCACTGTGGATGTCACTGTTATGGGGGAGCTGGGGATGTCACTATTATGGGGGCACTGGGGACGTCACTATTATGGGGGCACTGTGGATCTTACTGTTATTGACCCTCTTTGGATGTCACTGTTATGGGGGCACTGTGGATCTTCCTGTTATTGACGCTCTTTGGATGTCACTGTTATGGGGGAGCTGTGGATGTCACTGTTATGTGGGAGCTGTGGATGTCACTGTTATGGGGGCACTGTGGACTTCACTATTATGGGTGCACTGTGAATGTCACTGTTAAAGGGGGAGCTGTGGATGTCACTGTTATGGGGGATCTGTGGATGACACTGTTATGGGGATCTGTGGACGTCACTATTATGGGTGCACTGTGGATGTCACTGTTATGTGGGCACTGTGGACATCACTGTTACGGGGACACTGTGGAGGTCACTGCTATGGGGACACTGTGGAAGTCACTGTTATGGGGGCACTGTGGATGTCACTGTTATGGAGACACTGTAGATGTCACTTTTGTGGGGGCACTGTGGATGTCACTGTTATAGGGACCTTGTGGATATCTCTGTATTGGGGGGGACTGTGGATGTCATTGTTATGGGGGACAGTGTGGATGTCTCCTTTATGTGGGCACTGTGTATGTCACTGTTATGGGGGCACTGTGGATGTCACTGTTATGGGGGCACTGTGGATGTCACTGTTATGGGGGCACTATGGATGTCACTGTTATGGGGGCACTGTGGATGACACTGTTATGGGGAACTGTGGATGTTACTTTTATGGGGAAATTGTGGATGTCACTGTTATGGGGGCACTGTGGATGTCACTGTTATGGGGGATTGTGGATGTCTCTGTTATGGGGGAAATGTGGATGTCAGTGTTATGGGGGCACTGTGGATGTCACTGTTTCTGGTCACTGTGGATGTCGCTGCTATGAGGGTTCTGTGGATGTCACTGTTATGTGGACACTGTAGATGTCACTGTTATGGGGGAACTGTGGATGTCACTGTTATGGGGGCACTGTGGATTTCACTGTTATGGGGGCGCTGTGGATGTCACTTTTATGGTGGCACTGTGGATGTCATTGTTATGGGGGCACTGTGGATGTCACTTTTATGGTGGCACTGTGGATGTCTCTGTTATGTGGGCACTGTGGATGTCACTATTATGGGGTTCACTGTGAATATTATTGTTATGGGGCCACTGTGGACGTCAGTCTTATGTGGGAACTGTGGATGTCACTGTAATGGGGGCACTGTGGATTTCACTGTAATGGGGGGACTGTGAATGTCAATCTTATGGGAGCATTGTGGAAGTCACTGTTATGGGGGCACTGTGGATGTCATTGTTATGGGGGCACTGTGGATGTCACTGTTATGGGGGCACTATGGATGTCACTGTTATGGGGGCACTGTGGATGTCACTGTTATGGGGGCACTATGGATGTCACTGTTATGGGGGCACTATGGATGTCACTGTTATGGGGGCACTGTGGATGACACTGTTATGGGTGCACTGTGGATGTTACTTTTATGGGGGCATTATGGATGTCACAGTAATGGGGGCACTGTGGATTTCACTGTAATGGGGGGACTGTGGATGTCACTGTTATGGGGGCACTGTGGATGTCACTGTTATGGGGGCACTGTGGATGTCACTGTTATGGGGGCACTATGGATGTCACTGTTATGGGGGCACTGTGGATGACACTGTTATGGGGAACTGTGGATGTTACTTTTATGGGGAAATTGTGGATGTCACTGTTATGGGGGCGCTGTGGATGTCACTGTTATGGGGGATTGTGGATGTCTCTGTTATGGGGAAATGTGGATGTCAGTGTTATGGGGGCACTGTGGATGTCACTGTTTCTGGTCACTGTGGATGTCGCTGCTATGAGGGTTCTGTGGATGTCACTGTTATGTGGACACTGTAGATGTCACTGTTATGGGGGAACTGTGGATGTCACTGTTATGGGGGAACTGTGGATGTCACTGTTATGGGGGCACTGTGGATTTCACTGTTATGGGGGCGCTGTGGATGTCACTGTTCTGGTGGCACTGTGGATGTCATTGTTATGGGGGCACTGTGGATGTCACTTTTATGGTGGCACTGTGGATGTCATTGTTATGGGGGACATTGTGGATGTCTCTGTTATGTGGGCACTGTGTATGTCACTGTTATGGGGACACTGTGGATGTCACTGTTATGGGGGCGCCGTGGATGTTACTGTTATGGTGGCACTGTGGATGACACTGTTATGGGGGCACTGTGGATGTCACTGTTATGGGGGCGCTGTGGATGTCACTGTTATGGGGGCACTGTGGACGTCAGTCTTATGTGGGAACTGTGGATGTCACTGTAATGGGGGCACTGTGGATTTCATTGTAATGGGGGGGACTGTGGATGTCACTGTTATGGGGGCACTGTGGATGTCAATCTTATGGGAGCATTGTGGAAGTCACTGTTATGGGGGCACTGTGGATGTCATTGTTATGGGGGCACTGTGGATGTTACTTTTATGGGGGCATTATGGATGTCACTGTAATGGGGGCACTGTGGATTTCACTGTAATGGGGGGACTGTGGATGTCACTGTTATGGGGGCACTGTGGATGTCAATCTTATGGGAGCATTGTGGATGTCACTGTTATGGGGGCACTGTGGATGTCATTGTTATGGGGGCACTGTGGATGTCACTGTTATGGGGGCATCGTGGATGTCACTGTTATGGGGACTGTTTGGATGTCACTGTTATGGGGGCATAGTGGAATTCACTGTTATGGGGGCACTGTGGATGTCACTGTTATGGGGGCACTGTGGATGTCACTGTTATGGGGGCACTGTGGATGTCACTGTTTTGGGGGCGCTGTGGATGTCACTGTTATGGGGGCACTGTGGATGTCACTGTTATGGGGGCACCGTGGATGTCACTGTTATGGGGCACTGTGGATTTCACTGTTATGGGGCACTGTAGATGTCACTGTTATGGGGGCACTGTGGATGTCACTGTTATGGGGGCACTGTGGATGTCGCTGTTATGGGGGAGCTGGGGATGTCACTATTATGGGGGCACTGGGGATGTCACTATTATGGGTGCACTGTGGATGTCACTGTTAAAGGGGGCGCTTTGGATGTCACTGTTATGGGGCACTGTGGATGTCAATGTTATGGGGGCACTGTGGATGTCACTGTTATGAGAGCGCTGTGGATGTCACTGTTAAGGGGGAGCTGTGGATGTGACTGTTATGTGGGCACTGGAGATGTCACTATTATGGGGGCACTGTGGACGTCACTATTATGGGTGCTCTGTGGATGTCACTGTTATGGGAACACTGTGGAGGTCATTGTTATGGGGCACTGTGGATGTCACTGTTATGGGGGCACTGTGGATGTCACTGTTATGAGGGCACTGTGGATGTCACTGTTATGGGGGCACTGTGGATGTCACTGTTATGGGGCACTGTGGATGTCACTGTTATAGGGGCGCTGTGGATGTCACTGTTATGGGGGCACTGTGGATGTCACTGTTATGGGGGCACTGTGGATGTCACTATTATGGGGGCACTGTGGATGTCACTCTTATGGGAGCATTGTGGATGTCACTGTTATGGGGGCACTGTGGATGTCATTGTTATGGGGGCACTGTGGATGTCACTGTTATGGGGGCATCGTGGATGTCACTGTTATGGGGACTGTTTGGATGTCACTGTTATGGGGGCATAGTGGAATTCACTGTTATGGGGGCACTGTGGATTTCACTGTTATGGGGGCACTGTGGATGTCAATGTTATGGGGGCACTGTGGATGTCACTGTAATGGGGGCGCTGTGGATGTCACTGTTATGGGGGCACTGTGGATGTCACTGTTATGGGGGCACCGTGGATGTCACTGTTATGGGGCACTGTGGATCTTACTGTGATGGACGCTCTTTGGATGTCACTGTTATGGGGGCACTGGGGATGTCACTGTTATAGGGGCGCTTTGGATGTCACTGTTATGGGGCACTGTGGATGTCAATGTTATGGGGGTAATGTTAAAGTCACTGTTATGGGGGCACTGTGGATGTCACTGTCATGGGGGCACTGTGGATGTCACTGTTATGGGGAATGTGTGGATGACACTGTTATGTGGGCACTGTGGATGTCACTGTTACGGGGGCACTGTGGATGTCACTGTTCTTGGGGCACTGTGGATGTCACTGTTCTTGGGGCACTGTGGATGTCACTGTTATGGGGGCACTGTGGATGTCACTGCTATTGTGGCACTGTGGATGTCACTGTTATGGGGGCACTGTGGATGTCACTGTTATGGGGGTAATGTTAAAGTCACTGTTATGGGGGCACTGTGGATGTCACTGTTATGGGAGGACTGTAGATTTCACTGTTATGGTTGCACTGTGGATGTCACTGTTTTGGGGGCACTGTGGATGTCACTGTTATGGGGGCACTGTGGATGTCACTGCTATGGGAGCACTGTGGATGTCACTGTTATGGGAGAACTGTGGATGTCACTGTTTTGGGGGCACTGTGGATGTCACTGTTATGGGGGCACTGTGGATGTCACTGTTATGGGGGCACTGTGGATTTCACTGTCATCGGGGCACTGTAGATGTCACTGTTATGGGAGCACTGTGGAGGTCACTGTTATGGGGGCACTGTGGATGTCACTGTTATGGGGGCACTGTGGAGGTCACTGTTATGGGGGCACTGTGGATGTCACTGTTATGGGGGCACTGTGGAGGTCACTGTTATGGGGGCACTGTGGAGGTCACTGTTATGGGGGCACTGTGGAGGTCACTGTTATGGGGGCACTGTGGAGGTCACTGTTATGCGGAAACTATGGTTGTCAAAATGTTCCAACCATCACTTCTAAACCTGGCCCATCTTCTCACTGTGTATCTGGTCATGTTTTGGGGGATGAAACTGGATGTGCTTTGCACTCTGCTTTCCTGTTAGTTCTGACAACAGGCAAAAATTTACAGCATTCTCTGTTGTCAGGAGTAGTGACCGATCAAATAGCAAGCCCCTCCCACAGCGGATCTATGCGACTAACATAATGGAAAAGTATCAGCGCTATAAAGCAGCCGGCAGTGTCTATGAGTCTCATCTGCTGACAGACGGCAATCACTGATCCCGCTGTATAATATGGAAATGTTAGGGTTAACCTTATGGTGCTGCAAAGTGCTGCTTGGATCCTGACCAAGCCTTGTACACATTTTATCCCATTAACGATTTCTATATTGACCAGAGACGTACGACCGCAAACTGGACTGTGGAAGTGTTGTGGATGAGCTGGAAATGTGACTGCAGCCTTGGATGTGACTGGAGTAAAAAGTATGCTGAGTAGTGAATGATGCTCCTGGGTTGATGCTGCAGCAGGCTTCTTGCTCTGATTCAAACTCCCCAGCAGGTGGAATCCCACAAACCAGTAAGACTTCTATAGAAAGCGTGTTTACTTCATCCTCCAGATTAAAGCTCAGAGACTGCATGACGTCCGGGAAAATGGGTTAATAGGAGGGTTGGGGCTGCCCATAATGTATTGTATCTACACAATAACTCCACCAGCAGAATAGTGAGTGCAGCTCTGGAGTATAATACAGGATGTAACTGAGGATCAGTACAGGATAAGTAATGTATCTACACAATAACTCCACCAGCAGAATAGTGAGTGCAGCTCTGGAGTATAATACAGGATGTAACTCAGGATCAGTACAGGATAAGTAATGTATGTACACAGTGACTGCACCAGCAGAATAGTGAGTGCAGCTCTGGGGTATAATACAGGATGTAACTCAGGATCAGTACAGGATAAGTAATGTATGTACACGGTGACTGCTCCAGCAGAATAGTGAGTGCAGCTCTGGAGTATAATACAGGATGTAACTCAGGATCAGTACAATATAAGTAATGTATGTACACAGTGACTGCATCAGCAGAATAGTGATTCCAGCTCTGGAGTATAATACAGGATGTAACTCAGGATCAGTACAAGATAAGTAATGTATGTACACAGTGACTGCACCAGCAGAATAGTGAGTGCAGCTCTGGAGTATACTACAGGATGTAACTCAGGATCAGTACTGGATAAGTAATGTATGTACACAGTGACTCCACCAGCAGAATAGTGAGTGCAGCTCTGGAGTATAATACAGGATGTAACTCAGGATCACTACAGGATAAGTAATGTATGTACACAGTGACTGCACCAGCAGAATAGTGAGTGCAGCTCTGGAGTATAATACAGGATGTAACTCAGGATCACTACAGGATAAGTAATGTATGTACACAGTGACTGCAGCAGGAGAATAGTGAGTGCAGCTCTGGAATATAATACAGGATGTAACTCAGGATCAGTACAGGATAAATAATGTATGTACACAGTGACTCTACCAGCAGAATAGTAAGTGCAGCTCTGGAGTATTATACAGGATGTAACTCAGGATCAGTACAGGATAAATAATGTATGTACACAGTGACTGCACCAGCAGAAAAGTGAGTGCAGCTCTGGAGTATAATACAGGATGTAACTCAGGATCAGTACAGGATAAGTAATGTATGTACACAGTGACTGCACCAGCAGAATAGTGAGTGCAGCTCTGGAGTATAATACAGGATGTAACTCAGGATCAGTACAGGATAAGTAATGTATGTACACAGTGACTGCACCAGCAGAATAGTGATTGCAGCTCTACAGTAAATTACAGGATGTAACTCAGGATCAGTACAGGATAAGAAATGTATGTACACAGTGACTGCACCAGCAGAATAGTGAGTGCAGCTCTGGAGTATAATACAGGATGTAACAAGGATCAGTACAGGATAAGTAATGTATGTCCACAGTGACTGCACCAGCAGAATAGTGAGTGCAGCTCTGGAGTATAATACAGGATGTAACTCAGGATCAGTACAGGATAAGTAATGTATGTACACAGTGACTGCACCAGCAGAATAGTGAGTGCAGCTCTGGAGTATAATACAGGATGTAACTCAGGATCAGCACAGGATAAGTAATGTATGTACACAGTGACTCCACCAGCAGAATAGTGACTGCAGCTCTGGAGTAAAATAAAAGATGTTCTCAGGATCAGTACAGGATAAGTAATGTAATGTGTGTACACAGTTACTTCATCAGCAGAATAGTGAGTGCAGCTCTGGAGTATAATACAGGATGTAACTCAGGATCAGAAAAGGATAAGTAATGCATGTACACAGTTACTCCATCAGCAGAATAGTGATTGCAGCTCTACAGTATAATACAGGATGTAACTCAGGATCAGTACAGGATAAGTAATGTATGTACACAGTGACTCCACCAGCAGAATAGTGAGTGCAGCTCTGGAGTATAATACAGGTTGTAACTCAGGATCAGTACAGGATGAGTAATATGTAAATGTACACAGTTACTCCACCAGCAGAATAGTGAGTGCAGCTCTGGAGTATAATACAGGATGTAACTCAGGATCAGTACAGGATAAGTAATGTATGTACACAGTGACTCCACCAGCAGAATAGTGAGTGCAGCTCTGGAGTATAATACACGATGTAACTCTGGATCAGTACAGGATAAATAATGTAATGTATGTACACTGTGACTGCACCAGCAGAATAGTGAGTGCAGCTCTGGAGTATAATACAGGATATAACTCAGGATCAGTACAGGATAAGTAATGAATGTACACAGTGACTGCACCAGCAGAATAGTGAGTGCAGCTCTGCAGTATAATACAGGATGTAAATCGGTAAATAAAGGACTTGGGGTGGTGGATAAAGAATTACACGGAGCTCTCTGTATATCAGCCTGTAGAACCTGTATGTAAACATTACGCACCAATTAGTGCTGCAGTTTTTGGGGTGCAGAGGTTCACGTTGCACCTGGGTCCTGATGGGTGATGGGTGCCCGCATACCTCTCTAAGTAGTAGAGCCTCAGCCCCCGTCCACCTGCTGTCTTAATGATGCAGCCGGCGCAGACTTTGCTGTTTACATATCGCTGGAGTGGATAACTCATTGGCGGCGGCAGGAAGACACTAATGTGGTTTGGAGGGGTGGACAAGGGCACCCACTGAGGCTCTGTTTGTTCTCGGTGCCCTCTGAATAATTTATAGCCACTTATGTTTGTTCCTTGAATTTTATAGGAGAAATCTCAGCTCCGAGCGCCATTTACCCTGCCCTGTAAATCAATGCCTCTGACGCACTTTACATTACCAGAGCTTTTCGGCAATGAACTCATTAGCCATCAATCCTATGTGATTTTTGAGTTGAAATTGTGTTTTAATGGAAGTAGTCGCCTATGAAACCCAACACGGGCGCACTCTGAAAATATCTACAACGCAGTCCTTCCTCCGTAACCTCTCGAAATGCCGCCCACTGAGCAGCGCTCCTCTGTCTAATGACTTTCTAATGGAGACGAATGATACAAATGTATCCCTTTTGTTAATAGAGAATGATACACTCTTTACTTGCTGGACAGTATTACATAATTCGGGTCCTATCCTATCCCTGTATGACAAAGGTGCCATAGGAAAAGCTCATACATGCAGGTTCGGACTAGCCCACAGGGGTACAGGGGAATCCCCCGGTTGGCCCCTGAGCAAGGTGGGCCCCTTATCTCTCACCCCCTGCACAAGTGGCACATAACACATTTGATTTACTGCACTCCATACATATGTTCAATGTACAGCACCTCAACCAACCTATGTTCATATAAAAAACTTGTTAGATTACGGTATTTATTATATTTGAATATAACCGTCATGTGGGCCCCCAAAATAAAATATACTGGTGGGCCCTAGGTACCCCAGTCCGACACTGAGCTCATATTTACAGTATGGAGAAAAGTGTTGAACCCCTGCACATTCCACCTCCAGGAGGCATTGATTTGGAGTTGTCCCCCCCCCCCCCCTTGCTCCCCTAGGAAAGCTTTCTACAAGATTTTGGAATGTGTCAGGGGGAATTGTTACCCCCTTTATTCAAAAGAGCATCTGTGAAGTAGGACACTGATTTTGGAGGATAGGGTCTGGCTCGTAATCTCTGTTCTAATGCTGGATGGGGTTGAGGTCAGGGCTTGTGCCGCCGGTCCAGTTACCCCACACCGGACTCCCCCAACCATGTGTTTATGGATCTCGCTTAGTGCCCCAGAGGACAGTCTTGCTGGAAGAGAATAAGGCCTTCCCCAATATGTTGCCATAAAGTTGTCCTCATACAGTTGTCCACAATGTCTTGACTGCTGAAGCTTTAAGATTTCCTTTCACTGGAACTAAGGGCCTGAGGTGACCCCCTGAAAACCCCCAATAACATTACCCCTCCTGCACCGGACTGTACAGCTGGCACAATGCAGTCAAGCAGAAAAGATGCTCCTGGCATTGACTAGAGTCTTCCATCACACCGTCAGGTAGAGAAGTGTGATTGGTCACTGCACAGAAGATGTCTCCACTGCTCCAGAATCCAGTGGCGGCATGCTTTACCCCCTCCATCCAAAGCCTGACATTGTTCTTGGTGATGGGCGGCTGGCATGCAGAAGCCATGGAAACCAATGCCATGAATGAAGTGCCCAGCACTGCACTGTTTTTGTGCTGATGTTAAAGGCAGAGGAGGTCTGGACTGTGCAGTTATGGAGTCAGCAGAGAGCTGGTGACATTTATGCACTTGGTCCTCAGCACTCCGCCACCCTGCTCTGTAACTTGACGTGGCCTCTACTTCGTTGCTGTGGTTCCTTCTACTCACTAACAGCTAATAGTGGAATATCTAGGAGGAAAGACGTTTCAGAAAGTGACTTGTGGCAGCGGTGGCTCCTATCAGAGAACCACGCTGGAATTCAGAGAGTTCTTTATAATGAGCCATTCTGTCAGAAGGCACATGCCTGGTGGGGGCTGGATGTTATACACTGCGGTTATGGCAGACTGCATGGCTAGAGGCTGGATGTTATACCCGTGTGTTAATGGTGGACTGCATGGCTAGACGGTGGAAGTTATCCACTGTGGTAATGACAGACTGCATGGTTAGAGGGTGGATGTTATACACCTGTGGTAATGGTAGACTGCATGGCTAGAGGTTGGATGTTATCCTCTGTGGTAATGGTAGACTGCATGGCTAGAGGCTGGATGTTATACACTGTGGTAATGGTAGACTGCATGGCTAGAGTCTGGATGTTATACACTGTGGTAATGGCAGACTGCATGGCTAGAGGCTGGATGTTATATACTGTGGTAATGGTAGACTGCATGGTTAGAGGGTGGATGTTATACACCTGTGGTAATGGTAGACTGCATGGCTAGAGGCTGGATGTTATACACTGTGGTAATGGTAGACTGCATGGCTAGAGGCTGGATGTTATACACTGTGGTAATGGTAGACTGCATGGCTAGAGGCTGGATGTTATACACTGTGGTAATGGTAGACTGCATGGCTAGAGGCTGGATGTTATACACTGTGGTAATGGTAGACTGCATGGCTAGAGGCTGGATGTTATACACTGTGGTAATGGTAGACTGCATGGCTAGAGGCTGGATGTTATACACCTGTGGTAATGGTAGACTGCATGGCTAGAGGCTGGATGTTATACACTGTGGTAATGGTAGACTGCATGGCTAGAGTCTGGATGTTATACACTGTGGTAATGGCAGACTGCATGGCTAGAGGCTGGATGTTATACACTGTGGTAATGGTAGACTGCATGGTTAGAGGGTGGATGTTATACACCTGTGGTAATGGTAGACTGCATGGCTAGAGGCTGGATGTTATACACTGGTAATGGTAGACTGCATGGCTAGAGGCTGGATGTTATATACTGTGGTAATGGTAGACTGCATGGCTAGGGGCTGGATGCTATATACTGTGGTAATGGTAGACTGCATGGCTAGAGGCTGGATGTTATCCACTGTGGTAATGGTAGACTGCATGGCTAGAGGCTGGATGTTATACACCTGTGGTAATGGTAGACTGCATGGCTAGAGGCTGGATGTTATATACTGTGGTAATGGTAGACTGCATGGCTAGAGACTGGATGTTATCAACTGTGGTATTGGTAGACTGTACGGCTGGAGGCTGGATGTTATACACCTGTGGTAATGGCAGATTGTAGGGCTAGACGCTGGATGTGATCCACTGTGGTAATGGTATACTAACTGGCTAGAGGCTGGATGTTATACTCCTGTGGTAATAGTAGAGTGCATGCCTAGAGGCTGGATGTTATGCACTTTGGTAATGGTAGACTAAATAGCTAAAGGCTGGATGTTATACACCAGTGGTAATGGCAGACTGCATGGCTAGAAGCTGGATATTATACATCTGTGGTAATGGTAGACTGCATGGCTAGAGGCTGGATGTTATCCACTGTGGTAATGGTAGATTAAATGGCTATAGGCTGGATGTTATACACCTGATGTAATGGTAGACTGAATGGCTATAGGCTGGATGTTATACACCTGTGGTAATGGTAGACTGCATGGCTAGAGGCTGGATGTTATCCACTGTGGTAATGGTAGACTGGATGTTATCCACTGTGATAATGGTAGAGTGCATGGCTAGAGGCTGGATGTGATACACCTGTGGTAATAGTAGGGTGCATGGCTAGGGGCTGGATGTTATCCACTGTGGTAATGGTAGACTAAATTGCTATAGGCTGGATGTTATACACCTGTTGTAATGGTAGACTGAATGACTATAGGCTTGATGTTATACACCTGTGGTAATGGTAGACTGCATAACTAGAGGCTGGATGTTATCCACTGTGGTAATGGTAGACTGAATGGCTATAGGCTGGATGTTATACACCTGTGGTAATGGTAGACTGCATGGCTAGAGGCTGGATGTTATATACTGTGGTAATGGTAGACTGCATGGCTAGAGGCTGGATGTTATCCACTGTGGTAATGGTAGACTGCATGGCTAGAGGCTTGATGTTATACACCTGTGGTAATGGTAGACTGCATGGCTAAAGGCTGGATGTTATACATTGTGGCAATGGTAGACTGAATGGCTATAGGCTGGATGTTATACACCTGTGGTAATGGCAGACCGAAAGGCTAGAGGGTTGTTGGTATACACCTGTGGTAATGGTAGACTGCATGGCTAGAGGCTGGATGTTATACACCTGTGGTAATGGTAGACTGCACTGCTAGAGATTGGATGTTATCCACTGTGTTAATGGTAGACTAAGTGGCTAGAGGCTGGATGTTATACACTGTGGTAATGGTAGACTGCATGTCTAGAGGCTGGATGTTATACACCTGTGGTAATGGTAGACTGCATTGCTAGAGGCTGGATGTTATCCACTGTGTTAATGGTAGACTGCATGTCTAGAGGCTGGATGTTATACACCTGTGGTAATGGTGGACTGCATTGCTAGAGGCTGGATGTTATCCACTGTGTTAATGGTAGACTGCATGTCTAGAGGCTGGATGTTATACACCTGTGGTAATGGTAGACTGCATGGCTAGAGGCTGGAAGTTATACACTGTGGTAATGGTAGACTGCATGGCTAGAGGCTGGAAGTTATACCCCTGTATAGTGTTATATGTCTAGATAACATTTGCTACATCTGTAACTCTGTCCTACAAGACATCATTGATGGTGAGACCTTTCTGCCATCGATAGAGATCCTTTTCTTTTTTTTTATGTATCATTGTGAAAGTACAGTCTGGGGGCACAGCACCAACTGCACAGCAAAGGGGGATAAAGGGGAAGGAAAAAAACAAAAGTAAAAATAGGGATGAATGGTTATAACGGACAGGTGACGCTTTCTATCCGTAGGTTCCTTGTTTACACCATATAAATAAGGGCTCATGCACATGAACGTGTGTCGGCAGTTCCGTGCATTGGGGAACGCTACGGGCAACATCCATGCAGCTCCGGCAGACGGATCCAGACCCATTCAACTTGAATGGGTTCGTGATCTGTCCGTTTCGCACCGCATCCCCCGGATCACATACCCATTCAAGTGTATGGGTCCGTGATGCGGGATGCAGACGGCCGGTGCCCGTGTATTGCGGACCCTCTGTATGCGGGCTGCAATACGACCACAGCTGGCACATGTTCGTGTGCATGACCTCTAAGAGCTGGGTGCACTGGGATTGGCGAAGATACAGACAGTAAGTGAATAGATATGATGGCCATCGCTCCTGCCACCAATATCCAGGACCCCATTTATTTAGGCCATTTGGGTTCAGGACCCAGTTATTCTGCACATTGGTTATGTGATACCAAGACTCAAAAGTGTGATAGTTACTGCTGATTTTTGGGGTCTCTGGTTGCAATCACTTTGGGATTTCTTTGAAACAATGGTAGGGCATGCCAGGTGGGCATTCGTCAGGGTATTGAGACACAGTTCCTAGCTCCACCACATGGTAAACACCTGTAGTAGTGGCAGATAAGATGCCCGTGGTGCCCAGTGCTCCCGCCAGACGGAGGACTGTCTGCTCACCTGGGAGACCTCAGAGAGTTAATAAGATGGAGTCATCCATACAGTGATATCTCCTAGACACTCAGTCACCCAGAGGACATGTACAGGGTGTTTAAAGGGGTTGTCTCCCCTGGCACGTTGGTGGGATACTGCTAGGTTATGCCACCAATGTCAGATAGTTGCGGGTCCATTTATCTATCTCTAGAGTGTGCCCGGCTATTTTCAGAAGTCCAATATAAATGAATGAAGAGTGCACCGCGACAGCGTGGCCACTGCTCCATTCACTTCTGTGGAACTGCGCTCAGCTATTTTCAGCACTTAAAAGAAATGAATGTCGGGGGCTGCACGTGATCGGTGCACTCTTATTCTCTTCGGGAGCTTCATTCATGAGAAAGTTGTGGGTCCCAGAGGTGACATTGGTGGCATATCCTTGGTCAGGTTGATGAACGAGACTAGAGTTGGGCAGACACCTGGAAGTTCGGGTTTGCTGGGTTTGGCGGAACTTAATTGCAAAGTTCAAGTTTGGGACCCGAACTTGACCCCCAACCCCATTGAAGTCAATGGGGACCCGAACTTTGGGGCTCTAAAATGGCTCTAAAAAAGTAATAAAAAGCGCTAGTCGGCTGCAAAAGGAAGCAAAATGGGGGTAAGAGCTGGACAATTGCCCTGCAAACAAATGTGGATAGGGAAATGACTTAAAATAACATAAAATACATAAAAATTAAAAATAATAATCTTGAACTAGGAGGAGGAGGTCCATATGGCGTAGGAGGTTGAGGAGGCGGTGGACGTGGCGGTGTAGGTGGAAGTGATGTTGGAGGAAGTAGTTGCCAACAACACTGTTTTTTGTTTTTGGTTTTTCTATTTTTTTTTATAAATTTGGGTAGACCCCAAAACATTGGGAAAAATAAAAAATAAAACAAAGAGAAAGTGCGCTGTAGTATAACAATGGCTGTGTGAAGCCGGTACACATGTCTATTCTGCACAAGGGAGGGACAGGTCCTGTGGGATCCATGCCTGGTTCATTTTTATGAACGTCAGCTTGTCCACGTTGGCTGTGGACAGGCGGCTGCGTTTGTCAGTAATGACGCCCCCTGCCGTGCTGAATACACGTTCAGACAAAACGCTGGCTGCCGGGCAGGCCAGCACCTCCAAGGCATAAAAGGCTAGCTCTGGCCACGTGGACAATTTGGAGACCCAGAAGTTGAATGGGGCAGAACCATCAGTCAGTACGTGGAGGGGTGTGCAGACGTACTGTTCAACCATGTTAGTGAAATGCTGCCTCCTGCTAACACGTTCCTTATCAGGTGGTGGGGCAGTTAGCTGTGGCGTGGAGACAAAACTTTTCCACATTTCTGCCATGCTAACCCTGCCCTCAGAGGAGCTGGCCGTGACACTGCTGCGTGGGCGACCTCTAGCTCCTCCTCTGCCTTCACCTTGGGCTTCCACTGAGGCCTATGTTGGTGCAGGAACCCACCCTCCGAGCCACTTGTGAATGACTGGCCTCCTTACCGTGGAAATGACCCCTCATCCTCCTCCTCCTCCTCCTCCTCCTCCTGGGCCACCTCCTCTTCCATCATCGCCCTAAGCGTTTTCTCAAGGAGACATAGAAGTGGTATTGTAACGCTGATAACGGTGTCATCGCCACTGGCCATGTTGGTGGAGTAGTCGAAACAGCGCAACAGGGCACACAGGTCTCGCATGGAGGCCCAATCATTGGTGGTGAAGTGGTGCTGTTCCGCAGTGCGACTGACGCGTGCGTGCTGCAGCTGACACTCCACTATGGCCTGCTGCTGCTCGCACAGCAAGAGAAAAGAGAAAACAGGGGTTTATGTCACCCAACAATGTAACAGACGCATTTAAGAAATGTATTTCCCTGTCAGGTATGCAGTGCCGGTGAACTTCACACAAAGATCGTTTTTTTGCCCACCTAACTGTGTGGCCGGGGTACTAAGATGTTGCATTGCACCCACAAAAGAATCACAGTAGGAAGGTCACCCAGAGAATTAACAGCCAGATAAATTATCTTTCTGTGTCAGGGCTGTAAAAATGGTGTATTGCACATGTGCCCTGGCTGGACACGTGTACCTGGCCCATGTTGGTGCAGTAGCCCACCCTCCGAGCCACGTGTGAATGACTGGCCTGATAACCGTGGAAATGTCCCCCACAATCTAACAGATGGATTTACTGAATGCATTTCCCTGTCAGATATGCAGCGCAGGGGTATTTCATACAAAAAATTTGCTATAGGTCACCCACAGAATTGGCCAGATATTACTTATATTTCTGTGTCAGGGGTACAGAGATGGCGGATTGCACCCACAAAAAAATCGCTATAGGTCACCCACAGAACAAACAGCCAGATGAGATTCCTTCCTAACTCTCTGCCTGACTTCAGCTGTCCCTGCACTACTCAGAGCTGTGGGCGCTGTCACATGTGATCCAGCTTATATAGAGGCTGGGTCACATGATGCGCCGGCCAATCACAGCCATGCCATTAGTAGGCATGGCTGTGGTGGCTTCTAAGTGCCCACAGCTTAAAAGCTTGTTGATTGGTTGCCCTGCAGCCTTTCAACAAGCTTTATTAAACGCCCGAACACCGAACTTGAACTTTTACTGCAAAGTTCGGGTCCGGGTACAAAAAAACCCTTAAGGGTCCTTTCACACTTGCGTTCTGAGGATTGGGCAGGCACTTCTATCCCGCCGGATCCGTCAGAACGCAAGTCGCCTGAAAGCATTAGAAGACTGATCAGGATCCTGATCAGTCTTCGAAATGCTTTCAGGTTACTATGGCAGCCAGGACTATTAAAGTCCTGGTTGCCATAGTAGTAGTCGGGAGCGGGGAGCGGTATACTTACAGTCCGTGCGGCTCCCGGGGCCCTCCAGAATGACGTCAGAGCGCCCCATGCGCATGGATCACGTGATCCATGCGTGTGGGGCGCCCTGACGTCACTCTGGAGCGCCCCGGGAGCCGCACGGATGGTAAGTATACTGCTCCCCCGCTCCCCACTACACTTTACCATGGCAACCAGGACTTTAGCTTCCTGGATGCCATGGTAACCATTGAGAAAAAGCT
The DNA here is from genome assembly GCA_033119425.1 of Bufotes viridis. Lineage (NCBI taxonomy): Eukaryota > Metazoa > Chordata > Amphibia > Anura > Bufonidae > Bufotes > Bufotes viridis. The sequence goes on along the minus strand of CM065591.1, from coordinate 8,006,233 downwards.
AAACGTCGGATCCGATGTGCCGAAACGACGTTTAGCTTAAGGCCGGATGCAGATTAATGCCTTTCAATGGGCATTAATTCCGGATCCGGCCTTGCGGCATGTGTTCAGGATTTTTGGACGGAACAAAAAGCGCAGCATGCTGCGGTATTTTCTGCATCCAAAAAACGTTCCGGTCCTGAACTGAAGACATCCTGATGCATCCTGAACGGATTTCTCTCCATTCAGAATGCATGGGGATGATCCTGTTCAGGATTCTTCCGGCATAGATCGCCTAGGACGGAACTCTATGCCGGAAAAGAAAAACGCCAGTGTGAAAGAGCCCTAAGGGTCCATTCACACGTCCGTTGTTTAGTTCCGCATCTGATCCCGATTTTTCGGACTAGTCACGGAATAGTTGCGGACAGAATTCGGACCCATTGATTTTCAATGGGTCTATAAAATATGCGGACAGCACAAAGAGTGCTGTCCGCATAATTTTCTCAGTACATAGTGTCCGTAAAAAAATAAAACATGTCCTATTCTAATCCGAAAATTGCGGTCCGTTGTGCAATGCAAAGTCAATGGATCCGCAAAAATCGGAAGACATTCGGGTAACTAATCCGTATGTCATCCAAAAAAAATGAAAGAACTTCCTGTTTTTTATTAAGTCCAGCACCCAGAGACTTTGTTATTCTTCTATCCGTTTTTTTTTGCGGATCCGCAAAAAACGGATGACAAACGGAAAGAATTCTTGGAAAATAGGATCCGCAAAAAACGGTCCTCTTTTCAGATTATAGAAAAACAACGGACGTGTGAATGGACCCTAAGTCTAGTACGAACCTGAACTTTACAGTTCGCGTTCGCTCAACACTAAACAAGACGCCTCTTCTGCTGTGGATGGGGATATAACTACCTCTTTGCCTGGTGCATGTGTTAATTTTCAGGACACGCGCCAAGGTGAGGAATAGTTCTGGCCCCATCCATAGCAGAAGTGAAGACCCCGTCCATTAACCAGACTGGAAACCTGGTAAAGGACTTGACTGCAGTGGGTGCAGGATTATGGGAAGAAGAGCGTTAAGTCCCCAGCTTCGAGACAGTAACTATATTACAGGCCAGATATGAGTCATTAGGGTGAGCGCACAGGACCTACTGGGTCCCGGAAAACCTCTTTATGAGCATGAGATATTTTACTAACTTTCTCCCCTCAGCCATTCTCCTCAGTCTCCATCATGACAAGACATTAGGTCTCTACCAAAGAACAGAATATTCTATAGTTTCTGGTCTCTCGAAGGGCTGTTTGATTAGCTCTGTTACCTGACTGTGAATGCAGCAGCTCTCTCTGCCCCTCTCACAGCAGGAAGTCTTAGGACCATCTCAAGCATTTCACAAGCTGTAAGCAAACTGAATCCATGTCCTAATCAATGTTCATAGAAACTTGCTATACCATCTAAAGGCAATTATCTGCCCGTGTAGAAGGACCCCTAAGCGGGGGAAACGCCTTCACCTCCAGAAACACTTATCACCTCTGGATGGCGTGACATTTACCAGTGAGTTTAATTGGCGGGTGACTGAAGATGGAATCATGGGGAGGGTCTGATCTCACCTTCCAGCCCAGGTCTCTCTTTTTTGAGAATAGATTAGATGTCTGATCTCCATGTTCTCCTCTGGGCACAGAGCAAATACAAAACAATTACTCATAGTTCCTGGCAATGGACCTAATGGCCCCGGAGCTTTGTGGCTCCCATAGATGCTGACATTACTGAAGTCAGGCAGGAATTCGGGAAACGATCAATGCTATATATAATTAGGTGGTGGTTTGGAGCCTAATGATGGCACAGACTTCATCCAGAAAGTGTATGTTGTATTATATGGGGTGGAGGAGGTCGGATGAACAGGTCCATATACAATGCACAGAAATCCTCCCATATAGGTGAGCGGCAGGATTCTGGTCCTCTCTGGATTACACCATTAACTCTTTCCTTCCAGCATCGTGGAGGCAACAGAGAACATGTGCAGCCCCTTGTGTGATGTGAATGATCTACAGCACAGGGGTCATGGAGAAACATGTGACCTCAGCGAACTCCTCTTATAGCACACAGGTCACGTAACTTCCAGGTACCCGGTCAGTTTCCCATAATCTGCAGGTCCGTGCCTAAGGCACTGAGAAAGTGAGAGGTGGAATTTTCTCTCTAAACAGAGTTACATTTCTTTATTCTGTCATTTCCCATCTTCCAGTACATTATGATCTATCTATATAAATAGTGGTTGCATTGCCTGTATTATACTCCAGAGCTGCACTCACTATTCTGATGGTGCAGTCACTGAGTACATACATTACATTACTTATCCTGTACTGATCCTGAGTTACATCCTGTATTATACTCCAGAGCTGCACTCACTATTCTGCTGGTGCAGTCACTGTGGACATACATTACTTATCCTGTACTGATCCTGAGTTACATCCTGTATTATACTCCAGAGCTGCACTCACTATTCTGCTGATGGAGTCACTGTGTATATACATTACTTATCCTGTACTGATCCTGAGTTACATCCTGTATTATACTCCAGAGCTGCACTCACTATTCTGCTGGTGCAGTCACTGTGTACATACATTACTTATCCTGTACTGATCCTGAGTTACATCCTGTATTATACTCCAGAGCTGCACTCACTATTCTGCTGGTGGAGTCACTGTGTACATACATTACTTATCCTGTACTGATCCTGAGATACATCCTGTATTATACTCCAGAGCTGCACTCACTATTCTGCTGGTGCAGTCACGGTGTACATACATTACTTATCCTGTACTGATCCTGAGTTACATCCTGTATTATACTCCAGAGCTGCACTCACTATTCTGCTGGTGCAGTCACTGTGTACATACATTACTTATCCTGTACTGTTCCTGAGTTACATCCTGTATTATACTCCAGAGCTGCACTCACTATTCTGCTGGTGGAGTCACTGTGTACATACATTACTTATCCTGTACTGATCCTGAGTTACATCCTGTATTATACTCCAGAGCTGCACTCACTATTCTGCTGGTGCAGTCACTGTGTACATACATTACTTATCCTGTACTGATCCTCAGTTACATCCTGTATTATACTCCAGAGCTGCACTCACTATTCTGCTTGTTCAGTCACTGTGTACATAAATTACTTATCCTGTACTGATCCTGAGTTACATCCTGTATTATACTCCAGAGCTGCACTCACTATTCTGCTGGTGCAGTCACTGTGTACATACATTACTTATCCTGTACTGATCCTGAGTTACATCCTGTATTATTCTCCAGAGCTGCACTCATTATTCTGCTGGTGCAGTCACTGTGTACATACATTACTTATCCTGTACTGATCCTGAGTTACATCCTGTATTATACTCAAGAGCTGCACTCACTATCCTGCTGGTGCAGTCACTGTGTACATACATTACTTATCCTGTACTGATCCTCAGTTATATCCTGTATTATACTCCAGAGCTGCACTCACTATTCTGCTGGTCACAGTGTATATATGTTACATTTATAAACTATACTCAGGACTGTCTCCCCTCGTTATATTACGGGATGAGGGCTATGTATCTGCTCACCACGTCTCGGTGCTATAAGTTCTGTACTAAATTGACATTTTTTATTTTTTAGGGCAATGGCTTTCACATGACAAGGCGTTGAGGTTCCTACAGACTGCAATGGCGAAAACCACAGTGGAGACATCACCAGTACAGCGACAGCCTCCCCTCCACTTCTGCCACTGTAGAAATGAGGCCGTGGGCCTCCACCAACCATAGCAGGGACAGCAGTTATCAGCTTTCACAGCCTCTGCCTGACATTGTGCTTCATGCCACACGTTCTCCCCATCCTTCTTCTGATCCCAGACACCAGAAAGGAGAAGGATGAATCACTACATCTGCTTCCTGCTGCTGCTGAGCTTTGTGCTGGACACGTCCACCTACGGACCGAACACCAGAGCCCAGAAGAAGGGAGACATCATCCTTGGCGGCCTCTTCCCCATTCATTTTGGAGTCAATTCTAAAGATGAGATCTTGGAGTCAAGACCAGAATCCCTCGAATGTACCAGGTAAGGGATGTGGATCCTCAGGGTCATGGTTACCAGCGGACGCTGGCAGGGGTGCCCCCCACACTAAGGCTAGGTTCACACCTATGCGTTTTACAGCGCGTTCCTAAGCGCTGTAAAACGCTCAACAAGAGAAAACCCATGTTTCCCTATGGGCATGGTTCTCACCTGAGCGTTTTACAGCGCGTACGAACGCCCTACGCCCAAAGAAGTACAGGAGTTTCTTTGGGGCGTTTTGCAGCGCGTATTGTGATTGACGCCAGAGTGGTCAATCACACGAACGCACGTACAACATGCGTTTCCTATTTCCAAAAGCGCGCTGTAATACGCGCGACAAAAACGCATGTAAAACACACGGATTAAATACGCTTCAAGTGTGAACCCAGCGTCATAGTGCTCCCCAAAGTCCGACCAATCTAAATAATGATATCCCAGAATACAAAGGGTTAACATTGCACCCAATAGTAATAATGTCCCCATTGTGCCCATACTAGTAAGCATGTTCTCCACAGTGTCCCATTACTAATACTTCTCGTTATAATGTGTGCCAGTACAAAAAATACCCCCTTATAATGTGCCAGTACAAAAAATACCCCCTTATAATGTGCCAGTACAAAAAATACCCCCTTATAATGTGCCAGTACAAAAAATACCCCCTTATAATGTGCCAGTACAAAAAATACCCCCTTATAATGTGCCAGTACAAAAAATACCCCTCACCTTTCAGATCAGACAACCCATCTCAGACCTCAGATTAGACCCCCATATCAGATCCTCAGATGAGATCCCCTTTAGACCCTTATATTAGACCCCCAATATCAGACCCCCTTTAGACCTCCATGTCAGACCCCCATATCAGACCCGAGATCAGACCCCCTTTAGACCTCCATGTCAGACCCCATATCAGACCCGAGATCAGACCCCTATTAGACCTTCATGTCAGATCCCCGCATCATACCTCAGATCAAGACTCCATGTCAGACTTTGCCCCCCATCTCAGACCACAGCTCAGATCTCCATTAGACCTCCATATTAGACCCCCCCCCCATGTCAGACCTCCATCAGACCTTAGATCAGACCTCCATGTCAGACCCCCAATAGACCTTAAGGGCTCATGCACATGACAGTATGGCTTTTTCAGTATTATGCGGTCTGCAAAAAAAGATCCGTAAAAAATACGGATGATATCCGTGTGCATTCTGTTTTTTGCTGAACGGAACAGCTGGCCCCTGATAGAACAGTGCTATCCTTGTCCGTTATGCTGACAATAATAGGACATGTTCTATCTTTGAACGGAATAGAAAAACGGAGAGCATACGGAGTACTCTCACCACTCTCCCCGTCTCCTGCAGACCAGTGAGCGCTCCCATAATGAAAACGCTAGGTAGTATTTGCTTTATAAGACGCACTACAGTAATTGGCAGTGCTCCACTGCCTAGGGGCCTGGTTGCATTTGCAACCACCGCAACCCCTTTAGCTACACCACTGGATGCTGGTTATATCCTCACAGTTGTCAGATATGGATTGGTTGTCAGGCACCAACCACATAGACAGACGTCATACATCCAGTGAGTCCATATGTGAAACTGATGCGGATGTAAATACTTTCTACAAGTTTGCAGCTGCACACTAATCCTGCAGTGGCAGATACGGGGAGCCGGGTGTAGGTGACAGTCGGGCTTCCCATAGAGAAAACAGAGGCGGCATATTATTGTCCCTGCCTTCTCCATCACTGTATACATGGCCCTCAATGAGCACTATGTATACAGAAAGGAAGCAGCCATGACACTTCCTCCTCCCATTCCAGCAATCATGTGATCACTGGGTAACTGCAGGAGCTGCTGAGTCTTAGCAGAGCCCGATCAGCTCCACGATGAGGCTCCAGATGTGACTGGAGCTGAAATGTCAAGATACAGAAGAAATCAGAAATAAAAAAATAATGTGATATGAAATTGGGGGGAGGCACAAAGTGTAAAATAAAAGAGAGAGAAAATTTAAAATAAAAGCGCCACCACTAGCCCACACAGCAGCTGCTAGTCTCCAGGGGCGGATTAAATGACCCAAAGGCCCTGGACTGTTCTTCAATCTTGGGCCCCACATGCAAAAAAAAAAAACATACTGCACAGTATATACCCAGCCCTAGTGCTAAATACTTATGTAGATGGACATTACATTCATCGTTCACACATACAGCAGAATACAGCACCACCTACCTCTTATCTCCAGTGATGTCTCCATGCAGACGTTTTCTTTCCTTATCTTCTCCATTCAGACCAGACCGCCATTACAACTTCTTTTGTGTTTCGTCGGTGCAGAGTTTTCCACACAGACATCTTAGGTTCTTTACTTTTCCATCATCCTCCCCCTCCTGGTGCCCCAACATTGTCATCCTGCTGCTAACTCGTAAACTGTACCCGCTGTGCTCCCCAAGGCCCCCAAACACTATACTGAAAAAATAACAGTGCCGTACAGATAGTCCCCTCAAAGTAAAATTGCCCCCAAAAGTTCCACCAATAGTAATATTTATCTCGCTGAGTACCCTCCATATTGTGCCCACTATTAATAATGCCTCCACAATACCCCAGTAGTAAAATGCATCCATAGTGTCCCCAGTAGTGATAAAGCTCCCCCTACAGTGCCCACAGTAGTAATGAAACCCCTCTACGGTGACCATAGTAGTAATCAAACCCCTCTACGGTGACCATAGTAGTAATCAAACCCCTCTACGGTGACCATATGTTCAACATTTATAATGCCCCCTATTGTGTATGTTCAACATTTATAATGCCCCCTATTGTGTACCTAGTAGTTATACTGCCCTCTTTAGTACCCCAGTATGTTTCCTAGTACTGCCCATTTTCCAGTAGTTCCTATTACCAATAGTAGTGTCCCCAAATAGTTCTAATTTCCACAGTAGTGCCCCCATTAGTTCTCATTTCCCCATTATTGCCCCCAGTAGTGCTCCCAGTGGTTTTAATTTCCTCTAGTAATGCCCCCAGTAGGACCCCTGTAGTTCTAATTTTTTAAGTTCCCCAGTAGTGCCTCCAGTAGTTCTCATTTTCCCTATTAGTGCCCCCAGTAGTTCTCATTTCCCCTATTAGTGCCCCCAGTAGTTCTAATCTCCCCTATTAGTGCCCCCAGTAGTTCTCATTTCCCCTATTAGTGCCCCCAGTAGTTCTTATTTCCCTATTAGTGCCCCCAGTAGTTCTCATTTCCCCTATTAGTGCCCCCAGTAGTTCTAATCTCCCCTATTAGTGCCCCCAGCAGTTCTCATTTCCCCTATTAGTGCCCCCAGTAGTTCTTATTTCCCCTATTAGTGCCCCCAGTAGTTCTCATTTCCCCTATTAGTGCCTCCAGTAGTTCTCATTTCCCCAATTAGTGCCCCCAGTAGTTCTCATTTCCCCTATTAGTGCCCCCAGTAGTTCTTATTTCCCCTATTAGTGCCCCCAGTAGTTCTCATTTCCCCTATTAGTTCCTCCAGTAGTTCTCATTTCCCCTATTAGTTCCTCCAGTAGTTCTCATTTCCCCTATTAGTGCCCCCAGTAGTTCTCATTTCCCCTATTAGTGCCTCCAGTAGTTCTCATTTCCCCAATTAGTGCCCCCAGTAGTTCTCATTTCCCCTATTAGTTCCTCCAGTAGTTCTCATTTCCCCTATTAGTGCCCCCAGTAGTTCTCATTTCCCCTATTAGTGCCTCCAGTAGTTCTCATTTCCCCTATTAGTGCCCCCAGTAGTTCTCATTTCCCCTATTAGTGCCCCCAGTAGTTCTCATTTCCCCTATTAGTGCCCCCAGTAGTTCTCATTTCCCCTATTAGTGCCCCCAGTAGTTCTCATTTCCCCAATTAGTTCCTCCAGTAGTTCTCATTTCCCCTATTAGTGCCCCCAGTAGTTCTAATCTCCCCTATTAGTGCCCCCAGCAGTTCTCATTTCCCCTAGTAGTGCCTCCAGTAGTTCTCATTTCCCATATTAGTGCCCCCAGTAGTTCTTATTTCCCCTATTAGTGCCCCCAGTAGTTCTCATTTCCCCTATTAGTTCCTCCAGTAGTTCTCATTTCCCCTATTAGTTCCTCCAGTAGTTCTCATTCTTCCCCCTATTAGTGCCCCCAGTAGTTCTCATTTCCCCTATTAGTGCCTCCAGTAGTTCTCATTTCCCCTATTAGTGCCCCCAGTAGTTCTCATTTCCCCTATTAGTGCCTCCAGTAGTTCTCATTTCCCTATTAGTGCCCCCAGTAGTTCTCATTTCCCTATTAGTGCCTCCAGTAGTTCTCATTTCCCTATTAGTTCCTCCAGTAGTTCTCATTTCCCTATTAGTGCCTCCAGTAGTTCTCATTTCCCCTATTAGTGCCTCCAGTAGTTCTCATTTCCCCTATTAGTGCCTCCAGTAGTTCTCATTTTCCCTATTAGTGCCCCCAGTAGTTCTCATTTCCCTATTAGTTCCTCCAGTAGTTCTCATTTCCCTATTAGTGCCTCCAGTAGTTCTCATTTCCCCTATTAGTGCCCCCAGTAGTTCTCATTTCCCCTATTAGTGCCTCCAGTAGTTCTCATTTCCCCAATTAGTGCCCCCAGTAGTTCTCATTTCCCCTATTAGTTCCTCCAGTAGTTCTCATTTCCCCTATTAGTTCCTCCAGTAGTTCTCATTTCCCCTATTAGTGCCTCCAGTAGTTCTTCTTTCCCCTATTAGTGCCCCCAGTAGTTCTCATTTCCCTATTAGTGCCTCCAGTAGTTCTCATTTCCCCTATTAGTGCCCCCAGTAGTTCTCATTTCCCCTATTAGTGCCTCCAGTAGTTCTCATTTCCCTATTAGTGCCTCCAGTAGTTCTTCTTTCCCCTATTAGTGCCCCCAGTAATTCTCATTTTCCCTATTAGTGCCCCCAGTAGTTCTCATTTCCCCTATTAGTGCCCCCAGTAGTTCTCATTTCCCCTATTAGTGCCTCCAGTAGTTCTCATTTCCCCGATTAGTGCCCCCAGTAGTTCTCATTTCCCCGATTAGTGCCCCCAGTAGTTCTTATTTCCCCTATTAGTGCCCCCAGTAGTTCTCATTCCCCTATTAGTGACCCCAGTAGTTCTTATTTCCCCTATTAGTGCCCCCAGTAGTTCTCATTCCCCTATTAGTGCCTCCAGTAGTTCTCATTTCCCCGATTAGTGCCCCCAGTAGTTCTCATTTCCCCTATTAGTGACCCCAGTAGTTCTCATTCCCCTATTAGTGCCCCCAGTAGTTCTCATTCCCCTATTAGTGCCTCCAGTAGTTCTCATTTCCCCTATTAGTGCCCCCAGTAGTTCTCATTCCCCTATTAGTGCCTCCAGTAGTTCTTATTTCCCCTATTAGTGCCCCCAGTAGTTCTCATTCCCCTATTAGTGCCTCCAGTAGTTCTCATTTCCCCTATTAGTGCCCCCAGTAGTTCTCATTTCCCCTATTAGTGATCCCAGTAGTTCTCATTCCCCTATTAGTGCCTCCAGTAGTTCTCATTCCCCTATTAGTGCCTCCAGTAGTTCTCATTTCCCCTATTAGTGCCCCCAGTAGTTTTTTATTTCCTCAGAGTAGTATCCCTGTAGTTCTAATTTTCTAATTTTGCCCAGTAGTTCTAATCTCCCCAGTAGTGCCCCCAGTGGTTTAAATTTGCCCAGGAGTTCCCCCAGTACTTCTTGTTGCCCCAGTAGTTCTTATTCATGAAATAATGCCCCCAGTGGTGACAAAATAAAAATTAAAAAATACCTCACCTCCGCTGTCCGAGATACAGGGTAGTCATGATAATCATCACGCAGCCTAACCCGGTGCAGATGGTTACGCTAATGTCATCACGTCGCAACCATCTGCTCTACGACCTCATATTCTTCAGGCCTAGTGGCCCGTGATCAATGAGATTGAATGACGGACACGGAAGCTGTCAGCCACTGGGCAGGCCCCAGATGTTTTGCCCTGGAGTATTGATGGGAGTTTTGGCGGCCATGGGCCCCCAGGAGACCAGGGCCCCAGGCAGCCACTCAAAACATCCCTGTTGTAATCTGCCATTGCTTTAAATTATATAAATATAATATCTGATTAATATCTGCTATATACCTCAGATCTTCAGCCACCAGTCCTGCAGAATAGGGAGTGTGGGGGTAGTTGTAGTATCTGTGCGGTGTGGTAGTCCATAGAGCAGATACCATACGTCCCTTTAAATGCTGCTTTCTATAGTCGGGCAACACTAAATATTACTGTTATCAGGACCCCTGGTGTTCTGTGAAAAAATCTGTGACATCAAATCCACTGGTCACAGTCACATGGTCACATCGGCCAATCCCTTAAGCACTGTACCCGAGTCACATGACTAAAGGAATGATGTCACCCTGAATGATACAAATGTTGCAAGTTTTAAACTGATGCAACAAAAAAGTTTGCTAGATTTGTAATCAATGCGTATTGTTTACTGCAGATTTAGGCTACACGCACACAACAGTTGTTTTTCTCTGCGTCCGTTCAGTTTCTTTTTGCGGATAGGATGGGGACCCATTCATTTCAATTGGTCAGCAAAAAAATGCTGATAGTTCATCTGTTTGTGTTCCGCGTCCGATGTCCGTGTTACCCTTCAGCAAAAAATATAGTGCATGTCCTACTTTTTTCACATTTGCGGACAAGGATAGGCATTTATTACAAGAGATCTGTGGAAAAAAACGGATCCTCCCAAAAAAACTGATGCGGCATCCGTTTTTTTTTTTTTTTGCGGACGCAAAAAACAACTGTCGTGTGCATGTAGCCCTAAAGTGATAGGGGCAGATTTTTAAGAACGCTCAATAGATATGTGAGCACCACCTTTAATGAAAAAAAATCCCTTTAAAGCGGCTCTGTCACCAGGATCGACCCTATTAAACCAGGCTTACTGCCTGGTGGGGCTCATCATGCTGATTAAAATTATACTTTTCTATTGTCTAAATGCAAAACAGCTACAGAGTTACAGAGAAATCTGTGTTGTATTCATATGCAAATGAGCAATTGGAGCACCAGGAGGCTGGGCTGAATCGTTTGAGCACTGCTTTGTAACACCCCCTGTGCTCTGCACACTCCCCCCTCCCTTTGATTGACAGGGCCAGACATGCCGAGGGCAGAGCTGTGTCCTAGCATCTACATATCATATACTCTACTATAGCTTCACCATACCGAGCTCTGCTCAGAAAGCTCAGCTACATATCACGGTTTTATTCATAGGCCCAATATATGATTATACAGACACCAGCAATATGTGTCAGCTTCTAAGCATAGAACAGACATACCTCTCTGTGGTAATGATATAGCTTGGTGGTAAGTGGTCTGCCATGCATGTAGACGTCCCAGGAGAGACTTGCATAACCTTTTTTCTCTCATTTAACTCATAATAAAAGGCTATACTACAATAAATAATATATCTAATATAGAAAGCTGAGTGTCTGTATGTCCGCTAAAGGAATCCGAACTGTCGCATTTACAATCACGAAATTTGGCACACAGGTACATCAGGTGTCCGGGAAGGTTTTAGACCGGGTCTCAGCTCTCTAGCATGTACCGTTCCTGAGATATTCCCAAATAAATGCATTAGCCAATAGAAGCCTGGTCACATGACCCTTATCAGCCAATAGAAGCTTGCAGGCCCTTTTTCTTCACTGCTGTAGGTCAGCCTTAAAGGAAATCTGTCACCAGGATAATCGCTATTGAAGTAAAGCCATGGCCTAATAGCACTTAGTACCTTATATCCAGATGTGCCTTTGTTGCAGCAATAGATGTTTTTTATCCTCTAAAAATCCAGTTTATTTGGAATGCAAATGAGCCAGTAAGGTGCACAGAGAGGTGTCATTCTTGCAGGAAGGAGCCTAGGCCCGTCTCCTGCCACAATGTGTCCATCCCCCCCTCCTACATTCAAGCCATAACTCTGCCCCCCTTTTCCCTGCTCCTAGCATGAGGGCCGCTTGGGCACTAGCAGGAGGCTCCTTGCTGCAAGAGCGACGCCCCTCTGGGTACCTTACTGGCTCATTTGCGTGCCAAATAAACTGGATTTTCAGAAGATAGAAAACATCTATTGCTAAAACAAAGGCCTGTCTAGAAATAAGGTACTAAGTGCTATTAGGCCATGGCTTTACTTCAATAGCGATTATCCTGGTGACAGACTTTCGCTGTGGAGGTCTCTGTTAAGGGGGCCGGTAATGGTCGAGGTCACAGTTAAGGGAACTGTAACACCTATGGTCAGTGTTGCATGGCCCGTGATGACGTCATCACGTTGGCCGGCGTGGTGACGTCATCACATCACCGTGGACGGAATTTAGTGCAAGATCTTGAATTAAGATTGTGGCAGCCGGCTCTTCACGCTCAAACGGATGAGGTATGTATGATTTTTTACATTTTTTTTACCGCCATTCAGGGAAAATGTATTCGCTACCACGAAGCACAAGGAAATTTGGTTACACGGCGAATCAAATTTTCCCTGAAATTTGGATCGAATTCCACTTTGTAGAGTTTGATTTGCTCAATACTACATACTATGTTGAGAATAGTGGAGGGGTTTTTGTGCTCAGAAACCTAAAACCTATTACTGGTTTATTCACAAACACACTATATGATTATAAAGAAACCAGTAATATGTATTAGCTTTCTAAGACTAAAAACATTATTCTCAATATGAAAAATAGTGGGGGGGGTTTTTGTGCTCAGAAACCTAAAACCTATTACTGGTTTATTCACAAACACACTATATGATTATAAAGAAACCAGTAATATGTATTAGCTTTCTAAGTCTAAAAACATTATTCTCAATATGATAAGGATATAGACTTTTATTATGGGTTAGATGTCGAAGAAAGAGATACCTGAAGAAAAAAACTGGAAGTCTCTCCCAGGATTCCAACCTGGGATCTCTACATGCAAAACAAAATGCTTACCACCAAGCTATAACATTAACACATGGGGTACATCGGTTTTTCTATGCTTATAAGCTATCACACATTACTGGTGTCTTTATAACCATATATTGTGTCTGTGAATAAAGCAGTGATATGTGGTAAAGCTACAGTACATAGAGTAATGATCTGTCTTTCCTATACTTATAAGATAACACATATTACTGGTATCTGTATAATCACATATTGTGCCTGTGAATAAAGCAGTAATATGTAGATGAGCTTTCTGGGCAGATGTCAGTGTGGTGAAGCTATAGTACATAGTGTATATGATATGTAGATGAGCTTTCTGAGCAGATCTCAGTGTGGTGAAGCTATAGTACATAGAGGATATGATATGTAGATGAGCTTTCTGAGCAGATCTCAGTGTGGTGAAGCTATAGTACATAGTGTATATGATATGTAGATGAGCTTTCTGGGCAGATCTCAGTATGGTGAAGCTATAGTACATAGAGGATATGATATGTAGATGAGCTTTCTGAGCAGATCTCAGTGTGGTGAAGCTATAGTACATAGAGCATATGATATGTAGAGGAGCTTTCTGAGCAGATCTCAGTGTGGTGAAACTATAGTACATAGAGCATATGATATGTAGATGAGCTTTCTGAGCAGATCTCAGTGTGGTGAAGCTATAGTACATAGTGTATATGATATGTAGATGAGCTTTCTGGGCAGATCTCAGTATGGTGAAGCTATAGTACATAGAGTATATGATATGTAGATGAGCTTTCTGAGCAGATGCTCAGTGTGGTGAAGCTATAGTACATAGTGTATATGATATGTAGATGAGCTTTCTGAGCAGATCTCAGTGTGGTGAAGCTATAGTACATAGTGTATATGATATGTAGATGAGCTTTCTGGGCAGATCTCAGTATGGTGAAGCTATAGTACATAGAGGATATGATATGTAGATGAGCTTTCTGAGCAGATCTCAGTGTGGTGAAGCTATAGTACATAGAGCATATGATATGTAGATGAGCTTTCTGAGCAGATCTCAGTGTGGTGAAGCTATAGTACATAGTGTATATGATATGTAGATGAGCTTTCTGAGCAGATGTCAGTGTGGTGAAGCTATAGTACATAGTGTATATGATATGTAGATGAGCTTTCTGAGCAGATCTCAGTGTGGTGAAGCTATAGTACATAGAGTATATGATATGTAGATGAGCTTTCTGGGCAGATCTCAGTGTGGTGAAGCTATAGTACATAGAGTATATGATATGTAGATGAGCTTTCTGAGCAGATCTTAGTGTGGTAAAGCTATAGTACATAGAGTATATGATATGTAGATGAGCTTTCTGAGCAGATCTCTGTGTGGTGAAACTATAGTACATAGTGTATATGATATGTAGATGAGCTTTCTGAGCAGATCTCAGTGTGGTGAAGCTATAGTACATAGAGTATATGATATGGAAATGAGATTCCTGAGCAGATCTCAGTTTGGTGATGCTATAGTACATCGTGTATATGATATGTAGATGAGCTCTCTGAGCAGATCTCAGTGTGGTGAAGCTATAGTACATAGAGGATATGATATGGAGACGAGCTTTCTGAGCAGATCTCAGTGTGGTGAAGCTATAGTACATAGTGTATATGATATGTAGATGAGCTTTCTGAGCAGATCTCAGTGTGGTGAAGTTATAGTACATAGTGTATATGATATGGAGATAAGCTTTCTGAGCAGATCTCAGTGTGGTGAAGATATAGTACATAGAGTATATGATATGTAGATTAGCTTTCTGAGCAGATCTCAGTGTGGTGAAGCTATAGTACATAGTGTATATTATATGTAGATTAGCTTTCTGAGCAGATCTCAGTGTGGTGAAGCTATAGTACATAGTGTATATTATATGTAGATTAGCTTTCTGAGCAGATCTCAGTGTGGTGAAGCTATAGTACATGGTGTATATGATATGGAGATGAGCTTTCTGAGCAGATCAGTGTGGTGAAGCTATAGTACATAGAGTATATGATATGTAGAGGAGCTTTCTGAGCAGATATCAGGGTGGTGAAGCTATAGTACATAGAGTATATGATATGTAGATTAGCTTTCTGAGCAGATCTCAGTGTGGTGAAGCTATAGTACATAGTGTATATGATATGTAGATGCTAGAACACAGCTCTGCCCTCAGCATGTCTGGCCCTGTCATTCAAGAGGAGGGGGGAGTGTGCAAAGCACAGGGGGTGTTACACAACAGTGCTCAAAGAATTCAGCCCCACCCCCTGGTGCTCCAAATTCTCATGAATGCAGATATCTCAGCAGCTATTTAACATCCAGACAATAGAAAGATATAGTTTTAATCGGTATGATCAGTATGTCTGGTTTAATAGGGTTGATCCTGGTGACAGAGCTGACTATTTACTGCTTCTGTCTGACCTCAGTGATCATGATAATACATCCGGATTGAGACATAAATAAAACTGTTCAGGAAAGAAGTGGGCGATGCAGCTGCTTCCTCCGGGGCCGGGGACAATGCTTGTCCTGCCTCCCGATGCCCTGCGTGGGAACTCGCGCTGGCCCCTTATCTAAGTGGCTGTAATTAGTAACAAGTAGTATATTTTCACTCACGCTTGCTTTGTCCTCGGATTTTCCCTTTTGCAGATACAACTTCCGCGGGTTCCGATGGTTACAGGCCATGATATTCGCAATCGAAGAAATTAACAACTCCACCGCCCTGTTACCGAATATCACCCTGGGTTATCGGATCTTTGACACCTGTAACACCGTGTCCAAGGCGCTGGAGGCCACACTCAGCTTCGTGGCCCAAAACAAGATCGACTCCCTCAATCTGGACGACTTCTGTAACTGTTCAGAACACATGCCCTCCACCATCGCTGTGGTGGGAGCCACCGGCTCCGGAATATCTACCGCAGTAGCCAATCTGCTGGGACTTTTTCATATACCTCAGGTGAGAAGAGGGGGCAAAATAGTGGAGAAGAATACAATGTAACAGATTTACATCATCAAAATATCAAATATCCAATTGTATTCTCTGCTCACACAGAAAACTAAGTGAGCAGTGCATTGTGGGAGCTTAGCTACTAGGTCACATGACTCACAGAGAGGCGGAGCTAAGCCGCATTCGATAAAGAGCTAGCAGGATTTTATTTGCTTTAGTTGTGAATGGAGAAGAAAATGACTTCATAGGTAGTTTTCATGCAGATTTTACCTGTGAAGTTCTGTAAAGGACGCACACAGCTCCCGGTGGCGGGGCAGTAACAGGGCTCATGTTAAAAAACATTTTTACACCACTCAGGGTCTGTGGGAATCTTGTTGGCTTTGAAAAACAGTCACAGGTCCAATAAAGAGTTGAAGGTCCTCGAATTCCAGACTGTTGTCTGGACTATAAGACTCATGAGGCCATAAGAAGATATAGTATCCCCGAATACTGATAATGTAATGTGTGTACACAGTGATTCCACCAGCAGAATAGTGAGTGCAGCTCTGGAGTATAATACAGGATGTAACTCAGGATCAGTACAGGATAAGTAATGTATGTACACAGTGACTGCACCAGCAGAATAGTGAGTGCAGCTCTGGAGTATAATACAGGATGTTAACTCAGGATCAGTACAGGATAAGTAATGTATGTACACAGTGACTTCACCAGCAGAATAGTGAGTACAGCTCTGGAGTATAATACAGGATGTAACTCAGGATCAGTATAGGATAAGTAATGTATGTACACAGTGACTCCACTAGCAGAATAGTGAGTACAGCTCTGGAGTATAATACAGGATATAACTCAGGATCAGTACAGGATAAGTAATGTATGTACACAGTGACTGCACCAGCAGAATAGTGAGTGCAGCTCTGGAGTATAACACAGGATGTAACTCAGGATCAGTACAGGATAAGTAATGTATGTACACAGTGACTGCACCAGCAGAATAGTGAGTGTAGCTCTGGAGTATAATACAGGATGTAACTCAGGATCAGTACAGGATAAGTAATGTATGTACACAGTGACTCCACCAGCAGAATAGTGAGTGCAGCTCTGGGGTATAATACAGGATGTAACTCAGGATCAGTACAGGATAAGTAATGTATGTACACAGTGACTCCACTAGCAGAATAGTGAGTGCAGCTCTGGAGTATAATACAGGAAGTAACTGAGGATCAGTACAGGATAAGTAATGTATGTACACAGTGACTGCACCAGCAGAATAGTGAGTGCAGCTCTGGAGTATAATACAGGATGTAACTCAGGATCAGTACAGGATAAGTAATGTATGTACACAGTGACTCCACTAGCAGAATAGTGAGTACAGCTCTGGAGTATAGTACAGGATGTACCTCAGGATCAGTACAGGATAAGTAATGTATGTACACAGTGACTGCACCAGCAGAATAGTGAGTGCAGCTCTGGAGTATAATACAGGATGTAACTCAGGATCAGTACAGGATAAGTAATGTATGTACACAGTGACTGCACCAGCAGAATAGTGAGTACAGCTCTGGAGTATAGTACAGGATGTAACTCAGGATCAGTACAGGATAAGTAATGTATGTACACAGTGACTGCACCAGCAGAATAGTGAGTGCAGCTCTGGAGTATAATACAGGATGTAACTCAGGATCAGTACAGGATAAGTAATTTATGTGAGTGCAGCTCTTTATAACGGATCCTTCTGATAATTAGTAAGCCTTCACAGGTCATTGAGTTCATTCCTTGTTCCTCTGTGTACAGTGTAGGTACCAGCTCACTCAGTTATGTCCTTGTCTCTTCTTCCAGGTTAGTTATGCCTCTTCTAGTCGTCTGCTAAGCAACAAAAATCAGTACAAATCTTTTTTGAGGACCATGCCCAATGATGAGCACCAAGCCACGGCGATGGCCGACATCATTGAGTATTTCCAGTGGAATTGGGTGGGAACCATTGCTGCAGACGATGACTATGGACGCCCGGGGATTGAGAAGTTTAGAGAAGAAGCAGAAGAGCGAGACATCTGCATAGACTTCAGTGAGCTCATCTCACAGTATTCACCCATTGAGGAGATTGAAAAAGTGGTTGACATGATCCAGAACTCGACAGCTAAAGTCATTGTGGTCTTCTCCAGTGGACCTGACCTTGAACCCCTCATCAAGGAGATTGTCAAGCGCAACGTCACGGGGCGCATCTGGCTCGCCAGCGAGGCCTGGGCCAGCTCCTCGCTGATCGCCATCCCGGAGTACTTCCACGTCATTGGAGGTACCATCGGCTTTGCCTTGCGAGCAGGACAGATCCCTGGGTTTCGTGAATTTTTGCACAAAGTGCATCCCAAAATGTCCAACAGCAATGGTTTTCTCAAAGAGTTCTGGGAGGAAACGTTTAACTGTTACATGCCCGAGGGATCGAAGAAGAATGTGGAGAACAGTAACATCACAGCTTGTACGGGGCAGGAGAACATCACCAGCGTGGAGACGCCCTACCTGGATTTTACTCATTTACGGATATCGTACAATGTGTATTTAGCCGTGTACTCCATCGCCCATGCACTGCAAGACATATACACATGCACGCCCGGAAAAGGGCTCTTCACCAATGGGTCATGTGCAGATATAAAGAAGGTGGAAGCCTGGCAGGTAGGTGTTTTCTGTGTTGTAGGTACTTACTGTACACCTATATGTTCCAGTGTTTCTCGCGTGGTGGTCATCCTCATTGGCTTTAATGGAGCCAGTGTAAGAACAGTTTAATAGGATTTTCCAAGAGTAGAATATTGATAATATCTGATCATCAATATCTGATCGGTGGGGTCCAACTCCTGGCACACCCCCCACCCCGATCAGCTGTTTAAAGAGGCTGCAGCACTCCGGTGAGGGCCGTGGCTATATTGAGTGTTTATAATGTCAGAGATAAGGAGTCCGTCAGCTCCCTGCCTGACAGAATATGGTGAAAATTCAGATCCTGCTACTAGAGAAACTCAAGGCTGCACAAAGACAGGGGTTCAACATTTTTAATAAAGACCAATAGAAAAAAATCATTTTTAGCTCAAAATGAGTACAATGAAATAATAAAATGCCGCCAAAGGTGTACATAACCTGAAAGGCTGGGTTCACATGTGACTGATTTGTTGTGGATTTTCTGCAGAAGCGTTTCTGCTTCTAATCTGCAGCAGAAGAAAACGCACCAACGATGCAGATTATCAGCAGCATCATTCTTTACATTGAAGAGGGTGAAATCCGCATTATTAATCGACATGCTGCAGATATTAAATCCCCAATACCGCAGCTTTTTTGGTGCTTTTTTTACACTGCATGTGAATGAGAATTCTGAAATTCTCATCCACTTTGCTGGTACTGTACAACGCTGCGGATTTGCCGGACAAAAATCTGCAACGGGAAATCCACAGCTAATCTGTCATTTGTGACTTTAGCCTAACCTGACCTGCACTAATATTGCACAGTTGATGGTTTGTTACAATGTATTCAGTGCAGATAATCCTCAATTCATCAATAACACAATCTCACCATGTCCTGATAGTTTGGTACAGTGTATCAGTGCAGGTTTGTTTGTCGTTCCCCCATTTTCCTGCATTATCTGTATACAATTATTGGATACAATTGTATCCACTGTAAACTTCGACTTTATGATCTTGTGTTTTTTGCAGTCCATAGAAGTAGGGTATGTATCTATGTAGCAAACCCTCAGATGTGAGAAGCGCTAGATCAGGGCTGGATTCTCATGTTTTGGATATGAACAAGAACGTTTCCATCCAGTGGAACAGGTGGTGTAATATGGACCATATTTCTCAATGTATTAACACCAGACAACTGGCCGAAATACACTGATAAATCTGGTTCCCGTCACATATTACAAAGCTGCCTGCCTGACGCCACCACTAGGGGGAGCTCACTGCATAGGGAGCTATAATAATGTCTTTGCGCTGAGCTCCCCCTAGTGGTGGCTGTTTCCAACTCAAGATGGAAGAAGGAGAGGAGATCAGTGCCAGCCGCCCCTTCCTCCCAGGCCCCATAGGTCTCAGCCCGAGTCTGACCCTGACATGTTATCATCAGAATCCCCTTCTTGAGGCCTGGACCTGGGTGTCCTCGGGATGGGGCACAGATTTCATTTTCTCTGCATCCCTGGAGATGTTTTCTGGCACCATCTTGGTAATCTGAGCGCTGTCTAGAGGAAAGTTCTGAAATCCTCAGTGTTTTCCCCAGAAATAATATCATTATAATCCAATTATCGTGTGTATCAATTATGCATATAGCAGGATGAGGCAGGCAGCGGTTTGCTCACTTGATGTTATTAATCCTTCCAGCTCTTTCCTGATTACCGGATGCAGGTCTGCAGGATGCAGCGCTTTAATTAGCAAAGGCAGAACACGCGGTGCGCCAGACCCCGGCTCCGTGACTCCAAGTCTATATGTGGACAGTGTGTACAGCGAGTATTTGTGTAAAGTGTATGTATATACAGTGTGTACAATGTGTATGTATGTACAGTGTGTGCGGTGTATGTACAGTATGTGTGCAGTGACTGTAAGTACAGTAAATGTATGTACAGTATATGTATGGGCAGTGTGTGTGTACAGTGTATGTGTGGTGTATGTACAGTGTGTGCGGTGTATGTACAGTGTGTGCGGTGTATGTACAGTGTGTGCGGTGACTAAGTACAGTAAATATATGTACAGTATATGTATGGGCAGTGTGTGTACGTACAGCGTATGTGCGGTATATGTACAGTGTGTGTGCATTTGTATGGCATTTGTATGTACAGTATATGTATGGACAGTGTGTGTACGTACAGTGTGTGTGGTGTATGTACAGTGTGTGCAATGAGTGTCTGTACAGTGTGTGTTTGTGTACAGTATATGTGTGCAGTGTGTATGTACAGTATATAAGTGTGCAGTGTGTATGTGTGCAGTGTGTATGTGTGCAGTGTGTATGTACAGTATATATGTGTGCAGTGTGTATGTGTGCAGTGTGTGTGTACAGTATATAAGTGTGCAGTGTGTATGTGTGCAGTGTGTATGTGCAGTGTGTTTGTACAGTATATATGTGTGCAGTGTGTGTGTGTATGTACAGTATATGTGTGCAGTGTGTATGTGTACAGTGTGTATGTGTGCAGTATATGTGTGCAGTGTGTGTGTATGTACAGTATATATGTGTGCAGTGTGTATGTGTACAGTATATAAGTGTGCAGTGTATGTACAGTATATGTGTGCAGTGTGTATGTACAGTATATATGTGCGCAGTGTGTGTGTGTATGTACAGTATATGTGTACAGTGTGTATGTGTACAGTATATGTGTGCAGTGTATGTGTACAGTATATATGTGCAGTGTGTATGTACAGTATATGTGTGCAGTGTGTGTATGTACAGTATATGTGTGCAGTGTGTGTGTACAGTATATGTGTGCAGTGTGTGTATGTACAGTATATATGTGTGCAGTGTGTGTATGTACAGTATATATGTGTGCAGTGTGTGTATGTACAGTATATATGTGTACAGTGTGTATGTACAGTATATATGTGTGCAGTGTGTATGTGTACAGTATATATGTGCAGTGTGTGTAGGTACAGTATATAAGTGTGCAGTGTGTGTGTACAGTATATAATTGTGCAGTGTGTATGTGTACAGTATATAAGTGTGCAGTGTGTGTATGCGTACAGTATATATGTGTTCAGTGTGTATGTACAGTATATAAGTGTGCAGTGTGTGTATGCGTACAGTATGTGTGCAGTGTGTATGTGTACAGTATATATGTGTGCAGTGTGTATGTACAGTATATATGTGTGCAGTGTGTGTATGTACAGTATATAAGTGTGCAGTGTGTGTGTACAGTATATGTGTGCAGTGTGTGTGTACAGTATATGTGTGCAGTGTGTGTAGTACAGTATATATGTGTGCAGTGTGTGTGTACAGTATATGTGTGCAGTGTGTGTATGTACAGTATATGTGTGCAGTGTGTATGTACAGTATATGTGTGCAGTGTGTGTGTACAGTATATATGTGTGCAGTGTGTGTGTACAGTATATATGTGTGTATGTACAGTATATATGTGTGTATGTACAGTATATATGTGTGCAGTGTGTGTATGTACAGTATATATGTGTGCAGTGTGGTGTACAGTGTGTATGTGCGGTCTATAACCACTCAATATGATTTACGGATTACCACCTGATATTCCCAGTGGTTAGGGATGGTGAAGGGGTTAATGGTGGTGGTCTAGGGCATAAAAGTTGCCTTTAATTTCTTATAAGTCTGAATATGTCCAAATTATTGACAGTTGACCGGCGCTCTGTTCACGGTCTGTGCGATTGCTGAGCGCTGCGGTCTACCTGCTGAGCGCTGCGCTCACTATGTCCTTCATACCCATAGAAGTGGATGGACCGGTGGTCACACATGCTCACAGCTGCTCCATTCTCATGACTGTGGGGGCTCCTGTTATCGGACCCCAACGATTAACCATTTATTGTCTGTACCGTGGAGAACATGTTATCCCACTTATATGGGCAGCTCCTCTGGCGGCTCAGAGGGCGATTTCAGCTCCGAGGCCAGTGTGCTCTTGTCCAGAGAGCGGTTCTGCGGGTTTTATATTTTCTGGGCACAGTCTACATCCTGGGTAATCTCACATTTTATTCTTTCCGTGTTTTCTTCACCTTTATGATGTTGGTTTTGGACTTGAACATGATTTTCTGTTCAGATCATGTCTGAGGCTTCTGTCCCCCGTCATACGTCTGGTGTATCTCCCTACATATTCTGACAGAAGGCACATAGGGGCATATGCTGCCATTAGTCTACGACCAGGCAGTGTATGTGGTTGTTTCTCTGTTCAGTAGCAGCAGGTCTCTGTTTTGCCGTGTGAATGGGGCCCTATGGATGTGTTTGGCATAGGTAACATATGGTAAACGTAGGGGAGATATCTGTATGTAGTAATCTCCTGAGCTCCCTCTAGTGGTGGCTGTGTATATCTGTATGTAGTTATCTCGAGCTCCCTCTAGTGGTGGCTGTATATATATGTATGCAGTAATCTCCTGAGCTCCCTCTAGTGGTGGCTGTATATATCTGCATGTAGTTATCTCGAGCTCCCTCTAGTGGTGGCTGTATATATCTGTATGTAGTAATCTCCTGAGCTCCCTCTAGTGGTGGCTGTATATATCTGCATGTAGTTATCTCGAGCTCCCTCTAGTGGTGTCTGTATATATCTGTATGCAGTAATCTCCTGAGCTCCCTCTAGTGGTGGCTGTATATATCTGTATGTAGTAATCTCCTGAGCTCCCTCTAGTGGTGGCTGTATATATCTGTATGTGGTAATCTCCTGAGCTCCCTCTAGTGGTGGCTGTATATATCTGTATGCAGTAATCTCCTGAGCTCCCTCTAGTGGTGGCTGTGTATATCTGTATGTAGTAATCTCCTGAGCTCCCTCTAGTGGTGGCTGTATATATCTGTATGTAGTAATCTCCTGGGATCCCTCTAGTGGTGGCTGTATATATCTGTATGTAGTAATGTCCTGAGCTCCCTCTAGTGGTGGCTGTATATATTTGTATGTAGTAATCTCCTGAGCTCCCTCTAGTGGTGGCTGTATATATCTGTATGTAGTAATCTCCTGAGCTCCTTCTAGTGGTGGCTGTATATATCTGTATGTAGTAATCTCCTGAGCTCCCTCTAGTAGTGGCTGTATATATCTGTATGCAGTAATCTCCTGAGCTGCCTCTAGTGGTGACTGTATATATCTGTATGTAGTAATCTCCTGAGCTCCCTCTAGTGGTGGCTGTATATATCTGTATGCAGTAATCTCCTGAGCTGCCTCTAGTGGTGGCTGTATATATCTGTATGTAGTAATCTCCTGAGCTCCTCTAGTGGTGGCTGTATATATCTGTATGCAGTAATCTCCTGAGCTCCTCTAGTGGTGGCTGTATATATCTGTATGTAGTAATCTCCTGAGCTCCTTCTAGTGGTGGCTGTATATATCTGTATGTAGTAATCTCCTGAGCTCCTTCTAGTGGTGGCTGTATATATCTGTATGTAGTAATCTCCTGAGCTCCCTCTAGTGGTGGCTGTATATATCTGTATGTAGTAATCTCCTGAGCTCCCTCTAGTGGTGGCTGTATATATCTGTATGTAGTAATCTCCTGAGCTCCTCTAGTGGTGGCTGTATATATCTGTATGTAGTAATCTCCTGAGCTCCCTCTAGTGGTGGCTGTATATATCTGTATGTAGTAATCTCCTGAGCTCCCTCTAGTGGTGGCTGTATATATCTGTATGTAGTAATCTCCTGAGCTCCATCTAGTGGTGGCTGTATATATCTGTATGTAGTAATCTCCTGAGCTCCTTCTAGTGGTGGCTGTATATATCTATATGGAGTAATCTCCTGAGCTCCCT
The DNA here is from genome assembly GCA_033119425.1 of Bufotes viridis. Lineage (NCBI taxonomy): Eukaryota > Metazoa > Chordata > Amphibia > Anura > Bufonidae > Bufotes > Bufotes viridis. Next base: position 7,981,957 of record CM065591.1, on the reverse strand, counting down.
CTAGTGGTGGCTGTATATATCTGTATGTAGTAATCTCCTGAGCTCCTTCTAGTGGTGGCTGTATATATCTGTATGCAGTAATCTCCTGAGCTCCCTCTAGTGGTGGCTGTATATATCTGTATGTAGTAATCTCCTGAGCTCCCTCTAGTGGTGGCTGTATATATCTGTATGTAGTAATTTCCTGAGCTCCCTCTAGTGGTGGCTGTATATATCTGTATGTAGTAATCTCCTGAGCTCCTCTAGTGGTGGCTGTATATATCTGTATGCAGTAATCTCCTGAGCCCCTCTAGTGGTGGCTGTATATATCTGTATGTAGTTATCTCCTGAGCTTCCTCTAGTGGTAGCTGTATATATCTGTATGTAGTAATCTCCTGAGATCCCTCTAGTGGTGGCTGTATATCTCTGTATGTAGTAATCTCCTGAGCTCCCTCTAGTGGTGGCTGTATATAGCTGTATGTAGTTATCTCGAGCTCCCTCTAATGGTGGCTGTTTACATCTGTATGTAGTAATCTCCTGAGCTTCCTCTAGTGGTGGCTGTATATATCTGTATGCAGTAATCTCCTGAGCTCCCTCTAGTGGTGGCTGTATATATCTGTATGTAGTTATCTCGAGCTCCCTCTAGTTGTGGCTGTATATATCTGTATGGAGTAATCTCCTGAGCTCCCTCTAGTTGTGGCTGTATATATCTGTATGGAGTAATCTCCTGGGCTCCCTCCAGTGGTGGCTGTATATATCTGTATGTAGTAATCTCCTGAGCTTCCTCTAGTAGTGGCTGTATATATCTGTATGTAGTAATCTCCTGAGCTCCCTCTACTGGTGGATGTATATATCTGTATGTAGAAATCTCCTGAGCTCCCTCTAGTAGTGGCTGTATATATCTGTATGTAGTTATCTCAAGCTCCCTCTAGTAGTGGCTGTATATATCTGTATGCAGTAATCTCCTGAGCTCCTCTAGTTGTGGCTGTATATATCTGTATGTAGTAATCTCCTGAGCTCTCTCTAGTTGTGGCTGTATATATCTGTATGCAGTAATCTCCTGAGCTCTCTCTAGTGGTGGCTGTATATATCTGTATGTAGCAATCTCCTGAGCTCCCTCTAGTGGTGGCTGTATATATCTGTATGCAGTAATCTCCTGAGCTTCTCTAGTGGTGGCTGTATATAGCTGTATGTAGTAATCTCCTGGGCTCCCTCTAGTGGTGGCTGTATATATCTGTATGTGGTAATCTCCTGAGCTCCTTCTAGTGGTGGCTGTATATATCTGTATGTGGTAATCTCCTGAGCTTCTTCTAGTGGTGGCTGTATATATCTGTATGTAGTAATCTCCTGAGCTCCCTCTAGTGGTGGCTGTATATATCTGTATGTAGTAATCTCCTGAGCTCCCTCTAGTGGTGGCTGTATATATCTGTATGTAGTAATCTCCTGAGCTCCCTCTAGTTGTGGCTGTACATATCTGTATGTAGTAATCTCCTGAGCTCCCTCTACTGGTGGATGTATATATCTGTATGTATAAATCTCCTGAGCTCCCTCTAGTGGTGGCTGTATATATCTGTATGTAGTAATCTCCTGAGCTCCCTCTAGTTGTGGCTGTATATATCTGTATGTAGTAATCTCCTGAGCTCCCTCTAGTGGTGGCTGTATATATCTGTGTGTAGTAATCTCCTGAGCTCCCTCTAATGGTGGCTGTATATATCTGTATGTAGTAATCTCCTGAGCTCCCTCTAGTGGTGGCTGTATATATCTGTGTGTAGTAATCTCCTAAACTCCCTCTAGTGGTGGCTGTATATATCTGTATGTAGTAATCTCCTGAGCTCCATCTAGTGGTGGCTGTATATATCTGTATATAGTAATCTCCTGAGCTCCCTCTAGTGGTGGCTGTATATATGTGTATGCAGTAATCTCCTGAGCTCCCTCTAGTGGTGGCTGTATATATCTGTATGTAGTAATCTCCTGAGCTCCCTCTAGTGGTGGCTGTATATATCTGTATGTAGTAATCTCCTGAGCCCCCTCTAGTGGTGGCTGTATATATCTGTGTGTAGTAATCTCCTGAGCTCCCTCTAGTGGTGGCTGTATATATCTGTATGTAGTAATCTCCTGAGCTCCCTCTAGTGGTGGCTGTATATATCTGTGTGTAGTAATCTCCTGAGCTCCCCCTAGTGGTGGCTGTATATATCTGTATATAGTAATCTCCTGAGCTCCCTCTAGTGGTGGCTGTATATATCTGTGTGTAGTAATCTCCTGAGCTCCCTCTAATGGTGGCTGTATATATCTGTATGTAGTAATCTCCTGAGCTCCCTCTAGTGGTGGCTGTATATATCTGTGTGTAGTAATCTCCTAAACTCCCTCTAGATGTGGCTGTATATATCTGTATGTAGTAATCTCCTGAGCTCCATCTAGTGGTGGCTGTATATATCTGTATATAGTAATCTCCTGAGCTCCCTCTAGTGGTGGCTGTATATATGTGTATGCAGTAATCTCCTGAGCTCCCTCTAGTGGTGGCTGTATATATCTGTATGTAGTAATCTCCTGAGCTCCCTCTAGTGGTGGCTGTATATATCTGTATGTAGTAATCTCCTGAGCCCCCTCTAGTGGTGGCTGTATTTATCTGTGTGTAGTAATCTCCTTAGCTCCCTCTAGTGGTGGCTGTATATATCTGTATGTAGTAATCTCCTGAGCTCCCTCTAGTGGTGGCTGTATATATCTGTATGTAGTAATCTCCTGAGCTCTCTCTAGTGGTGGCTGTATATATCTGTGTGTAGTAATCTCCTGAGCTCCCTCTAGTGGTGGCTGTATATATCTGTATGCAGTAATCTCCTGAGCTCCCTCTAGTGGTGGCTGTATATATCTGTATATAGTAATCTCCTGAGCTCCCTCTAGTGGTGGCTGTATATATGTGTATGCAGTAATCTCCTGAGCTCCCTCTAGTGGTGGCTGTATATATCTGTATGTAGTAATCTCCTGAGCTCCCTCTAGTGGTGGCTGTATATATCTGTATGTAGTTATTTCCTGAGCTCCCTATAGTGGTGGCTGTATATATCTGTATGTAATAATCTCCTGAGTTTCCTCTAGTGGTGGCTGTATATATCTGTATGTAGTAATATCCTGAGCTCCCTCTAGTAGTGGCTGTATATATCTGTATGAAGTAATCTCCTGAGCCCCCTCTAGTGGTGGCTGTATATAGCTGTATGTAGTTATCTCGAGCTCCCTCTAGTGGTGGCTGTATATATCTGTATGTAGTAATCTCCTGAGCTCCTCTAGTGGTGGCTGTATATATCTGTATGCAGTAATCTCCTGAGCTCCTCTAGTGGTGGCTGTATATATCTGTATGTAGTAATCTCCTGAGCTCCCTCTAGTGGTGGCTGTATATATCTGTATGTAGTAATCTCCTGAGCTCCTCTAGTGGTGGCTGTATATATCTGTATGTAGTAATCTCCTGAGCTCCTTCTAGTAGTGGCTGTATATATCTGTATGTAGTAATCTCCTGAGCTCCCTCTAGTAGTGGCTGTATATATCTGTATGCAGTAATCTCCTGAGCTCCTCTAGTGGTGACTGTATATATCTGTATGTAGTAATCTCCTGAGCTCCCTCTAGTAGTGGCTGTATATATCTGTATGTAGTAATCTCCTGAGCTCCCTCTAGTGGTGGCTGTATATATCTGTATGCAGTAATCTCCTGAGCTCCCTCTAGTGGTGGCTGTATATATCTGTATGCAGTAATCTCCTGAGCTCCTCTAGTGGTGGCTGTATATATCTGTATGCAGTAATCTCCTGAGCTCCTTCTAGTGGTGGCTGTATATATCTGTATGTAGTAATCTCCTGAGCTCCTTCTAGTGGTGGCTGTATATATCTGTATGTAGTAATCTCCTGAGCTCCTTCTAGTGGTGGCTGTATATATCTGTATGCAGTAATCTCCTGAGCTCCCTCTAGTGGTGGCTGTATATATCTGTATGTAGTAATCTCCTGAGCTCCCTCTAGTGGTGGCTGTATATATCTGTATGTAGTAATCTCCTGAGCTCCTCTAGTGGTGGCTGTATATATCTGTATGTAGTAATCTCCTGAGCTCCCTCTAGTGGTGGCTGTATATATCTGTATGTAGTAATCTCCTGAGCTCCCTCTAGTGGTGGCTGTACATATCTGTATGTAGTAATCTCCTGAGCTCCTTCTAGTGGTGGCTGTATATATCTGTATGTAGTAATCTCCTGAGCTCCCTCTAGTGGTGGCTGTATATATCTGTATGTAGTAATCTCCTGAGCTCCCTCTAGTTGTGGCTGTATATATCTGTATGTAGTAATCTCCTGAGCTCCCTCTAGTGGTGGCTGTATATATTTATATGTAGTAATCTCCTGCTCAGCTCTATCCCTGTTTCTCTCTGGCTCTGCTGTACTGACAGGCTGGCTGTATAACTCAGCTTCCGTATGCTGCACTTCCTCTCTGTAGTCTGACTCTAGGTTATGCCCGGGAACTTTCCTCCTGGCTCCTGAGGCTTCAAGCTTTGGCCTCCATGGCCAGCAGAGCTTAAGGTGCTCTGGCTGGCATGGGCACGTCCAGCAGAGAATTGCCCCTGCACACCCTTCCCCTAGCTGGGGGAAGCTAAACTGGAACTAACTGGTCCCCATCCTTCCTGCAGGAAATAGGGCTAGCCCACTTCTCCACAGAGGGGGGTTAAAATGGAATGGAAAACTCCATTCAACCTAAGTACAGCTCTGCCATATTTTCTGCCACCTGCTGGTGAACCAGGCACATTACATGAACAGTTACATAATATTAGAAATGCACAGTGTGGAGGACCTGGAATAAATATATAAGATGACATGAGGTTAGCCCAATAAAGACAGTAACAGGGTGCAGAAGTGGTAACACCACTCTGGGGTGTTACATTCCCCCTTACTTAAAACCAAGCCGTCCTTGGCTTGTGCTTAGGTTATGCTCTAAGGGTACCCAAGGAAGGTTAGCGTGCTGCATGAGAATATACATAGACTGACATAGAGACGGCTACCACTATGTTCCTGCCTATATGAGTAGGGAGTCTATTTACAGTTTTCCCTCTCAGTATAACCAATGAACCAAAAAAGATACTGCACTAAGCGCTCAAATACTCCACACAGAACTGGGCCAGAGTTGTATATGGAGCGTGGGGGTGTCACGTACTATAATCCCTCCACGATACTATGAGACACCTGCAAATAGAAGGGTGGCTTCATCCTGTAATCCCTTCCTAGCACCAAGTCCTTATAATGCTGTTACGCTTTTTCACCTTGATGAATAAACAGGTAGTTAAACATACATATACATAAGGCTGCGCACTAAGCCTTAGGACATACCAAACTAGGAGGAGGAGCCGGTTCTCTCCCAGAACTCCCACGAGGGTTAATCCCTCTAAACACACATTTTTAGCAGCGGGGTTACCCTTGATGTTGTTAGACCTGCTTGTGACGCATATTGACATCCTCAGAGGCAGTCCATATGAGCTAGAAAGTACGGTGCTGGCTATCTAGCTAACTACATAAAGTCCAAAGTCCATTTGTAGTGCATAGGATCACATTGCGGTACCCAAAATAGAGTCCAGACAATGGGCGAAAGTGATTAAATGTTGCTGAACTGGTAAAACATTCATGCAAAAATAGTACAAATATATAATGCAATCAAATTCACATTAGAGTCTTTTCCTTAAGTGCGTGGCTTGTCAAGTGAACCAAACTGGAACGAACAGTGTCAAAGTCATTTGTAATCCACACGAGGTAGTAGAGTCCATATTTGTAATCCACATGGGGTATGATATAAAATAGCAGCAAATTTGGACGAGAACCCCTTTTGCAAAAGGGACTCCCACTAGGGCTGCAGCAAATGATTATTTTAGCAAACAAGTATTCTACCGATTATTTTTAAGAATAATCGAATACTCTAATAAGAAAAAATGAATTAATAGACTGTTTTCCTTTATAAAACTCATCAGACCCAATGCCATCAGTCCCTTCGTTCCCCCCTGTGCGATCAGCCCAAGTGCATCAGTTCCCCCCAGTGCCATCAGCTCCGTTACCCCAGTGCCATCAGCTACACTTCCCCAGTGCCATTAGCCCCTCCAGGCCATCCATTACCATGTCCCCCACTCCCCCAGTGCCTCCATGCCACCCATTGCCATGTGATGTCCCCCACTGCTATCAGATCAGCCCCTCCATGCCATCCATTGCCATGCCCCCCAATCCCCCAATGCCTCCATGCCATCCATTGCCAATTGCCATGTCCCCTAATCCTTCAGTGCCATCAGATCAGCCCCTCCATGCCATGTCCCTCACTCCACCAGTGCCATCTGCCCCTCCATGCCATCTATTGCCACATCCCCCTCCCCCAGTGCCTCCATGCCATCCACTGCCATATCCCCCTCCCCCAGTGGCTCCATACCATCCATTGCCTCCATGCCATCTATAGCCATATCCCTCTCCCCCAGTGCCTCCATGCCATCCATTGCCATGCCCCCCTCCCCCAGTGCCTCCATACCATCCATTGCCTCCATGCCATCTATAGCCATATCCCCCTGCCCCAGTGCCTCCATGCCATCCATTGCCATGCCCCCCTCCGCTAGTGCCTCCATGCCATCCATTGCCATGCCCCCCTCCCCCAGTGCCTCCATACCATCCATTGCCTCCATGCCATCTATAGCCATATCCCCCTCCCCCAGTGCCTCCATGCCATCCATTGCCATGCCCCCCTCCGCTAGTGCCTCCATACCATCCATTGCCATGCCCCCCTCCCCCAGTGCCTCCATACCATCCATTGCCTTCATGCCATCTATTGCCGTATCCCCCTCCCCCAGTGCCTCCATGCCATCCATTGCCATGCCCCTCTCCGCTAGTGCCTCCATGCCATCCGTGATGTCCCCCACTCCCATCAGATCAGCCCCTCCATGCCATGTCCCCCACTCCCCCAGTGCCATCAGATCATGCCATGTCCCCCACTCCGCCAGTGCTATAAGATATCATCAGCCCCTTCAAATCACCAACATGAGGGAAACGGCATCGAGGATCTTTTTGCATTGATTAAATCAATACATTTTTGCAGCCCTAGCTCCCACTTAACCTGAGAAGGGGGGGGGGGGGAGTGATTGGCGCTCTTGAGCACAACTTGGAGGTATTTTACAGATGGGGGGGAGTCCTGACAAACCATGGCCATCTGAGTGAGGACCAAACAGGTCAACAAAAACCGAAAATGGACCAACAAGTTCTCTCCCTTCAAGTTCAGTCCAAGATGTGGCTCCAGTAGTCCTTGGTTTTTTCTTTTTTCACAGCATGAGGTCTCTTGCAGGAGGGGTGGAAGTCTTCCTCCTGGGTCCCATATTTGGGGGCTCATAAGTCCTTCTTTAAGCTGTGTGAAATCCTCATCGCTGTCACTGCTAGCTCTGGTGCTCTCTGCAGCTGTAACTCCGGCAGAAACTTCATCTGCGATCTCCTGGTGGCCTTCTGTGGCAGAACTTGAAACTGAAGGATCACCGCCTTCTGGAGGATCCTCTGTAGGCCTTGGCTTTTTCCTGGTAGGGGACAGGTTCTCTGGACAACAATAAAGGATAGACCCTTGGTCTTTCATAGCAAGAATTGCCGCATTCGGTGGTGGTTCCGGAGTGCATGGAGCAGTATCAGTGGACTCCTCACCGGTGGATAGGTCACTTTCAGTGGTTGGAGGGTCTGGTAGTGTCATACCAGGTGTGCTGTCTTCAGCAGGAAGTCTTGGCGTTTTTGTAGGCTTCATGCAATTCTCTGCGCTCTTTTTCCTCCACAATTTCTTTATATGTTTTTATCCTTTTTTCTTCTTTCTGTTAAGTCGCCTTCCCCGTAAGCGTCCTCTCCATCTTCTTCCTTTCTTCCTCTTTCTTTATCAAGTCCTGTAATGCACTCCTCCTGCGGGCCTTCCATCGGGCAAGGTCCTTCTGCCATGTGCCATCCTCCTCTCTGAGTAGATCACTGACATACTGCAGATGTTCTTGGTGGGCTTCTCGTGAATAACATGGGAGCTAAGGGGCCCCAAAATGGTATGGCATAGTGAGAGGCATGATGCAGGTGGCTGTAGCTGTTGCTGATGGATCACTGCGATCCGGGTGGGTGCTAGCTTCATTTTCAGACATGGCTTTTGATACCCTGGACCAGACTAGAGGGGTCAATGTAAGCTACATTGCAATTTAAGTGTGAGTTGCTATGGGCAATGTCGGCAGAATTGGTGCGCGGCTCCTTTAACTCCTTAAGGACACATGACGTATGGGTACGTCATGTGTCCAGTCCCTGAAGATGGCGCCCGCTCCTGGCCGCTGCGGGCACCATCGCTGCGGGGGTCGGGCTGATTCCTGTAGCTGACCCCCGCAGCTGATGATCGCGGTCGGCAGCGCTGCCGACCGCGATCATTTAACCCTGCAGATGCCGTGATCAATCCTCATCACGGCATCTGCACGCGCTAAAACCGAAAGTAAAACTTTCGGCAGCGCTCCGGCTCCTCCTAGTGGTGATCGGGAGAATCGGAGCGCTGTAAGGGATAGCCTCAAGCCTTTCATTCAGCTTGAGGCTATCACTTACTATTTCCTATGGAGCCCTTGTTAGCAATAGGGCTTCATAGGAAAGTAGTAAAATGCTCATAAACTCCAATACAAGTGTATTGGAGTTTATGTTAGAAGCAATCATATGACTGATTTATATAGGTCCCTATGGGATCTATATAAAAGTGTAAAAAAAAATTAAAAAAAAATAAATAAAAAAAATAAATAAATAAATAAAAAAAAACTAAAAATTTAAATCACCCCCCTTTCCCCAAAATTAAAATAAAATAATAAAAAAAATAAAAGAAATACACATCATGGGTGTCGCAATGTGTGAAAACGCCCATAGTATAAAAATATAAAAATATATTTCCCATACGGTAAACAGAAAAACGGAAAAAAGCGCCCAAATGGCCGATTTGCCGTTTTTGGACGCTTCATTTCCTCAAAAAATTTTTAATAAAAAGCGATCAAAAAGTCCTACATACCCCATAATGGTATCAACTAAAAGTTAAGATCGCCCCGCAAAAAATAAGCCCCCATACAACGCCATACACTTATATACAAATACGTTATAGCGGTCAAAACATGGCGACAATTTTTTTCACTATCAAAACGCAAGAAAAGCTATACATATTGGGTATCGCCGGATTCGTACTGACCTGTAGAATAAAACTAAATGGTCAGTTTTATCGCAAATCAAACGTCGTAATTTAGAAACCCATAAAACTGTGGTGAAATTGCTTTTTTTTTGCAATTTCACCCCATTTGGAATTTTTTTCCCACTTCCCACTACACCGTATGCATTATTAAATGATGGCGTTGGAAAGTACAACTTGTCCCGCAAAAAATAAGCCCTCATATGGCCATGTGAACGGAAAAATAAAAAAGTTATGGCTCTTGGAAGGCATAGAGCGCAAAACGAAAACGCAAAAATGAAAAAAACCTGTGTCCTTAAGGGGTTAAGAGTCGCCGCAACTGCTCAATTTTGGGGAGTCTGATGCTCTGGCAGGCAGATTATAGCCCCTAACAGTCTCTAGCAAGGTTATTTTCCCCAGCAGTACTCACTCAGACCTTTGGACATTGCTTCTAAGGATCCAGGGAAGAAGGAACTGTATTTTCCCTTTTCCAAGATGGCCGCCACTTCTACTTCCTGTAAGGGGTACAGTTGATTTCTTTGTCCTCCTAGGAACTGGTACTGACCACTTTAGTTCCTTCTGCTGCAAGAATGGTTCCTCTGTGGAGGTGGGCTGTTTGGTTCCCTCCCCTCTGCTGGGTGGATGTCTTCCTCTCAACACAGGATGCCCAAATCCAAGATGGCCAATTAACCCCTGTTTTGCCACAGTGCTGCAACTGATGCAGATTCACACTCTCCAGCAGTAAGTAGATGCTATAAAGTCTCTTGTAGGGGGTTTCACAGATAGAGGGGGCCTTACAGGCGCAAATGTAGATCGTTCTTCGTGACGCCAAGATTGCAACGGGCGCCTCCCCCCAGGGCCCTCTATATAATGGGTCCTAGGTGTGGGAATGCCGAGTAGTATGTTGCTGCCTAAAATGTCTCTTTATGTATCACGGTGCTCCTACCTCGATACCCCTCGACCCTTAGGCTTTGGCCCTGAAGCAATAAATAGGGGGAATAATTGAGGAGTAAAATAATAACTTGAGTCCAGACCTTGAGATGGAGTTCCATGGCAGCTTTACTTGAATAAACGTTTCACCAAACAGCTTCAGGCTTTGTCTTGGTTTCAGCAGGCTTTAGCATGAAACAGGCAGGCAAACTCAACTCTGCTATATCTTTCTGCCACTCTGCTGTACTGACAGGCTGGCTGTATAACTCAGCTTCTTCTGTATGCTGCACTTCTTCTCTGTAGTCTGACTCTATGTTATGCCAGAGAACTTTCCTCCTGGCTCCTGAGGCTTCAAGCTTTGGCTTCCATGGACAGCAGAGCTTAGGGTTCTCTGGCTGGCATGGGCACGTCCAGTAGAGATCTGCCCCAGCACACGCTTCCCCTTGAAGGAGGTAAACTAGAACTGATCCCCACCCTTCCTTCAGGAAGTATAACTAGCCCAATTCTCTTAGAGGAGGTTTAGAATAGACTGGTTCCATTCTATCTAAGTACAGCTCTGCCACATTTGCTGCCACTTGCTGGTGAACCAGGCATATTACATGAACAGTTACATAACATTAGAAATACTGGTTTAGTTTACCGGTAAAGCCTTTTCCAGGAGTCCGACATGACAGCACCCATGGAGGTTGTCCTATTGACCTCTGTAGGGACAGGAAGCAAGAGAGGTTAAAAGGCCCCTCCCCACCCCACACTCCAGTGTTTTTCCAACTTACTACACCGGATGGGATCCAACATATTTATTCATAACCCATGTTACATTCACATAGTTATTAAACTGTTGGACACAACCAACCACAAAAAAAAGGGGGGGTAAATACGGGGTGCTGTCATGTCGGACTCCTGGAAAAGGCTTTACCAGTAAACTAAACCAGTATTTCAGGACGTCCCTCCATGACAGCACCCATGGAGAACTACCAACTTAAGTTCTAGGGGGGACCACGGCCTGCAGGACTTTCTGTCCAAAAGCCAAATCCTGACTGGCTACTGTGTCCAGCCTGTAATGTCTAGCAAAAGTCAAGAAACTGGACCATGTTCCAGCTCTGCAAATTTGCTCAATCGTGGCATCCGCTTTCTCTGCCCAGGAAGAAGCCATGGCTCTTGTGGAATGTGCCTTCAACTGTAGAGGGCAAGGCACGTTCTGCTGTTTATAGGTCTCTTTGATTGTTTCCTTGATCCAACGTGCCAACGTCTGTTTTGAGGCCTTCATGCCCCTATTTTTTCCTCCGAATTGGATGAACAGATTATTTGATTTTCTCCACGATCTTGTTCTATCCAGATAGGTTAGGATTGTTCTCCTGACGTCCAAGCACTGGAATTTTTCCTCCTGCATATTTTGGGGAGAAGCATAAAATGAGGGAAGAGTTAACACCTGTTCCCTATGAAAAGTGGAAACCACTTTAGGCAAAAAAGCTGGGTCCAGCTTCAGGATTATGCGGTCTTCCAGGACTGTCAGGTATGGCTCTTTGATGGATAAGGCCTGAATTTCCCCTATCCTACGGGCTGTGGTTATGGCTAACAGAAAAACAGCCTTGAGTGTAAGAAATTTGTCCTCCAAACCCCCTATTGGTTCAAATGGGGGGTCTGATAGTCCCTCTAGAACAATATTTAGATTCCAAGGGGGAATAGTCTGCCTAAGGGTGGGTCTCATTCTAGAGACTGACTTCAGGAAGGCCTTGATCCACCTGTGTTCTGCTAAAGGAGAACCCAAGGCACAACTAAGAGCCGAGACTTGGACTCTGAGGGTGCTAGGTTTGAGGCCTGCATCAAAACCCGCCTGCAGAAAATCCAAAATGCAACCCACCGAAGGAGACGGGACAGAAGGTCGATTTTCTGCTAACCATGTAGAATTTTTTTTCCATATTTTGTTATAAATAGCCTTTGTGACTGGTTTACGGAGGTTCTGTAGGGTAGAGATTACCTTGTCAGATAGACCCTGATTCTTTAGGGTTTGCCTCTCAGGATCCAAGCTGTTAGGTTCAGCTTGTCCAGATTGGGATGCAGGAGCGGACCCTGCGACAGGAGATCTTGTCTTTTTGGTAAACAAAACGGCTCCCTGACTGACAAAATCTTCAACAACGAAAACCATGCTCTTTTGGGCCAAGCTGGCGCAATTAGGATTAGAGTAGTAGCACTCGTCCTCAATTTCTTCAGTGTTGCTGGGATAAGAGGTAGGGGAGGGAAGGCGTAGGCTAGTGTCATAACCCAATCCTGAGATAGGGCGTCTACCGCCGCTGTTTTCCATCCTGGATCTAGCGAGAAGAAATAGTCCAGCTGAGTATTTCGATTTGACGCAAAGAGATCTATCTGCGGCCTCCCCCACTTTTGGCAGATCTGCTGAAACACTTCCCTGTTTAACATCCATTCTCCTGGATCCACTCTCTGTCGACTGAGATAGTCTGCCGTCGCGTTGAGTAACCCTTTCAGGTGAGTCGCTGTGATGGATAAAATATTCCTTTCCGCCCACTCGAAGATTAAATCCGCCAGTGTTTGGAGCTGAGGGTTCTTGGTCCCTCCCTGACGCTTTATATAACAAACTGCTGTCATGTTGTCTGTCAGGATCCTCACATGGTGGCCCCTGAGCAGGTCTTCTGCGGCTCTCAGGGACATCCAAACAGCTTTCAGCTCCCTGAAGTTTGAGGAGTTTTGACCTTCCTGCCGAGACCAACTGCCCTGAAAGAAGTGATCGTCTAAATGGGCCCCCCAACCTAGGCTGCTTGCGTCCGTTGTTACCAGTTTGAGCGGGGACATATTCCAGGGGACCCCTTATGTCAGGATTTCTGTCCTCTCCCACCAGGACAGGGATCTTACTGCTTTGTTTGACAGCTGCAGTCTGGAGTTTAGGGACTGGTGATCCTTGTCCCAGGCTGCAAGGATTTCTTTTTGAAGGACCCTTGAGTGAAACTGGGCCCATGGAACTGTTGGAATACATGAGGTCATCAGGCCCAGAATCTGCATTCCTTCTCTCAAGGTGTGTTTCTTTCTTTGTCTGAAAGAGCTTATTTTTTCTCTCACCGAAAGTTGTTTCTCGAGGGGCAGGAAGACTGCTGGTATCCAGGGAAACAGGGTGGGGTATCACCTTTAACTCCCGCTTGGCCCCTTCACCCAACCTTGACCTATAACAAAAACACTGACAACTGTGTCACTTTATTGCTGGATGGTAATCGGCCACAGCTTCTTTATTAAAGCGGCAAACCTTAATAAACCATAATATCATAGCGGTATGCCAAACGCCGGACTCCCAGCGGGCAAGTTAAACCGTAATCATCAAGAGCGGTATGCCGGCCGCTGGACTCCCAGCGGGCAATTACGCCATCTTGTACCACCATATCTCCGCTGTACCCAAATGCCGCCAGCTGTGACTTGATAAACTCGACCAGACTTCACGTATCTCAAAAGCCGTAATCATCAGAGCGATATCCAAACCTCTGGACTCCCAGCAGGGCTCCTAAAATTGAAAAACAAAGAAGAATAAAACAAGTATCCATAACCGATCATAACCTTGTATCTTGACCAGTCTCCCAAGTATATCCACAAAGGGAGGGAGGGAGGGCCAATTTGCTTCCACTGGCAAGAGGAAGTGCCAGAATATGGAGTGAGTATATGCAGCCTCCAGGATTCTCTGCCCCGCCCACATCCTGTCTAAGGAGCTCCCAGTGAATTAACCTCTTAATGGTCCTATTCTGCCATCTACTTTACCATTAACTCGAAGGGCCAGCACCCTAAAGCCCTAAGGGGAAAAGGGGAGGGGGACGACCATCAGTCCCTGAGCACCCTCCTTATACAGTCGGTGCTTGCCAGACTGCTGGTATCCAGGAAACAGGGTGGGGTATCACCTTTAACTCCCGCTTGGCCCCTTCACCCAACCTTGACCTATAACAAAAACACTGACAACTGTGTCACTTTATTGCTGGATGGTAATCGGCCACAGCTTCTTTATTAAAGCGGCAAACCTTAATAAACCATAATATCATAGCGGTATGCCAAACGCCGGACTCCCAGCGAGTCAAGTTAAACCGTAATCATCAAGAGCGGTATGCCGGCCGCTGGACTCCCAGCGGGCAATTACGCCATCTTGTACCACCATATCTCCGCTGTACCCAAATGCCGCCACGGAGGAGACCCGTTCTCAACGGGGCTCCGACCACCACCCAGCAGAACCGAGTCTGTTGAAACTCCCTGACAGGCCGGGAAGTGTCCCAACTAACATTCAAGAGGAAAATGCCATCAAGTCCCATTAAAAACCAAGGCCAATAGGATAAATAGTTGTATATAATGGGGCATAGCTGCTCACGATGAGAACCAAGTCTAACCACTTTACCCATCATTGGTCAGACCACACATTGTAAGCTCCTGCGAGCAGGGCCCTCATTCTTCTTGTTGTAATAATCAACTTGTCAGTTGCTATGTTATTTAAGACCGTTTGTCCATGAACCCCTGAATTGGAAAGCGCTGCGGAATATGTTAGTGCTATTTAAATATATATATACATTTTTTTTTTTTATAATTATTACTGTGTACAGTTCTGGACTCCTGTGCACAAGGCAGACATAGCAGAGCTAGAGAGGGTCTAGAGGAGGGCAACTAAAGTAATAACTGGAATGGGGCAACCACAGTACCCTGAAAGGTTATCAAAATGAGGGTTATTCATATTAGAAAAAGACGACTGAGGGAGATCTAATAACTATGTATAAATATATCAGGGGTCAGTACAGAGATCTCTCCCATCATCTATTTATCCCCAGGACTGTGAATGTGACGAGGGGACATCCTCTGCGTCTGGAGGAAAGAAGGTTTGTATATAGACAAAATAATTCTTCACAGCAAGAGCAGTGGGCTATGGAAATCTCTTCCCGAGGAAGTGGTACTGGTGAAGTCTCCAAAAATGTTGAATCAAGTGGGGCCTGGATGTAACCCTGGAGGTAAAATATTACAGACCATAGCTACTAGAGAGGGTCATTGATCCAAAGAACTGGAATGCTACACTATATAGCTGAATTTTCCCGATCACGGTGACAAACCACTGCCCCTTGAGCTATACCTTCAGTATTGTATACACAACGCCTTCCCATATATGGCCAGAACAACCCACCCGGGAGATGACAACCAACCACCCTCCTACCAACCTCCTGAAAAAACAGGGATCATCGCATGTCAGCACATATGAGGTTCAAAACTCCAGAATGACAAGGGGCAGTACCACAGCACGGGTATACCAACCACTTCCGGAAGAAGTTAAAATACCACCTGAAATCCCGGATCCCTTGCCAAGACTGAACCAATCGAACCACCAGGAGCGCACACCGGGCCTGTGCTCCTGTCTCTCCATGGAGATATATACGAAAGGCCACCCATTGATCCACCAAACACCAAGAACCTGAAAGACAAAAAAAAAATTAGCCCGAGCCTCAACATACAAAGAGGATCGTACAACCAGACCAGAAAAGTGAAACCAAAAAGTTATTTATGTATTTGTTTATTTCAAGTTCAAGGTAAATTGTAAAACCCACTGAGGAAACATCCTGATGGGAAAAGAATTGGATCCCCACCCTGTGTGAAGTCCTAACCCATCGAACCGGACAGACCGGAATGAAACCGGGCAAAGGGAGGTACACCCCTTTCTATTAACTTGATCGTCATGTATAGACGGCTATAATCCCGACTACTATTAGCCCATAAAAAGATAACCACCCCCCAACGCAGTGCGGCCTCCTATGAAGAGACAAACACCCAGGAGAAAATACCAATCAGCCAGGACAGAAGGCTGAAGGAGACGGGACATGGCTATCCAGACTAAATGCCCCCCAACTATACCCGAATTGCTTACCTAACAACGGAACAGTACAGGCAAATGAACCTTGGAGGGTCACCTTGCCGACCAGTAAAGTCCAGGCAGGAGGACCAGTCAGAGTGCCTGACATCAATACACAGATCCGAACGGGAATAAAAGGCTGCAGTTAATTATTTATTTTATTTATTTATTTTGTAACCCCATGAATTGTGCTTATATCAAGGCTCTCCTCTGAGCGACGTCCGCGAACAGACTTGGTTATCAGTTACTGGCTTACCATCTGATTATCCTGCGACTGCCAATTCCGCAACATTCACTCAGCTGGGGGAAGTCATGCGGCAGCAGTATACCGATACCGCCCTCCTGGCAACCACACCCACTGGCCAGAATAAAGTCTCTTGTACTGCTTACATCATGTACATCTACCTTGTATTCCGCTCAACTGGATCCCACAGAACTGTAACTCCTGAAACATTGAATCTAAGGCAAGTGCATTACCACCTTGCTGCCAACCTGCATAGTAATGTTAGAATCTCAGCAGAAGTGCCCAGTTATTAACCATCCCAATGGAACCCGGGTCCGGTGGACCAGAACTGTAGTTTTCAGCAAGAGAAACAATGTAAATGTGGCTGTGTTGATATGAACTAACAACCATGTACATCAAGGAAGGTCCACAGCCCGACTAGAGGGATTAAGACTACTGTGACATGCCTACGTACATATGAACCAACCATGTCAGATATGTCCCTATTGAAAGCCCAAATAGAACAAACACACAGCCTAGCGCCCGCAGGTAGGAGTATAACAGGAAGCACTGCTCTACACATATTTCGCATCGGATACACACCTAATTATAAAATCATTTATTACACAGAGGGCCTGAGCCTCACCCAAAAACAGCTGCAAGAAAACCCTCCGAAAGACCGGTGGGACAAGAACCGTTACATGGAGCATGAGGGTATCGGATACACAAAATGAAGAAACCAGAGACTAACGCACGACCCATTCTGACTCAACAAGATGTCTACACCATACAAATCAAGTACTCATTGCACTACATAGGACAACCACATCAGGAAACCTACCAGAACCAGGTAGGGGACCGAACACTTGCACACCATATCAACCTGTGGCCTCACTGCTACACTACCCTGGAAAACCACATACTAAGCCCAACCGGTCCCGAAAAAGGGGGTCATGCTATTGTACTGCCGGGCGTCACAAAACCACCACTGACAGAGGGCTTTGCCTCTTTCTGTGATCGAGTAATCATTTATTATACAGTTACCATATATAAATATAATATATATATACATATATATCTACAAACATATCCACACCCCTTTTTTTTTTTTTTTTTGGTACATGGTCGGGGAAAACCCCTTCTATAGGATATGGACACCCCAAGTGCTAAGACCGCAGTTGCACAAGCTCAGGTAAACCACGGCTGGGAAGCTCCCAGCTCAAACCTGTACCAACTAACATAAACCAAAGGAGTAGTAAAACCAGGAACAACTAACATAAACCAAAGGACTAGTAAAACCTGTACCAACTAACATAAACCAAAGGAGTAGTAAAACCAGGAACAACTAACATAAATCAAAGGAGTATTAAAACCAGGAACAACAAACATAAACCACCAGGAATGCTACCCATAAGCTATTGCGTCACAGAGCAACCAGCGCAACCGGAGGGGTGGGGGACCCCGTATCTACAAGTGTCCTTATAGCAAGGATTCTAATTCTGCACAAGACCAGACACCCCCCCGCCCCCTAGAGCATCAGTACTCACCAGTTGTAGAAAGGAACGGCACCGCTGAAGGAGCGGGAACTGGAATGCCATTCTGGTGGGTCGCTGCAGCGACCATACCGAGAACCTTGGATAGATGGACAGGCACCAGCCTCTTACGGTTTCCGATCGCAGCAGCAAAACCAGACTCCCCAGATGCGCCCGACATTCCGTCCGAAGACGACGGCTAGCGCCACCTGGAGGATCTGGAGCGCCTACTTCACCCGGAAACCCTGGAACGGTTGTCGGGACTGGCGCAGGCGGTAACCACGGAGGCCACGCCCCCGGCCCACCTGCGAGAAGGATAAAAAACAGAGAGCCCTGCGCCTGCCTGCCTGAGGGTGGGGGGTGTCATAAGGGTCTCAAACTGAGACCCGCAGTGCCCCATGTACCTAAAAGGGGCACAGACTGCATAAGCGGGGAGCAGCAACCCCCATGGAGGAAAGGTTACATAGGTGGGGGCACTGTAAACCGGGGTACGAGGGGCAGGTGAAGAGCTCTCCCGGGCCCCATATAGCAAACGGTCCCACATTAAGCGGTTCCCATTACAAGCGCCCAGTAAGCGCTGCTGGACTAAGGGGCCGGTGACACTAATCTGATATGGAGAAGGGGGCAGAGGGATGCTAGGGCAGGTGAAGAGCTCCCACGGGGCCATATAGTAACAAGAGAACTCGCCTGCCCAGCGGTGCCCGTCACAAGCGCCCTGTAAGCACTGCAGGGTAAGGGGGCAGGGCCAGGAGCAGTGACTAGCTCGCACCATGGAAGCTGAAGGACCCTGGCTGAAGCAGGGGGCTGCGGTGACCCCATGCTGCCCTACCTTAGTGGAAAGGGGGTGCACAATAGGCTAAAATGCAGGGGGTGGGGGTGGGGGTCGGAATTACTCAGTTAGTGAGGAGCTATCCCACACCCCCTCATGGCTAACAATCCTGGCTGGCATGTGCAGCCCCAACACCCATGAAACAAAATGCTGCAGGGAATGGCAGAGCCAAAAGCCCTGCAGCTCCACACCACTCACTAAGGCAGGCACAGGGAGGAGGATGCCAGGGGAGAGCTGAGGCTGCTCAAACTGAGCACAGCTATCCCTCATCCTGCCCATGAAACTCACCAGGAGGCAATTACAGGAAAAAACACCACCTGTGGCA
The DNA here is from genome assembly GCA_033119425.1 of Bufotes viridis. Classification (NCBI taxonomy): domain Eukaryota; kingdom Metazoa; phylum Chordata; class Amphibia; order Anura; family Bufonidae; genus Bufotes; species Bufotes viridis. The sequence continues at coordinate 7,963,100 of CM065591.1, read as the reverse complement.
TCTTGGTGTGGACAGAGCAAAGGGTGCACACCACACCAATTTGCTTCCACTGGCAAGAGGAAGTGCCAGAATATGGAGTGAGTATATGCAGCCTCCAGGATTCTCTGCCCCGCCCACATCCTGTCTAAGGAGCTCCCCAGTGAATTAACCTCTTAATGGTCCTATTCTGCCATCTACTTTACCATTAACTCGAAGGGGCCAGCACCCTAAAGCCCTAAGGGGAAAAGGGGGAGGGGGGACGACCATCAGTCCCTGAGCACCCTCCTTATACAGTCGGGTGCTTGCCAGGACTGTTGCTGTACAGAATCTAGCAGGGTTCCTAGAAATTTCTTCCTTGTTGCCGGTTGCAAGTCTGATTTTTCGTGGTTTATTTTCCAGCCTAGCTCTATTAGCAAGGCAAGTGTCCTTTGTTTGTGAGCCTCCAGCTTCTGTTCTGAATCCGCTATCAGTAAGAAGTCGTCCAGATATGGTACTATTATCAATTGACTCTGCCGTAGACAAGCTACTATCTCCGCTACTACTTTTGTGAAGATACGCGGGGCTGATGAAATCCCAAAAGGAAGGCACTGGAACTGGAAATGCAGTATTTCCCCTCTTATCCTGATTGCAAATCTTAGATATTGCTGAAACTGATGGTGAATAGGGATGTGATAGTACGCATCCTTCAGGTCTAGAGTGCATAGAAATGCCCCGGGGGCTATCAGAGGAGTCGTAGATTTTATTGACTCCATCTTGAAATGGTAGTGAGTTATCCATTTGTTTAGAAATTTCAAATTTATGATGGTCCTTAGGGATCCGTCTGGTTTCTTTACTGAAGAATAATTTCGAATAATGGCCTGTAAACTCCTGTGCTGGGGGACCTGCACTATCGCCCCCAGTTTTAGTAGTTTCACGACATCTGCCCGAAGCTGCATCTGAAGGGGCTCTGACTGGAACTGTGTAATCTGGAAGATTTGTGGTGGGGGCAGCGGAATTGTATTTTGAATCCATTTTGGATGGACTCCAGGATCCATTGATTCGAGGTCACCTGGTTCCATCTTTCCCAGAAAAACCGCAGCCTGCCCCCTACTGGCCTGGCGTCATTGTTTTTCAGGCTTTGTATTGGGGTTAAAAAGAAAACCTCTTCCTCTCCCCCTTTGGGGTAGCTCCACCTCCCGCTTTGCCTTTCCCTTTGGACACGTTCTGGAAACTGCCGCCTGGTTTGCGAAGGGAAAAGGCTTCCTAGATTTCTCTTCTGGAAAGCCCTTCTTTTTATCAGCAGTGTTCTCCAAGATTGCATCTAATACTGGCCCAAAAAGGTGGGAACCTTTGAGGGGTATTGCACAGAGCCTGTTCTTAGAGGCTATGTCCCCAGACCAGGACTTAAGCCACAACGCCCTTCTAGCAGTATTGGATAGTGAATCCGTCTTTGCTGCAAACCTAATGGACTCTGCTGAAGCGTCAGCCATAAACGCAGCGGCCATTCTGAATAAAGGCAGAGACTCTAAAATTTCTTCTCTAGAGGTATTCTGCTTAAGATGATCCTCTAACTGGTTTACCCACATATACATGGATCTAGCCACCGAGGTGGCTGCAATGTTGGTATTGATAGAATTTGCCGACACTTCCCAAGTTTTTTTGAGAAGCCCATCCATTTTCCGATCCATCGGATCCTTTAATTGTGCTGAATCCTCAAATGGTAACGAGGTTCTTTTAACCACTTTAGCCACTTGGATATCCACTTTAGGGATCTCGTCCCATAGTTTGGTATCCTCTGGGTTGAACAGCAACCTGTTCCTAAATTCCCGTGGGACGACTATTCTTTTCTCTGCATCCGCCCACTCGTCTATTACTAAATCTTTCAGATTTTCATTTACCGGGAACAGCTTCTTTCTCTTTGCTTTCAAGCCCCCAAACATCTCGTCCTGAATTGAACGAGCGTGCTCCACCTCCTCAATAGCCATAGTCTGCCGCACCGCAGAAAGGAGGGGGTCTAAATCTTCCAATGAGAAGAGATATTTCTTTTGTTCTTCTATATTTGAACAGCTCTCTTCATCCTCAATCTCAGAAAGACATAATCCCTCCTCTTCAGATTCTGAATCAATTAGAACTCTGGGCTTTTTTGCTGGGGGGGACGACGGGGGCCTGGTTTTTGCCTAGAACTCGCCTCCTGGATCTCCTCCTTTACTATGGCCCTTAGATCCGCAAGGAAGGTAGACTGTTCTTCTTTAAGAATTTTTGTTAAACAATCGCTACATAACGCTTTTTTGTATGTGTCGGCCATCTTTTTTGCACAGGTCGCACATCTTTTAGTTTTCCTTCTGGTCTCTGCATGTGACTTAGGCCTCGGGTCTTTATCTCCCTATAATACAAGTGGAGAATAGCCCCCTTATTAGAAACCGGTAACATCAGGGTAATAAAGGTGGCCGAAAGAAGGGAACTTACATGGCCCTCCACGGGGACGTCCGCACCTGACTCCTGCAGCATGGCAGACACCTGGACCTCCATGATACAGACTAATCTGCCTAGCTGATACCATGGCTTTTAACCTACCTGGTCCATCCCCGCCTCGCCGCACGGCTCCGCCTCCACCTTCAGGGGGGACTCGTACACCTGAGTCAACCCCCGCTCCAAGCGAGAGACCTCCCGCTAACCTGCAAGCTGGGCGCCGCCATCTTCTTCCGGTCATGTGACTTCCACATCCTGTCACATGACCGCGCCCACAGAGGAGTTGGAGCCGCCGCGCCGAGAGCTCCAGCCGGAGAAGCGGCGTCAGCACCCCCGATACCGCGGCCTTCAGGTGGGTGTAGAGTATCGGGGTAAGCCAGGGGACCCCTGCCCAGAGGGGTGCTAGCAAACGGGTTCTCCTAGAACTGAAGAGGAGGAGCCTAAACCCCCCGACCAGTCCCGACCCATATCTTCCAAACACGCAGGGAAACCTCTCTGCCCCCATCTCTGTAGGGACAGGAAACACACTGGAGTGTGGGGTGGGGAGGGGCCTTTTAACCTCTCTTGCTTCCTGTCCCTACAGAGGTCAATAGGACAACCTCCATGGGTGCTGTCATGGAGGGACGTCCTGGAAATGCACAGTGTGGAGGACCTGGAATGAATGTATAAGATGACATCAGGTTAGCCCAATAAAGACAGTAGCAGGGTGCAGAAGTGGTAACACCGCTCTGGGGTGTCAGACCTGCGCAGGGAGGGCACCGCTTTCCTTCCCCTTTGTTTTGCTCTCATCCAGGATCTGATACTTAGAGCTTTATTAGTTCAAGAAACGGCAGACACTTAGAAAACAAGAAACCTGCTAAAAGCCAAAATCCTTCCTGTCTCCACAGTAAATCAACGTCTCCCAAATCACTTCCTCCGGTAATAATACTTTATGTGACCCTAGTGAGTGCCACTGTACATAGTGACGCCACACACGGAATAGTGAGTGCAGCTCCGGAGAATAATACAGGAGGTAACTCAGGATCAGTACAGGATAAGTAATGTATGTACACAGTGACTGCACCAGCAGAATAGTGAGTGCAGCTCTGGAGTATAATACAGGATGTAACTCAGGATCAGTACAGGATAAGTAATGTATGTACACACTGACTGCACCAGCAGAATAGTGAGTGCAGCTCTGCAGTATAATACAGGATGTAACTCAGGATCAGTACAGGATAAGTAATGTATGTACATAGTGACGCCACACACGGAATAGTGAGTGCAGCTCCGGAGAATAATACAGGAGGTAACTCAGGATCAGTACAGGATAAGTAATGTATGTACACAGTGACTGCACTAACAGAATAGTGAGCGCAGCTCTGGAGTATAATACAGGATGTAACTCAGGATCAGTACAGGATAAGTAATGTATGTACACAGTGACTGCACCAGCAGAATAGTGAGTGCAGCTCTGGAGTATAATACAGGATGTAACTCAGGATCAGTACAGGATAAGTAATGTATGTACACAGTGACTGCACCAGCAGAATAGTGAGTGCAGCTCTGGAGTATAATACAGGATGTAACTCAGGATCAGTACAGGATAAGTAATGTATGTACACAGAGACTGCACCAGCAGAATAGTGAGTGCAGCTCTGGAGTATAGTACAGGATGTAACTCAGGATCAGTACAGATAAGTAATGTATGTACACAGTGACACCTCCAGCAGAATAGTGAGTGCAGCTCTGGAGTATAATACAGGATGTAACACAGGATCAGTACAGGATAAGTAATGTATGTACACAGTGACTCCACACACGGAATAGTGAGTGCAGCTCTGGAGTATAATACAGGATGTAACTCAGGATCAGTACAGGATAAGTAATGTATGTACACAGTGACTGTACCAGCAGAATAGTGAGTGCAGCTCTGGAGTATAATACAGGATGTAACTCAGGATCAGTACAGGATAAGTAATGTATGTACACAGTGACTGCACCAGCAGAATAGTGAGTGCAGCTCTGGAGTATAATACAGGATGTAGCTCAGGATCAGTACAGGATAAGTAATGTATGTACACAGTGACTGCACCAGCAGAATAGTGAGTGCAGCTCTGGAGTATAATACAGGATGTAACTCAGATCAGTACAGGATAAGTAATGTATGTACACAGTGACTGCACCAGCAGAATAGTGAGTGCAGCTCTGGAGTATAATACAGGATGTAACTCAGGATCAGTACAGGATAAGTAATGTATGTACACAGTGACTCCACCAGCAGAATAGTGAGTGCAGCTCTGGAGTATAATACAGGATGTAACTCAGGATCAGTACAGGATAAGTAATGTAATGTACACAGTGACTGCACCAGCAGAATAGTGAGTGCAGCTCTGGAATATAATACAGGATGTAACTCAGGATCAGTACAGGATAAGTAATGTATTTACACAGTGACTGCACCAGCAGAACAGTGAGTGCAGCTCTGGAGTAGAATTGTACATTCTCTTATAGAATCTTTTACATTTTCATATTTTTATTGACATTTCTATCACTGAAGTAAAACTCTCCTCTATGTTCTAGGTCTTGAAACATCTGCGGCACCTCAATTTCACCAATAATATTGGGGAGCAGGTGGATTTCAATGATTTCGGGGACCTGGTCGGGAATTACACCATCATTAACTGGCACCTGACAAAGGAGGACGGTTCAGATGAAGTCGTCTTTGAAGACATTGGCCATTATAACGTCTACGCCAAGAAAGGCGAACGTCTTTTCATCAATGAGAGCAAAATCTTGTGGAGCGGATTCTCCAAGAGAGGTAGGTGATCGCGTGAAAAGAAGCGAGAAGATGTGGCTACTGCACACACATTTAATGTGGAGTGTGATTGGTATTCTGGAGCATGTAGATTGGAGATGAGCGAATCGGTTCTTAAATAATCAGATTTGTTACGAATTTCACATAATTTTGTCCATGAGTCTGAAGTTTTTGCTATTTGGTTCGGACGTATCGCGCAAAAACGGATTCCAGTGCCATTTTACCATCAAAATTGGCAGGAAAAGCAAAAGGAAAGAAGGATGGAGTAAGATGGAGGGTCACATGACCCTGGGAGGGGGGGCTTGCCTGGATTGGCTTATAACAGACGGACTGATCAGCCAATTGGGATGAATTCCCAATCCTCAAGTTTCTACAGTTCATAGGCTTATTGCCAGCACCCCAACAGCATACATTCTACTGCAAACCCTAAGTAATGTGCCCCTTTTTTCTAAAAGCCTCAATTCACTGTTTGTAATTTGGCATTTGAATCGCACTAGGCAGACAGTTCAGGCAACGGAACTGCTTGCCGGTGTTCCGGAATTTTTTGCTACCTGGAAAAATTTGCTACCCACGTCACTTCCGGTAGTGACGTGGGAGGTGCGTCTCTCATCTCGGCTCCTGATTGGCTCTGCCGGGGGTTTGTTGGTGCAGGCACGGAGGGTTCATCCATGATGTAAACGCGCCGAAGGTAGCAGAAAATTCCGGCCCACTACGCATGCGCACGAACGAAGCGGCTCGGCGCAGGCGCAGTAGGAAAATGCGCCGAGCTTAGTTAAACATAACGGGCCACGGCGCATGCGCGCCTAGGGTAACAAATTTTTACAGGTCAATGCGCAAGCGCGAGTATAACAGTCTCGCTTGCTGCACTGAATGTAGGTTAAAATAACGGGCCACGGTGCATGCGCGCCTAGGGTAGCAAAATATTACAGGCCTGTGCACAAGCATTGCCATGTTGTATTTGCAATGTTGTATTTGCGCTTGTGCACAGGCCTGTTATATTTTGCGCCGTGGCCCGTAATTTTTACCTACCCTCAGCCCAGCAAGCAAGCCTGTTAAATTGGCGTTTGCGCACTGCCCTGTAAAATTTTGCTACCCTGGCGCGCATGCGCCGTAGCCTGTTATGTTTAACTAAGCTCGCCGCATTTTCCTACTGCGCCAAACCGCCTCGTTCGCACACATGCGCAGTGGGCCGGAATTTTCTGCTACCTTTGGCGCGTTCACATCATGGGTGAACCCTCCGCACCTGCGCCGACAAACCCCGGCAGAGCCAATCAGGAGCTGAGATGAGAGACACGCCTCCCACCTCACTACCGGAATGACGTGGGTAGCAAATTTTTCCAGGTAGCCAAAAATTCCGGAACACCGGATCACACTGCCGCAAGTGTGAAAGTACCCTTAGGCTGGGTTCAGACTTGAACGTTTTACAGCGCATTCCTATGCGCTGTAAAACGCTCAACAGGCGAAAACCCATATTTCCCTATGGGCATGGTTCTCACCTGAGCGTTTTACAGCGCATACGAATGCGCTGTAAAACGCCCTACACCCAAAGAAGTACAGGAGCTTCTTTGGGGCGTATTGTCACGCGTATTGTGATTGACGCCACAGTGGTCAATCACACAAACGCACATACGACGTGCGTTTCCTATTTCCAAAAACGCGCTGTAATGCGCGCGACAAAAACGCGCGTACAACGCGCGTATCAAATACGCTCAAATGTGTGAACCCAGCCTTAGGGTACTTTCACCCTTGCGGCATGGCTATCCGCCATGCTGCAAGTACCCGTGCACTGCCGTGCTTCCGCTCCGTCCCCATTGACTATAATAGGGCGGGGGCGGAGCTACGGCGCAGCACGTCTGTGCACGGCAGTGTTCGCCGGACTAAAAAGTCAGACCTGCAGTACTTTTAGTCTGGCGATCTCCGGCTGTGCACTGCCGTGCTGCCCGTAGCTCCGCCCCCCGCCCCATTATAGTCAATGGGGACGGAGCGGCAGCATGGCAGTGCACGGGTACTTGCGGCATGGCGGATACGGCAGGCTGTTCACCCGCCGGAACAGCCTGCCGGATAGCCATGCCGCAAGTGTGAAAGTACCCTTAGGGTACTTTCACACTAGCGGTTTAGATTCCGTTTGTGAGATCCGTTTCAGGGCTCTCACAAACGGTCCAAAACGGATCAGTTCAGCCCCAATGCATTCTGAATGGATAAGGATCCGCTCAGAATGCGTCAGTTCGGCTCCGTTCTGCTTCTATTCTGTTTTGGAGGCGGACACCAAAACGCAGCTTGCAGCATTTTGGTGTCCGTCTGACGATGCGGAGCTGAACGGATCCATTTTGAATTACAATGTAAGTCAATGGGGACGGATCCGTTTTCAGTGACACAATATGGTGCATGTGAAAATGGATCCGTTCCCCATTGACTTTCAATGTAGCTCAAAACGGATCCGTTTTGGACTTTGTCATTTTTCTTTTAACTAATGCAAACGGATCCGTTCTGATTGGATACAAACGTTTGCATTATAGGTGCGGATCCGTCTGTGCAAATAAACAGATGGATCCGCACCAACGCAAGTGTGAAAGTACCCTTAGGCCCAATTCACACGTCCGCAACTCTGTTCTGCATTTTGCGGACCCATTCATTTCAATGGGGTCAGACGATGTCCCGCCCGGGTCCGTAATTGTGGATCCGCACTTCCGGGTCCGCAATCGCGTTCCCGAAAAATATAGAACATGTCCTATTCTTGTCCGCAATTGCGTTCCCGAAAAATATAGAACATGTCCTATTCTTGTCTGCAATTGCGGACAAGAAAAGGCATTTTCTATAAGAGTGCCGGCGATGTGCGGTTCGCAAAATGCGGAACGCACATTGCCGGTGTCCGTGTTTTGCGGATCCATGGATCCGCAAAACACACACGGACGTGTGAAAGTACCCTTAGATGCTTGGTCCCAACAAGCCACTGTTTTTTCCCCATAACACTGTGTGTGTTTAAACCCCATCTGCCCCCGATAAGGGACAATATTTGGAATATGAAAAGCATGAGACATGTGCTGGCGCGCATGGGCGTAGCTATAGGGGGTGCAGAGGTAGCAGTCGCTACCGGGCCCAGGAGCCTGAAGGGGCCCAAAGACCCTTGTGCCGCATAAGAAGACACACAATGCACTGATGGAAAAGGGGCCCAAGCTGAACTCTTGCACCAGGGCCCATGAGCCGTTAGCTACGCTCCTGCCGGCGCGGTGTGTTTGTAAACACGCTGTATGTTAAATGCCGTCAAACATGCGTTTACCCATAGCTATGCTTGTCAGTGTCACTCAGGCATCATTTACTATTGCTGTCATTACGTTCAAGAGCTCAGGGAGGGAAAAAGAAAAAATGTATGATATTAAAAAAAGGAGAAATTTAAGGAAAAGGTATTAAAAAGTCTGAGTTCTAGGAGAGCTCAGAACGTTATACCTTTTTTCAGGCCAATTAGAGCAGTTTTGATTCATGTAGAATTTGTACACAAATCAAATTTGTTTAAAAATTTGACAAAATGGAGACTTACTGAATTTCAAGAAATTCTCTCATCTCTGATTCGATGTACGAATACGTTCGGGTTTATTATAGTCGTCGTCCTCTGAACGGATTAATCATCAGTAGGACTGCCTGGTTTCATGTGAGTGACGCTCCATCTCTATAATGTAAAGTTCTACAGCTTTCTAATAGACTACTTTCAGGATCTCAGCTCGCTGACAGTGAATGGAAACACTTGTTTTACTCCGTTTCTCGGGACCCACCTACCGGTCATGTTTTCAGGATTTCCTTAGTGATAGAATTAGTGTCCGTGCATCAGGACTTACCCCAAGTATTCATCCTGTGGGATATTCTCAAATTCTAACCGGTAGGTGGGTCCCGAGGACCGGAGTTAAGAAAACCCTGATTTAGAGATTAGAAACTCACCTTGTTTCACACAGCTGATGGGCTTGTTACAGTGTATCAGTGGAGTTGAGTTCTGTCAGCCTGGAGACATTGTGTGAGCCGGACTGGGCCATGAGGTATTTTCATCCTCTGGCGGTCACTGAATGGAAATTACCTCTTAAGTGTTGGTTCCCATAAGGCTAGTTTCCAGCAGTTCCCAGTGTGCATGTAGCGCCACCTGCTGGACCCCTCCATACATTACAGCTTTCCAGTAATATAAATTTATTTTTAATCCCTGCAGGTTCCTTTTTCAAACTGCAGCAGAATCTGCCAGGAAGGCACCAGGAAAGGCATCATTGAAGGAGAGCCCACCTGCTGCTTCAGCTGTGAGGACTGTCCAGATGGGGAGTACTCGGATGAGACAGGTAATACTTCTTGCAGTGCTCAGGGTAGTCCCCTGCTGACCGCTCAAATTTACTGTACAAAAATCACAGCACTGGAAAAAAAAAACTGTTATTGCATCTGAATCGCTTTATGTTGCTCTCCTCAAAGTTAAGATACAATCACCAATCCTTAAAGGAGACTATGATTCACCTGTAGGGCCCTCTAGTGGCGGAGCTGGGTAACTGCACATCAGTACAGGCACTGTGCTGTTATAAAGCCCTAGGCCCTGATTTATCAAGACCGACGTGTGCTTGACGGGCCCTGTGCCGCTGGAGGAGACATTTAATTTATGACCAGGCAAAGACCTCATCATAAATGCAATGCCTCCTGGCATAGCTGCCATAGATTTCAGTCACCATTTACACCAGCTTCTGATGTATATGATACATGTGCTTGGACAGATGGCCAGGGTTTTGTGACTTTTTAACGCTGAATCCATGGCATAGGGGGATGAGAACTATCCCTTCTAATGTTATATGTTGCATTTGTTATGACCTAAATCCTATGTTCGCCTACAACATGGAAAAATTATTGTTACCTATGTTAGTGGTCACCTTGAAGGAAAAAAATGGTGCTAACCTTTAATCTGCAATCATTCCTTCATTCATTTTCAGACCTGTTTTACCGTTTACAGGCTTTTCTGATGTGGGGATATCCTTTCAAGTAATAAGTGCTGGATGTAAGATCTCTGTGTCCAGGATGCTGCTGCCTTCACTAGCTGTCATACATCAGCACAGCTTCATTGCATTCTTCCCTCTCCACACTCTGATCTCCTCCACACTCTGATCTCCCTCTCCACACTCTGATCTCCTCCACACTCTGATCTCCCTCTCTACACTCTGATCTCCCTCTCCACACTCTGATCTCCCTCTCCACACCCTGATCTCCCTCTCCACACTCTGATCTCCCTCTCCACACTATGATCTCCCTCTCCACACTATGATCTCCTCCACACTCTGATCTCCCTCTCCACACTATGATCTCCCTCTCCACACTATGATCTCCCTCTCCACACTCTGATCTCCTCCACACTCTGATCTCCCTCTCCACACTATGATCTCCTCCACACTCTGATCTCGCTCTCCACACTCTGATCTCCCTCTCCACACTCTGATCTCCTCTCCACACTCTGATCTCCCTCTCCACACTCTGATCTCCCTCTCCACACTATGATCTCCCTCTCCACACTCTGATCTCCATTTAGAAAGTTGCTCAATTTTGTGTTTAGGAAGTAAATGAACAATAAAGGAAAAATTTTGTACAAAGGTGTCCTTGGCCTTTAAATTGGGACAAAAGACAAAAACAAAACATTTTCTCAATAATAAAAAAGTTGTACTATTCAGGATTGTGGGAAAGTTGGAGAAAATCATTGGGCTAGCTGTCATTTTGGTGAAGTTGCTTATTACACTTACTGCTTCTCCGAAAAATCTCTTCAGACACATAGTTTTGCTTGTGTTAGAATTTTTCATATTGTAAATAATTAGTTTCTTTTTATTTTTTTGCAGATGCGAGTGCCTGTGAGAAATGTGCCACAGATTACTGGTCCAATGAAAACCACACGTCCTGCATCGCCAAAGAGATAGAGTTCCTGTCTTGGACAGAGCCCTTCGGAATAGCCCTGACAATGTTCGCCATCCAGGGGATATTCCTGACGTCCTTCGTCTTCAGTGTTTTCATCAAATTCCGCAACACTCCCATCGTCAAGGCCACCAACCGAGAGTTGTCATATCTCCTCCTCTTCTCCCTGCTGTGTTGCTTCTCTAGTTCTTTGTTTTTCATTGGAGAACCCGAGGACTGGACTTGTCAGTTACGGCAGCCGGCATTTGGTATTAGCTTTGTCCTTTGTATTTCGTGCATCTTGGTGAAGACCAACCGTATCTTGCTGGTCTTCGAGGCCAAAATCCCCACCAGCTTTCAGCGGAAATGGTGGGGCCTGAACCTCCAGTTTCTTCTTGTGTTCCTTTGTACCTTTGTTCAAATTGTGACTTGTATTATCTGGCTTTACACTGCACCCCCAAAGAGTGCTAAAAATCACGAAGACGAGATCATTTTTGTCATATGTAATGAGGGATCATTGATGGCTCTCGGTTTCTTGATCGGCTACATTTGCTTACTTGCCGCAATTTGCTTTTTCTTTGCCTTCAAAGCCAGAAAACTGCCGGAAAATTTCAATGAAGCAAAGTTTATCACTTTCAGCATGCTCATATTCTTCATTGTCTGGATCTCCTTCATTCCCGCTTATGTAAGCACCTATGGGAAATATGTCTCAGCTGTTGAGGTCATTGCCATCCTGGCTTCTAGTTTCGGCTTGCTGACTTGCATTTTCTTCAATAAGGTCTACATCATTTTGTTCAAACCATCTAGGAACACCATTGAAGAGGTTCGATGCAGCACGGTAGCCCATGCATTCAAAGTTGCAGCCAGAGCCACCCTGAGACGCAGCAATGTTTCCCACAAAAGGTCTAACAGCTTGGGAGGCTCATCGGGTTCCACTCCATCATCTTCCATCAGCAGCAAAAGCAACCACGACGAACATGTCGTAGCAGCAGAGCGAGCCAGGAGCTGCAAGCAGAAGGTGAGCTTTGGGAGTGGAACCGTCACTTTGTCTCTCAGCTTTGATGAACCTTCGAAAAATTCTGTGTCCAACAAGGCTATGAAACCAAAAACTCGCTGGAGGCAAAGAACAGTGATGACAGCTTGATGAGACACAAGGCTTTGCTCCCGTTGCAAAACAGTGATGCCGGCAGCGAATCCAGCTTTAGAACAGCCTCCAACATTGACGAGTCTGAGGCACAGGGTTATACCGGTCAAGGCAACACAGACAAATCTAGCATGGCGGCTTCACCAATTCAGGAGAAGAGGCATGATGTTGATGGGTCCATCAAAGAAAACATGATAAACTCCTAATAAATCTCTTGGGATGGCAGTAAATTTTAACGTCAGTCCAGACCTTATGACAGTCAGTGTTGATCAAAGACTTCTTTCTTCTGGAAGACAAAGGACTGTTCTTCGAAGGGTTGGTGGAACTTTATTCTTCTGAAAGATGAAGGACAGTTCTTCAAAGGGTTGGTGGAACTTTATTCTTCTGAAAGATGAAGGACAGTTCTTCAAATCGTTGGTGGAACTTCTTTCTTCTAGAGGACTAAGGACAGTTCTTCGAAGCATCGGTGAAACTTTCTTCTGGTAGACAAAGGACAGTCCTTCAAAGTGTTGGTGGATCCTAAGAGGGAACATGCACCAAATTTACTGGAGACTTCTCTCTCCATTTGTGTATTACTGTTAAATGAACTTATAGGATTAGTCACTTGTATCTTGTTTTGGTGAACTCGCATATCCTTCCTACTGCCAATATGTAACTGCATAATGTATCTAAGCCATGATTTCATTGTAGGAGAGGTATTCTCCTGTTCCAGTTACTATGACTGTGTTCCCTGTTCTTGTTGGTGGGTCCCATGCGGATCTTTCTGAACATTCAAAGTAAGGTGTACGTGTAGACCTCTTTAGTCACATCATGCGTAAGATAATCTATTAATCACATAGGGTATTTCTATGCTAATTTATTGGTTTGTGCATTTAATGGTGGCATAGTGGTCAGTATTCTTACCGTGCAGCACTATGGTGAATTTCAGGACGCCTTCTGCATGGAATGTGTATGTAAATCTTTCATACTGGTTTCGTCTTGGCCAACCCTAAAAAGTGATCCTAAAAGTAAGCAAATCAATCCGCAGCTGCATGATCCTAACACACACTCTTGTAGAAATCCTGCAGAGAACGTGGGGTTAATCACCTGCTGGTCTTTTCGATTTTCAGTTGAGGGTGAGGCTTAGCCAAGAAAGCTGGGGCGTGACCGTCTTTGTGTCTTTCTGCAGAGGGGGGAGGTTCCTGCTGCAGCCAGTTGTCTTACAACCAGGCACAGGACAGTAAGGAGCAGGAGGAGGGACGTGGCTGACCTTCTGGGAAACAGAGAGAAAATTACTTCATAGATTTCTCCGTTTTAATAGTAATAGGAGATAAAATAGGATCAAGGTGAGAATGCATTTTGTGCATTTAACGCCCCACGAAATCTTCAATCATTTGGGTAAATCTGGGCATAAAAATGAGGGAGACCTATCGGCTCAAATGTAGCCGATTGGATGTTCATGGGATCGTTTGTGCAAGTGATCGTATCAGCAAGATGGCGGACTGAACTGACCGGTCAGCCAGTTTGGGTTAAAAAATATATACACACAGCGCTTGCAGAAACTAGCTGGTGATCATGTCATGCACTTGATAAACTTGTCCGAAAAGAGGGATCCCATTTTGAAAAGCTGTAAGACTGCCTTAAAGCCAATAATTTGGGTTGAATTTTCAAAAAACTTTTAGGCCATTTCAGCCAACTTTTCTGTACACCTGTAGCCTATTGTTTTTTGAGGAACCAAATCTGCATCTGAACATCTTACTTTAGACCCTACAAGGCTGAAGCTGCCTGTGTTGATGTGGCTTTTCTTATTGTGTGACAGTGTTGTATGAATATTACTATTCTAGATCTCGTCCCTCAGTAACACTTCCTGGAGACCCCTTTAAATCTCCTCCTTGTTTTAGAGCAGCTACGTGACAACATTTAATAAAAACATTGCTGTATTGCTCTGGTTTTCGTCTCCCTTTCTTCACCAGATCCACCTTACCAGAAACCATCCTTACACCGACCCCTGTAATAAGAACAATAATGTTAAATGATTTCTTGTCATTTATCCCCTAAGGCTACGTTCACACGACGACAATTGTCGCGCGACAAATAGGGCACAACTTCACTCCGGGATGGATTTTTTCCAACTGTCGTGTCGCAGTAGCAGCATGTCGCATGTCGCAATGCGACACCATAGACTCCCATTATAAAAATTGTCGCGCGACAATAGTGCGACTTTTTGTCGCGCGACAAATGTCGTCGTGTGAACGTAGCCTAAGATGCCTCAGTCAGTCATCTGAGAGGTTAGTTAGAGGAAGGCGGCTCCCTCCGACCTCCAGTTGGCACCATCACGGTGAAACTGAGGGTTGACAATTAGTTGCTCTGGCAGCCTGGGGAATAGCGAAGGCTCCCAGGCCTGCCATAGGAAACTGTCTCCATGATTACACACTTTAATAAAAAGTGGAGCCCTGAGACACTTTAACCCCTTAACGACCACTAATGGGCCTTATTCTACAGTGCAGCCGCAACACAAGCGTCCCATGCTGCTCTCTGGAGCAAGTGTTCCTCTGTCTAATTGTCCCAGCTATTAAACTCTTTCCACCCCATTGGGGGGGGGGGGCATCTACCGTCTATCAGGTCACCAGTGAGGTGCCGTCTAAGCCTCTGTAGCTTGTAAGCAGGGCAGTTTGGGACCTGACTGCTAACCCGGGCAATAAAGTACTATAGAGCACGGTAACAACTAGCCATAAAGAAGCCGGATACACAGAGCAACTTATTGTCCAGACAAACAGTAAGAAACAGCTCAGGTCTAGTGCAGTGAAGGGTTAATGTCTGCTTCCCTGGTGGTTTAGGACAGTGAAGGGGTTAGTGAATGTTTAGTAGTCTATGGCCATGAAGAGGTTACCTACGGTATCTTCTGTGATTTAGAGCAGTGAATGGGGTTAATGTAAGAAGCAGGGCGCGCTAAGGCACGGAAGCGGTTATTGTCAGTATACCTGATGATCTAGAGCAGGCATGCTCAACCTGCGGCCCTCCAGCTGTTGCAAAACTACAACTCCCATCATTCCCAGATAGCCTACAGCTATCAGCCTACAGAAGGGCATGGTGGGAGTTGTAGTTTTACAACAGCTGGAGGGCCGCAGGTTGAGCATGCCTGATCTAGAGCAATCTGAGGGGTAGGTACAGTATTGGTGTAGAGCAGTGTAGGGCTTTATGTTAGTATACTTGGGGGTCTAGGGCAATAAAGAGTCATGTCTGCACAACTGGTGGTGTAGGGCAGCCAGCTGGTTAACTCCAGTATCCCTGGTGGTCTAGGGCACTGAAGGGCTTGAGTAGTATACCCGGTGATCAAGGGAGGTAAGAGCTTAATGTTAGTATGATTGGTGGTCTACAGCATTGAAACAATTGTCAGTATAATTAGTGGTCTAGGATAGCGAGAGAGTTAATTTCAGTATCCCTGGTGGTCTAGGGTAGTTGCAACTTAATGCAAGAATCCCTAGTGGAGGGAGAATTCATTGAAGGGTTCCTGGTGGACTAGGGCTGTGGAATGGTTGATGTTAATATTCCTGGTTCAGGTCAGTGGAAGGTAATACTGCATACCTGGGGTCCATGGGTTACTCATTTTTCCAGGCTACCACCGATCAGACAGATGAGAGCAGGGAGGACTGTGCAGCTGTTTCTGTACCAGCTCACAGTTCTCTCTATGATTGGGCAGAGCGATACGGTGGAGAACTCAGGAAGTCTGTGCAGGAGCAGTGTGTCTCTCAGCAGGGTCCATTTCTGTTCGGCCACGCTGCTGCATAGCTCAGAGGGAATAGTCTTCCGTTTTTTTTAGCGGACATGACCCAAAAGATTTTACCAAAAGACAGGCTGACAATTTTTCCCAAGTGCCTGCCAAGGGATCCGCAAAAAAACGGACACGGAACGCGGATGACACATGGATGGCCATCCGCATTTTTTCACGGACCCATTGACTTGAATGGGTCCGTGAACCGTTTTTCACGGACAAGAATAGGA
Organism: Bufotes viridis; assembly: GCA_033119425.1. NCBI lineage: Eukaryota > Metazoa > Chordata > Amphibia > Anura > Bufonidae > Bufotes > Bufotes viridis. The sequence continues at coordinate 7,946,862 of CM065591.1, read as the reverse complement.
CAGGTTATATTTTTTTGACGGACTGGAATCACGGACCACGGACGCGGAGGACAAACGGTGCACTTGCCGAGGTTTCCACGGACCCATTGAAAACCAATGGGTCCGCAGAAAATCACGAAAAACGGAGCAACGGACACGGAATCAAACAACGGTCGTGTGCATGAGGCCTAAATCCCACTTGGATTTTTGGTTGCACGTCGCACTTGACTTTTCTATCATGGACCACAAGGCAAGCTGAATGCGTCTGCAACATGTCTGCAGTTTTACAGTTTTTTAGGGCGCCTTCACACGCGGCAGATTATGTGGCAGAAAATTCCGAGACTGAAAATCAGTTCCATTCAATTGAAAAGGGGGCGGCAAGCCTATGGATTTCTGCAGGCCCCATTACGGTGAATGGAACTGATTTTCAGTCATGGAATTTTCTGCCACAAAAATGCTGCATGTGAAGGCGTCCTTACAGGTAAAACCATTGTGCCCAAGGCTCTACCAGCTCACTCTTCCATCTCCTGATTGTGCAACGAGCCACCCCCAGGGCCGATCTGTCCCAGGTTTATAGGAATGCCGAGTGGTGTGGTGCGGCGCCAAAAGTTTTCTGTGTGTGTCACGGTGCTCCTACCTGGATACCCGTCGCTCCCCAGGGTTTGGCACCGAATCAATAAAGGGGAGAGTAACAGTGGCTGTGGAGAATAAGTCCTACCATGAACTCCAGCCCAGTACATATGTTTTATAGGAAGGCACAGATCTTTTGCAGATTAAGGGTATGATTAAGGACGTGAAATTCAGCAGAAATATCCAGTGCAGACCATAGATCTGCTGCAAATCTGCAATGAAACCCTTGGAAACGACTGAGCATTTCACCCTCTGTATAGCAAAGGATGAAATATGCCGTGGAGACCCACAGTACAAATGTTTCTTAAAATCTCACCCACATTGCTGGTACTGTGCAAGGCTGCAGATCTTCTGCGCAAAGGGTTACTACCTGGTTGGTAAACCACCTGCCTAGTATTTGGTATTCCCAGAAGGAGGTTGGTATTTTATTTTTATGGGCACATAGAAGCACCAGGAATTTTCAGTAGACAAGGCGGTATGCTACTAATAGCTATATCTCAGGCTGTATAGCACCTAGAGATATGAGCCTGTTCATACCTGCAGTTCTCATTCCCAACCTGTTTTCTAAGAGTTATATCTCGGGCTGTATGGTGGCTAGCACCATGATCATGATTTTGTTTTAAAGCTTAGATTACCTTTAAAACAAAACCAAGGTCATATCTCTAGATGCTATACAGCCTGAGATATTCCAGTTGAATCTTGTATAAAACCTGCAAAGTGCTTCTCTAGTGATTCCCATTACATGAAGTAATGGCAGCTGTGACTAGAGCGGAAGATCTTATAGATTTGACAGATGGAGGAGGTTCCGTCAGGACAACATTTTCTCTGATTGTCTGCAGAAAGAAAGCATTGTCTTCTTTTAGTTTTACATAACCCCACCCCAAACCACACACCCTTTTCATGTTTAAATTTACCGGTATTTTTTCTAGGAAAATGTGGTGACCCTGGAGAATGGGGAGTATATGAGTTAGAGGTGGCCATTAGAGATGAGCGAACTTTAAAAAATAGTTCGGCATTCGGGTTGTGGTAATCGCCGCATCCCGTTATGGATTCCACTACCGCGGACTATCCCGGCATATGGAATCCATAAGGGGCGGCTTCCACCAACCCGAACTGTTGAAAAGCCGAAGGACCTGGGGTGACGTCACCGTCATGTGATCAGTGCAGGGGCCGTGGCTCAGCACTGGATTTGATCCTGCACTGATCACATGACGGTGACGTCACCCCAGGTCCTTCGGCTTTTCAACAGTTCGGGTTCGTGGAAGCCGCCCCTTATGGATTCCATATGCCGGGATAGTCCGCGGTAGTGGAATCCATAACGAGATGCGGCGATTACCACAACCCGAACGCCGAACTATTTTTTAAATTCCGCTCATCTCTAGTGGCCATCTGTACACATAGCTCCTTCCTCTGTAGCTTATGTGAAAAGCACAGCTGTGACCATGGGAGCAACATGCATGCCTGGTCTTCTCTCCTCCGGAGTGCTGACTGCTCCTCTGGAGTGCTTTTCATACACTATAAATATGTCAAATAGCAATATTGCATTGAGATTTGCTGTGGCCCCTGAGAGTTGTTCAATATGACAGTGTGGCCCCAGACCAAAAATCATTCTGCCCCAGCCCCCATTCTATCTATATGCCTTTACGTGGTCGTCTAAGGAACGAAGGACCAGAACCTCCCACAAGTCATCAGAATGGGACCACAGAAATCGGATGAACATATGGAGAGCTGGGGCTGTGTAAGCCGTGTACCGGGGTGGGCTCCCCAGGATACAACGAAGTCACGAACGAAGAAAGCAACTCTGACACCAGCATTTGTAAAACAAACTTTTTACTGTACTGGGCTATCAAGCACGACCCCAAATGCAGAGAACATAAAATAAGGTTACATACACTCAGCCCGGAGGCCGAGGCCTCTGTGTTGCACAGCACGGCGCCCTCCGATGGTTGCCGGAATACTCTAATTTACCTACTGCAGGCAGAACTAACTCTGCCTCGCCACACCTGTTATTAACCTAAGAAGCAGGAATGATTGTGTGGGGTGTAAGATATGGGTTGGCCCGCGGTGCAACAAAGCAGCTTACAACCTTACCAGAGTATACAGTCATTTTCTCCCTGTACATAACCGGTCTGACAACACGTGCTTGAATGTTACTTCCTGAGCGAAGGCACTAAACTGGTTTGTATTCATGGGAAGTTTATAAACTCTCAATATGCAGTGTCTCTGTAAGTAACGGAGTCCTTGTACTAACGGTAGCAACACTCTTGGCATGACACACTGTAACGACCCTGACTAACTAACTTGTTAGCCTGTTCTCAGTCTCTAGGCGCCAAAACTGCTAGGAGGTGCGTGCACGATATTACTGACCCAGCTCTGTACTGCATTCGCTGGCTCCAAACCAAACAGCAAGCTTTTCCAAAACACAAGCGGTACAGCAGGGTAGTACTTTGCTCTTTAGCCTCAAGCAGCCTTACTGGAGTGATTCCTCTTTCCCCTCGGCAGGATCTGGACCCCAGACGACATTCAGCTGCATGTCGCTGTAACTCTGGTCGCTGCAGGACGCTCCTGATCTTGGATGAAGAAGGATTCACTCCTCACTGTCTTTGTTAGTCTGCTCCTAAGGTGTCTGCCGAGTTCCTTCCTGCTTCTCCTCCAGCTTGTTAAAAGGGTTGTCTGGGTTCAGAGCTGAACCTGGACATATCACCATTTTCACCCAGACAGTCCCCCTGACTTGAGGACCATCGGAGGAGTCCATGCTCCAATGCTCTCCTTTGCCCTGCGCAAAATCGGCATAGGCATTTTCTGGAGTTACGGTGACGTACCAGGCTCTCCTCACGGCTGCCATGCGGAGGCTTCCACCCAGCAGTGAGCCCGATGATGTCACCAGCACTGATGGGCGGGCTCTGACGCTGCACTAGCCTGTAAAACGGCTAGGGCAGCTCTAAAGCCCGCCCATCAGAGACGGTGACGTCACTGAACACATTGCTGGGTGTAAGCCTCGGCCCGACAGTGTGTTATTGCAAATAAAAGAGCCCTTGCCCTGTGCTATCCAGCGCAGGGCAAGGTAGAGCATCGAAGCATGAAATGTATTAGGATTTTCTGCAGCAGCTGAGGTGTGTATTACGAGGTTCTGCAGCAGCTGAGGGGTGTATTATGAGGTTCTGCAGCAGTTGAGGCGTGTATTAGGAGGTTCTGCAGCAGCTGAGGTGTGTATTAGGAAATTCTGCAGCAGCTGAGGTGTGTATTTCGAGGTTCTGCAGCAACTGAGGTGTGTATTCCGAGGTTCTGCAGCAGCTGAGGTGTGTATTAGGAGGTTCTGCAGCGGCTGAGGTATGTATTAGGAGGTTCTGCAGCAGCTTAGGTGTGTATTGTGAGGTTCTGCAGCAGCTGAGGTGTGTATTAGGAGGTTCTGCATCAGCAGAGGTGTGTATTAGGAGGTTCAGCAGCAGCTGAGGTGTGCATTATAAGGTTCTGCAGCAGCTGAGGTGTATATTATGAGGTTCTGCAGCGGCTGAGGTGGGTTTTGGGAGGTTCTGCAGCAGCTGAGGTGTGTATTAGGAGGTTCTGCAGCAGCTGAGGTATGTATTAGGAGGTTCGGCAGCAGCTGAGGTGTGTATTAGAAGTTTCTGCCGCAGCTGAGGTGTGTATTACGAGGTTCTGCAGCAGCTGATGTGTGTATTAGGAGGTTCTGCATCAGCTGAGGTGTGTATTAGGAGGTTCTGCAGCAGCTGAGGTGTGTATTAGGAGGTTCTGCAGCAGCTGAGGTGTATATTAGGAGGTTCTCTCGCAGCTGAGGTGTGTATTAGGAGGTTCTGCAGCAGCTGAGGTGTGTATTAGGAGGTTCTGCAGCAGCTGAGGTGTGTATTAGAAGGTTCTGCAGCAGCTGAGGTGTGTATTAGAAGGTTCTGCAACAGCTGAGGTGTGTATTAGGAGGTTCTGCAGCAGCTGAGGTGTGTATTGTTTCTGCAGCAGCTGAGGTGTGTATTATGAGGTTCTGCAGCAGCTGAGGTGTGTATTAGGAGGTTCTGCAGCAGCTGAGGTGTGTATTAGGAGGTTCTGCAGCAGCTGAGGTGTGTATTAGGAGATTCTGCAGCAGCTGAGGTGTGTATTAGGAGATTCTGCAGCAGCTGAGGTGTGTATTAGGAGGTTCTGCAGCAGCTGAGGTGTGTACTGGGAGGTTCTGCAGCAGCTTAGGTGGGTATCAGGAGGTTCTGCAGCAGCTGAGGTGAGTATTAGGAGGTTCTGCAGCAGCTGAGGTGTGTATTAGGAGGTTCTGCAGCAGCTGAGGTGTGTATTATGAGGTTCTGCAGCAGTTGAGGTGTGTATTGTGAAGTTCTGCAGCAGCTGAGGTGTGTATTAAGAGGTTCTGCAGCAGCTAAGGTGTGTATTAGGAGGTTCTGCAGCAGCTGAGGTGTGTATTAGGAGGTTCTGCAGCAGCTGAAGTATGTATTAGGAGGTTCTGTAGCAGCTGAGGTGTGTATCAGGAGGTTCTGCAGCAGCTGAGGTGTGTATTAGGAGGTTCTGCAGCAGCTGAGGAATGTATTAGGAGGTTCTGCAGCAGCTGAGGTGTGTATTAGGAGGTTCTGCAGCAGCTGAGGTGTGTATTAGGAGGTTCTGCAGCAGCTGAAGTATGTACTAGGAGGTTCTGCAGCAGCTGAGGTGTGTATTAGGAGGTTCCGCAGCAGCTGACATGTGTATTAGGAGGTTCTGCAGCAGCTGAGGTGTGTATTATGAGGTTCTGCAGCAGCTGAGGTGTGTATTAGGAGGTTCTGCAGCAGCTGAGGTGTGTATCAGGAAGTTCTGCAGCAGCTGAGGTGTGTATTAGGCTGAGGCTGCTCATTTGTGGGGAGGAAGGCTATCTGCGTGGTCCAGGGTATGTTAGGGCGCGATTAGATCCCGCATTGTGTACCCAACAGTTGTCCCTGATTATAGGGTAATAACGGTAAGGCGTGGCTGTTTTAGTTGAGCCCGCCAATAGGTAAATTACCGTTCGTTCCTC